>JAHZTW010000002.1:119727582-119787115 GCA_020283515.1 Alliaria petiolata | reverse complement strand
TTCCCGATTCATTTGATATAGCTAAAGCTTTTCCATTAGCTTCACATCGAGAGAGATCAAGCTTCTTCTTGATTCTCACATCATCTTCTCGATTCCCACATCATCTTCTCATCCACAAAAATAGAGCCATCAACATCTTCGACATGTAAGTTACTATTCTGACATCAAGCTTTTTCTTCTAATTCTATTCTGAAATTGGGTTCATTAATAACAAATCAAGGATGGGTACTTTCGAAATTGGGCAATTGTTTTGGTTTTGGGCATTTGAGGTCTTAGAGATTTCTGGGTTTTGTAAGATTGGTAAACGGAACTTGCGTTAGGAACTTGAAGGAGACACTCTGTTTTTTGCTTTGTTGGAAGTACTTACGGTATATGATATATCAGTATATGCACTTATTTTTGGTTCTTCTTCTCTTTGCACTTTGCAGCATGGATATGGAAACTTTAGAAATGTTGGCAATTCTTAGTGCTCAAAACGAGTATATAGACATGAATGAGGAAGATGCTCAGATTGAAACAGCAGTGGAAGTAACAGAGCAAAGTGAAACTCAAGTCACTCAGCCAACACAAGCTGCACGGAAGAGACGCAAAACTTCACCTGTTTGGACAGATTTTGAGTTGATTGGGCTAGAAAACGATGGAAAAGAAAGGGCCAAGTGTATTCATTGTGGCACCAAGTTAGTGACACGAAGTGAAGCACATGGAAATTATGGAACACATCATTTGAGTCGTCATTTGGAGACGTGTACAAAGATGCCTAAGAAGGGAGTTAGGCCTGCTTATGATCAGAAGATAGATCGTGAGATGACTAGTGAGATCATCATTTACCATGATCTGCCATTCCGATATGTGGAGTATGAGAAGGTCAGAGCGAGAGACAATTATCTGAATCCAGCTTGCCAGCCTATTTGTAGACAAACTGCTGCAAATGATGTTCTTAAGAGATATGAAGTAGAAAAGGAAAAGCTGAAAGAGGTACTTGCAAAACATCGAGGTAGGGTGTGTTTTACTTCAGATTTATGGTCATCTCGCCCCACTCTTATGGGATATATATGTGTTACTGCACACTTCATTGATGAAGGCTGGAATTTAAACAACAAGATTCTTTCTTTCTGTGATTTTAGCCCTCCACATACTGGTGAAGAAATTGCTAAAAAAATTCTTGGATGTTTGATGGAATGGGGATTAGAGAAAAAGGTATTCTCTATTACTCTAGATAATGCTACTAATAATAATAGTATGCTGAGGATCCTTAAGGGGCAGCTTCAGATGATGAGTGGCAGTGGTTTGTTGTGTGATGGCAAGTATATGCATGTGAGATGTTGTGCTCATATTCTAAATCTAATAGTGAAAGAGGGTTTGGAGTTAGGGAAGGAGCTTCTGCAGAACATTCGTGAAAGTGTTAGATATGTGAAAGCATCTCAAACAAGAGTGCAAGCGTTTGCAGCATGTGTAGAGAGAGTGGGGATTCAAAGTGGAGCTGGTTTGTCACTTGATGTTCCCACTAGATGGAACTCTACGTATGAAATGCTTGCTAGGGCGTTGAAATTTAGAGAAGCATTTACAAGCATGGCATCCTTTGACACAAGTTATATTTCATTACCATCAGAAGAGGAGTGGAATCGTGGAGATAAGATATGTGAATTGTTAAAGCCTTTCAGTGTCATCACTACTTACTTTTCAGGCTCAAAGTATCCCACTTCTAATGTGTACTTCACACAAGTATGGAGGATTGAGCTGTTGTTGAAGAAATTTGCTATTTGTGATGATGCTGATGTGAGAAAAATAGCTGGAGATATGCAGATTAAATTTACTAAGTACTGGGAGGATTATAGTATAATTTTGGCTATGGGAGCTGTTTTGGATCCAAGACTGAAACTACAGATGCTTGAAAAAGCTTATGAAACAGTGGATCCTACTACTTCTAAGTCAAAGATTGCTAAACTTAAAAAAAACTTGGAGGCGCTTTATAAGGATTATCAGGCTAGGGTAAGTTCTTCAAGTGTTTCAGTTGCACCAACTCCACATGAGCTAGTTACTGAATCTCCTCTTGAAGATGATTTCGATAATGTAAGTCTCTCAATATTGTTCTTTTGTGCCAGTCTCTCAATATTGCTAACTTGTCTCTCAATATTGCTAACTTGATTGATATTTGAATATTTGAATATTACAGGATCTATTTGAGCTGGAAAGAAGCATTATATCTGGTGTGAGAAACACAAAGACTCACTTAGATATCTATTTGGAAGAGCCAAGGCTAGAGAGGGCATCTTTTCGAAATTTGGATGTTTTGAGTTATTGGAGGGATAACCAACATCGCCTAGGAGATTTAGCCTCTATGGCATGCGATGTGCTTAGTATTCCAATTACTACAGTAGCATCAGAATCAGCTTTTAGCATTGGATCTAGGGTGTTGACTCCATACCGAAACCGCATGCTTCCCGAAAAAGTTCAAGCTTTAATTTGTACTCGCAATTGGTTGCGCGGATTTGCAGAATATGAAGGTAGCATAGAAGATAATGATGACACGAGCAAAGAGGGTGTAAGAAAGACGTCAAGTAGTTCAGGAGCAGAGTGTTCAAGATCAGAAGATTCAAGTGTGCCATAAACACGGATGCAAGTGAGTATCTCTTATTGATCTTATTTTTTACACTATAAAGGAATCAAAGACATGAGACAATGTTTCGCATAGCTTGATGGGTTCTTGAATGTTTAAAGTTCTCAAATTTAAGTGAGTTTGGTGATTTCAGGCGGTGGAATGTTCATATTAGATCCAAAGAAACCAGCAGGTGGTCATGTTCTTGCTCACGCAGCTATAATGCATTACTTTCTTTTTTTCCTTAATAGAAGTAATCATATGTATCATTGAATCAAAACGTTTATCATATGTATGCACCGAATCAAAACGTTTATAAGTCCTTTATTATTAGCTTCTTATTACCAAAGATTGACATAACTTGTTTGTTTGAAGTCTTAAATGGGTTTTAGGAGAAAGTCTTAAATGAGTTTAAATGGGTCTAAATGGGTCTAAATGGGTAAGATTATTTTTGGCAGATTTAAATGGGCAGTCCTAATAGACCTTAAAAACTAAATGGGATTTAAAGTATTTGGGTCTAAATGGAATGGGTCTAAATAGGGTGGGTCTAAATAGGGTGGGTCCGCCCATATTAACATCTTTAGATGAGACAGAGTTCAAGCTACGACATCGTTTCAGTAATAAGACCACATCATCCCCATTTCTGTTTGCACAAATAGATAACATTTTTCGTCTGCAATTTTTGAATATATGTCATCCCTATTTCTGTTTCGCGTATGTTAAATGATATTTTGATACATGAACCATTTTACTTTATTCGTTATTTTGATGTAAACGTAGCTCATAGACACAATTTTTGCTTGATTTCCTAAAAGCAAAAACAAAAAACAGTGAGTCAGTCAGTATGTGACATGACTTCTTAATCAAATTTTTTATTTTTCAAAGACCGATTAGAACACAACAAAAGATTCATATATAATCATATTCTAAAAACACATTTCTACTTCATTTATTTATTTTTGGTCACCAGATATATATATATATTTTTTTTCCTGGCGTAAACAGCCGGCAACCACCGCATGCACCGAGTCTATGTCTTCATTCTTAAAACTCGCCGGAAAAAACATAACCAGAAACAGGCATTAGGCCTTTTTCAAATCAAATATGGGCCAACTTTACGTGAGGCCCATACACGGTGGACACTCCGGAATCACCGAAATGATGTGAGAGTAGTTTGGTGGTGTAGTTGGTTAGTCACTCTTTGTATATACATTGTTTTTTGGGGGTATAAAAAGCAGCATGAAACATTCAAATTTTGTTGGTCCATTGTTTCTTATCAGACTCAAGAGTCTGCATCGATGCAGCCAAATTTTACGTAAGCAATATATTATATTCGGACACATATATTCAAAATATTAGAGAAATCGCCTCGAGTGCTATGACTTTCCCTATTAAGGATTAACCAAGGTCCAAAACAAATCATCCACCAAAATCATCACGAGACGGGACGAAAAGAGATCCAACGGTCAGGATTTGTTCAGGGGTTGAGGAGGGTGTATTTCAACATTTATTGCAACAGCAAATATCTCGCTGTAAACGCGCATCTGATTGCGTTTTATGAATTTATTTTCTCAAAACGGCAACGGTTGAAATTAACGAACTCATAAATTTATGAGTCTTGACTTTCGCCACTCTGGATATGAATATGATCGGATATGAAATCCGTAGGTTACTAATTTAATGTTTTCCTACATGATAGATTAATTATTTCTGAATTATACGTAATCGAATGCAATATCGATCCGTGCTCTTTATAAACAAACCAAAAGTCTCCGTCTCTCTCACTACAAATTCTCCACTGGTCGGTCACTCTCTCTCTCCCTCTCTATATATATAGAGTATATAGATAAAATACATTTACATATACATATAGTGAGAGAGTGTGATGGAGCTAAGGTATTGGCGGACGTCGAGAGGATACGAAAGGCTAGATGGGCCGGCGAAGAAGACGAAATCGGGTCGGAGAATTGTGAGTCGGGTCAAAATGGATCCGACCCGAAAGAGACGGTTTTGGAAGATCAAGATAGTGCCGAAGAAGCTGAGGATCTTGAAAAGGGCCTCTCCTAAGAAGCTTTTAACGTGGCTTCGAGATGCTTACGTCAATATGATGCTGCGCCTCGCGAATTCCCGGGTCATCGGGTCGTCCTACGGGTACGGCGAATACGGGTACGGGTCGGGTTTAGCGTCGAGGGAGTACGATGAGAAGAAGCTGGTGGAGATTTACAAATCGATGTTGATGGCGCAGGGGAATCTCGTGCACCGCCACCTTCCTAAACTTTCCTCCGATTCGATTGTACTCTCACCCCTTACTCCTTAGGGTTAATTAAATATCCATTTTACATTCAAAATTTAATAAAAATGTGGAGTGTCGTCCATGTTAAAGTTGTACTTGTGATCTGTGTTGAACTTACAAAATCCGAAACTATATATTATAGTGGATCCAACTTTGTAACCAAAAAAAACAAAAAAATGTTTACGATTTTTTGCTGAAGCTAGTAGTCTGAAAATAGATCAAAGGTTTGCATTTACGTCCTAACTTCTAACTAACTTTTTTTCTTTTTATAAATTCCTAGTTCACCGGGACGTGTTAGCATGGAGACTTTTTTAATAATAGTTTTGATATAAATATTGTTTGGTTGACTTTTTGTTTGCTCCAACTACTAGTATTTGAATATGTAATTTGTATCTTTACTTGTGGTTATGATTTGTAAATCGTAAGTAACGACCAGTTTTTAAAGTACAAGTTTAAGAGTACTTGATGCTGCTGTCCAAAGCTGCGAGTCTTTATGAACCGTCATTGCTTACATCATAGGCGATTCAATGACTTGTGCTTTGTTTACATCATAGGTTCTTGAAAATAAAATACAAATATTATTTTGAAAATTTTAATATTTTAAATAGAATTTATTTTGTTTAAATTATTTAAAAAATTATATTTTATAAAACTTAAAAATTATTGCATTTCATAAATTTTGTGAAGTTTTAATTTTGTAAAGTTTTAATTTTTATGAAATTTTGTAAAATTTTAATTTTTGTGAAGTTTTGTGAAGTTTTAAAATTTTGTGAATTTATGATTTTTTTTTTGTTAAAATGAATCGACCAATCACAAACTGACACGTATGGGGTTCTTAACAATTCTAAAAACTCTCTTTTAAGAACCACTTCTTAACATTTTATTTAGTTTTGAATTATTTTTTTTAATTCTTTTCTAAGAACTCTATGTTAGGAAACCCCATTGGAAGTGCTCTAAGCTATTATCATTAAACCTTAATTAATACTCCCTCTATTCCTAAAAGAAAGTTGTTTTGCAATTTTATTTACTAAAATTATAAATAAATAATATATAAAAATTGTAAATTTATAATATCTTATTATATAAAGTAGGATGCGTCAAAGTTGCTAATTCACTTGATCGTGACACGTGTCAAGTTAATCGATAAGATTATGACACGTGTTTTGATTAAAATCTTTATAATATATCTTATTATAAAAGAAAAAAGAAAATATTATTATTTTTTTAAAAAGATAAAAATACATATATCAATTAAGAAAAGGAAAATCAAAACAAAAGTAAACAAAATATTTCAATTTTACTAAAAACAAAAAAAGCGTCAAAGTTACTAACTCACTTGATCGCGACAAATGTCAAGTTAATCAATAAGATTTTGACACGTGTTAAAAAATTTAACCAATTAGATTTTAACATAATGTTTACATAAATCTAAAAATTAGTTTTAAAAATAAAAAAGGAAAGGTAAATAAGAAAATTAAGAAAAAATAAAATACGTTTTTTTATGTTTTCATTTAAAGTAAGGAAATTGTATGATCAATTACTAATAATAATAAAAAATCAAAAATTAGTATTAAAAATAGAAATAGAAAATAAGTTTATTTTTCGATTACTAATATCAAAAGGAAAATAAAAACTTGAAAATGAAAATAAGAAAAATAAGTTTCAGATGTTAATGATATGACGTTAGACGATAATGAGCTTAATGAGGAGGAGGATAGCAAGAATCATGTAGAGAAGCTTTTGATGGAGTCTTGAAAAATATAACTTCTATAGAAAACAGAGAGAACATATACGGGAGAAACAAAAATGTAAATTAAAAACGAAAAGTAAATTAGATTAACTAGCATGTATTTCAATTAAAAAAAAATTAAATTCTAGATGCTAATGATATGACATTAGACGATGATGAGATCAATGAGGATGGTGATAACAAGAATCATGTAGAGAAACTTTTGATGCGAGTCTTGAGAAGCATAATTTCTCTAGAGAGCAGAGAGATCATATAAGGGAGATGAATGTGAAGAGAAACATAGACTTTATTTGCTTGAAGAGAGTTAATGGAAAGATCGTTAACATACTTAAATAACTCAAATTAAATACACAAAATTTTAACGCAGCATAACAGAAAAAGATAGATGATAAAGTGTGTGAAGTATATGGGAAGTAGGGTTAATATTGCTTAGGATCCGCAACAACTTCTGTGTTTTGAAAATATTAATTGAAAATAAATGATAATTAAAACAAATAAATAACTTTTAGATTTCGATTTTGTGTTTTTCATATATTTGTTTAAGTAGTGATCAGATTATGCTTTCTATTTTCTTAAAACAATATTTTAACGGGTTTTAAATTTTATTATTTTCTTAAATTTTGTTATTCATTTAAGTTTCTTTTTTTATTACTAATACAAAAAAGAAAATTTTATATTATTCATTTTTTCTACAGAGTATTCGATTTTGTTTTTAATATATTTTTACGAGTTTAAAATATTTTATTTAAAACCCGCATATATGCGGATCCTATTCTAGTAATATATAATGGATTAGACTATATCCAACTTTTTAAAAATTAATATTTGCGATTTGTAGGATACTGTATTTTAGTATTTACTTTGTTTTGAATTATTACCGATATCCAAATTTTTCCGATCAAATGTGAACTTGGTGGGCAAGGCTATTCATATTTATTACAGAAGGAATTATTACCAAGGGCTCACACCCTCTCAATTGCATCATCTTTTTTCACCGAAAACACTATGAGGTCTCTGCTTCTAAGCCGACTCTCGAGGCTTTCTCCGAGGAGGCCACATGCGCTTGTAGTTGTAAGCTTCTCTTCTCTAATCTCTCTGTAATTGTTCTGTACTACTTTCTTCTTCCTCTGATGTATGTATGAAAAATCCGCAGAGACGCCTCGGCGGTGTTCGATTCTTGTCGGAAACCCCTATCTGTCAAATCGTCGGCGCTCTACCTTGTGGATCTACTTGGAGGGATGGTGAAGTCGGTAGACTCGTGGTTACCGATTGGAGTGAATCTTCTGGTGGGACCAGGGTTCTGAAAAAGAAGGTGCCCATGCGTCTGATGACAGAAACAGGAACGATAGGAGCATCCCATGGCTGGGTCGCTACTTTGAAAGACGGTGTTGTGTGTCTTCAAGATGATCTCATCCCGAGTGCGTCGGGTTCAGATCCGAAGCGAATCTCACTGCCTCCTCTCGAGACTCTGCCTCATTGCCAAACACAGCTGGTGACCAACGTGGCCATGTCATCCTCTTCTCCTGATGAGGACGAAGATTGCATTCTGGCCGTTTAGTTCGTGGGGCCTCAGCTCAGCTTATGTAGGCCTGCCCTTAAAGACAAGGCCGAGTGGTTCAACATCAGATTCACAGACCCAGGCTTCTTCTCCTCCCGAGTCATGTATTCAAAGAGAGATAATATGTTCTCCATGCTGGGTCCTGGAGGCACACACACAGGATCTTGGGATCTTGAAAAACACATATCGCATAACTTGCGGTTTCCGTTCTTTGAAGAGTTTCTGCAGTCGGAGTGGGAGCGGTTGTGTCTAAGCTGCAGAAGCGAACACTTGGTGGAGTCACCCACAGGTAAAACTTTTTTTATTAAGTGGTACACACGATGCTACAGTAGTACTGCGATGGCGCTTACGGAGCGGTTCGTGGTGTATGAGATATTTGATAACAAACTCAATATGTGCACTAAAGATATTGGAGACCTCTGTATTTTTCTCTCCTCCAAAGGCGAACCATTCTTGTCTCCAGGCTAGCTTGTATGGCCTCCCCCCAAACTGCATCTATTACGTTGGCAGCTATGACTTCGGAAAAGTCAATATCGGCGACAAGGTTAAAGTCGATAACAGCGATATGGTTTGGAATGTGGAATTGAGAACTTCACCTGCCCCTTACTTCATTACACCTTAATCCTAATTCCACACATTTCTGCTCACAAATATGTTGGTGGATTAGTGAAGACCAGCTGTTATGTTGTTGTATTTCTCTTTCAATGTTTTAGGTAGGATTTATCTTCTTGGAAAATGCCCCTCGCTTTGAGATAAAAATGACTAACTAGTACATGTATGAACACATGCCTGTTCAGTTCAGATTTGAGTGAACATTTTCATTTTCCTCATTCCTATAAGCTTGGCCATTCTCGCGGGTGAAACTTATGTCGATCCTTGACAAGAAGCTGCTACAAAAAAACCGAATTTGTTCCTTCCAGCTATAGATGGTCAATATTGTTTTTGAAATTTCCAATTAAAAGATCAAAATCCAAAAAAACAGCAAGTGAAAAAGGTATATATGATGATTTCAAAACGACAACTTACTTGTTCATCACCAACCTTGCATTTGAGAATCACTTTTTTCTTGGAGTAGAATTTTTATTTTTGATAAAAAAAAAAAAATATTTAAAAACAAACATATACAAAAATAATATGGTGAAAGGAGAAACAGTATTTCAAATTTTTTAAAATAATATTAACTACTTATCCACGAATGTGAGAACTTGTTGGGCAAGGCTATTCATCTTTATTATAGGAGGCCACCATTATTACACCCTAATTGTATCATCTTTCTTCACCGAAAACACTATGAGGTCTCTGCTTCTAAGCCGACTCTGGAGGCTTTCTCCGAGGAAACCACCTGCGCTCGTAGTTGTAAGCTTCTCTTCTCTAATCTCTCTGTAATTGTCCTGCAGTACTTTCTTCTTCCTCTGATGTATGTATGTATGAAAAATCCGCAGAGACACCTCGGTGGTGTTCGATTCTTGTCGGATACCCCTGTCTGCCACATCGCCGGCGCTGAACCTTGTGGATCTAGTTCGAGGGATGGTGAAATCGGTAGGCTCGTGGTTACCGATTGGAGTGAATCTTCTGCTGGGACCAGGGTTCTGGAAAAGAAGGTGCCCATGAGTCTGATGATGGGAACGGGAACGATAGGAGCATCCCATGGCTGGGTCGCTACTTTGAAAGACGGCGTTGTGTGTCTTCAAGATGATCTCATCCCGAGTGCGTCGGATTCGGAGCCGAAGCGAATCTGACTGCCTCCTCTCGAGACTCTGCCCCATTGCCAAACACAGCTGGTGACCAACGTGGCCATGTCGTCCTCTTCTCCTGATGAGGACGAAGATTGCATTCTGGCCGTTAAGTTCGTGGGGCCTCAGCTCAGCTTATGTAGGCCTGCTCTTAAAGACAAGGCCGAGTGGTTCAACATCAGAAACACAGACCCAGGCTTCTTCTACTCCCGAGTCATGTATTCAAGGAGACATAAGATGTTCTCCATGCCGGGTTCTGGAGGCACACGCACAGTATCTTGGGATCTTGAAAAACACAGGGACAAATCCAAGTTGCAGACATGGCTCTTTCCAAAGCTTCCTGAGTTCGTGCAGACAGAATGGGGGGAAATAGATTCTTGTTGCACGACGGAGCAGTTGGTTGAGTCACGACCCACGGGGGATATGTTTATGGTTAAGCGGTTCAGAGAAAGAAACAACTCTGAGGGTGAGAGGATGGAAGAGAAGCAAATAATGGTGTTCGAGCTAGACGGGGATGACAGTCCTTACTACTGTGGAGAGGGAGTTGCTAGCTACACTCAAGACATTGGAGATCTCTGCATTTACCTCTCCAAGTCCGAACCTTTCTGTCTCCAGGCCAGCTTGTATGACCAATGCTTTAACTCGGTCTATTTCCTAGACGACAACGAAGATGGAATATTCAACATCAAGCATAAGTTTTTCACTAGAGGTTTTTCAACTTACCCGACCCCTTACTTCATTCCACCTCAGTCCTACCTTAATGCTTATGGGTAATAATGCGGTTGCATCTTAGTCTCAGTCTACATAAGTAAGGTTGACATCAACCAGCTCTATTCTCTTCTTACTTTGTGTTATCATCGGAATCACCACTCTCAGAACCCTCTTCATCTGGACTATGACACTGAACATCCATCCAGCTGACTTCCAAACCATAAACACTCTCGAACAACATTTCTCCTTTCTAATAAAATCCAGGTTCCTAATAATATCCCCATCTCGTCAGGTTCTCTAACCTCATCATCTCATGCTTTCCATCAAATTCCACATTCTTCTCTTGCTTTGTCTCATTAATCTCTTATCATCGGGTAATGTCTTGGGTTCAAGAGCAGCCTCACCATTTCTTCTCATCAACACTATTATGCAACATAAACTCAATGTCTTCTTAGCCATAAAAGGGTTTCTCTTAATCTCATTCAACCACCATTTCTGCATAACCTATCCCATCTGGTCGACCCGGTGATTCCAATGTTAAGGAATGATCATCCGTAACTCTTTATTGAATGAATGAATCAACAATTACAGATGCAGATTCAATCTCAGATCTCATAGCGATCTGGAACTTGCTCATATTGCAAAGCTCTGTAACACACTATTCAAGAATCTATTTATACTTCTTCTTCTACTGCACAATGGCCCTCCACGTCAGCCTTCATACACTTATCACCCAACCACAACAAGACGCAGCTAATCATCTAATTCTAAAGGAACATCATACAGGTCCAAACGCAGCTCTGCTCTTTTCTCCCAAATCCATATCACCAATACTAAAACCTGTGTAATCGCTAATCCCATTCATCAATCCATCATTTATTGAAAGCTCTTCTAATAAAGTAAAAACCCAGAAGACGAAGAAGTTTTGTTCACTTCTTGTTCTTCTTGGATCGCATCATCGTGTTCGTCGATTCCAATTTCCAAGTAGTAGTTTCTCTTACTCCGGTGGTGTCAAGAAGGTACATTTAGGTTTTTATTTTTGGTATGAGCATCTTCATTGTACAGATTTTTACCAGGTGTTGAAATTGAATTCACCCTCTATAGTTTATGGGAAACTGGCGATTTTTTTTTTTTAAAAAAGCAACAGAGACGTAGAGTTTCAAAGTTTCCCACAATTTTTTTTTTTGCAAAAGATTTTTTTTTTTTATTTTGTTGCAAATTTTCATATAGTCATGGCTCTTCTGAAGCATTTACATATAGAAACTTATAGCAGAAAAATATATATATGATGTATGATGATGATATAAAAAAACTTAATAAGTTGTGGTGGTGATGTGAATGGCTATTACGGCATGCTGATGGGACCAGAGTTTGGTGTTTGGTTGGTCTGATTCGTCTGGCTGAGAAGGAAAGTACAATAGTTTTTAGTAATTAACAAATTGCTAAAAAAAAAATAAGAGCCACGTAAAAATAATTAAGAATAAATCTATAAGAACAGCGAATTTAAAAAAAAAGGGAAAAAATTATTGAATTTTCCATCGTCTCCCTCTCGTTGAATAGTCGCCTCCGGTAAACAAAACAAACACGGCGTGTTCTGTGTTTCTGCGATTTCTTCGATGTTCTTCGTCTTGATCTCCAGATTCATTTAACTCGGTCGCTCCGTTGACTCAAATTCTTGGAAGAGGGAGAAATAAGACTCGGACTCGGACTTGGGATCCTTCTCGGCAATGCGACGCTGGTTCGCCGCGAAATCCCTCTCGAGAGAGGAAACAACCCTTTTGTCATTCTCTTCTTCTTCGGCGACGCAATTATTCTTCCCGCGTTTCCGCAAGTCTCTTCTTCTTCCTCTCTGTTCAGATCCAAGAGATGTCCGCTAATTCTCATCCTCCCAATTCCAAAAATGTCATCTGTAATGCAGCCGCCGGTGCCGCCGCCGGTAATTCCCCGATCTGCTTGTTTCGTAACACACGCACGGCTTTTGTTCTGGTTTTAGGTTTCTGATTCGAAGCTGATAAATTTTCGGATTTATAGGGGTTTTTGCGGCTACGTTTGTGTGTCCTCTTGATGTTATAAAAACGAGGTTTCAGGTTCACGGGCTTCCAAAGCTTGGTGATGCAAACATCAAAGGTTTGTCCTTTTTAAACAAAAAAAAAAAAAAAAACATCTTCTGACCCATCAAAGATGATGCTTTCCCATTGCTAATGTTTTTCCATCTCCAATTGTTTTGTCCTTTGATCAGGTAGTCTAATTGTTGGCAGTCTTGAGCAGATCTTCAAGAAAGAAGGTATGCGTGGCTTATACCGTGGACTCTCCCCAACCGTGATGGCACTTCTCTCTAATTGGGCGGTGAGTTAAACTTCTTGGAGCTATAGGTCTTTTTGTTCCTCGAACACTTGTTTGGATTACCAGAGCGAAGCTTCTTCTAGGTATGAAACTAATCAAGCTGTAAGATTTTTTTTGCAGGTTTATTTTACAATGTATGACCAGCTCAAGAGCTTTTTATCTTCAAATGGTACAAAACATCTTTTTATAGCTTAATTACGTGCTCCTGCTTCGGTTTTTTTAATCAAGAGGTGTTTTTCTTTGGAGTTAATCTTCTCTGTTTGTGCATACATTAGATAAGGATCACAAACTCAGCGTTGGTGCTAACGTAATGGCTGCCTCTGGTGCTGGAGCTGCAACTACAATAGCCACAAATCCTCTTTGGGTTGTCAAGACTAGACTTCAGGTCCGTTTTCTCTTGCCTTTAACATATATGCAATCATGGAAAATAAGGGAAACATCGTTAATTAGTACCTAATAATTTGGTGTTGCAAAAAATGTGTTAAGCATTGCCATTTAGTCCTGAAGAACCTCACCAAACATAGATGTAAAATTGTGTTAGAATAAGAATCTAATTCAAACACCATCTCGATTCCTCTTCAGACACAAGGAATGAGATCGGGTGTAGTGCCATACAAAAGTACACTGTCTGCTTTAAGAAGAATAGCTTACGAGGAGGGAATTCGCGGATTGTACAGGTTTTTTCATCTCCCCAACACTTTTTGCTGGTAACTTTTGAATTCGCCTAATGCCAATCTCTTTGTGCTACCAAACAGTGGTCTTGTGCCTGCACTAGCTGGTATCAGTCACGTTGCCATTCAGTTTCCTACGTATGAGATGATCAAAATCTACTTGGCCAAGAAAGGTAAAAAATATCCATACATCTTGTGAATTGGATGGAGTAGAGAAAAGGTGAACTCTTTGTGGAGATAAAATAAGTTTGTGAACCCGACAGGTGATAAATCAATCGATAATCTCAATGCTCGTGATGTAGCAGTGGCCTCTTCGATTGCGAAGATATTTGCTTCCACATTAACCTACCCGCACGAGGTAAACAAATTTCGGTTTGTTTTGTATATGTATAAAATAAAATAAAAGACCAGACCAATCAAGTCTTACTTCAGTTGGGTTCGGTTATATGACCTGTTGATCTCGCGTCTGCGTGCAGGTTGTACGAGCTAGGCTTCAAGAGCAAGGACACCACAGTGAGAAACGTTACACGGGGGTAAGGGACTGCATAAAGAAAGTGTTTGAGAAAGATGGCTTTCCCGGTTTTTACAGAGGCTGTGCCACCAATCTCCTGAGAACAACTCCTGCTGCGGCTATCACATTCACGAGCTTCGAAATGGTTCATCGTTTCCTCGTCACTCATTTACCTTCTGAGCAAAGCTCTATACTTTAAATTTTTGTTTGTTTGATGATGACGATTAGATGTTTGGTTTAGTGTGAGGTAAACAGGGTTATTTTACACAGTTACACAAAGTTTTCCCCCTTTTGGGGAGTAAATCAGAAAATAGGAGTTCGTTTTTGGACACAACCCTTGTTGGATTCTTCATCTCGCAGCAGACTAATGTTTCTGTTGGGGAAATCAGAATGGAAACTTGAGAGACCCACACGAAGAATATTTATCATGGCATTGTAAAAGACTGATTCTTTTATTTTTCTCTCTTGTTTTTTTTCTGTTTCTTTTCATCTTTTTATGAAAGAGAGAGTTTGTGGTCTCTCTCTCTCATTCGCCATGAATCGTCGAACAGCAGTTGGCTTTCATGTTACTAAAGGAACCATTGACTTTTATGGATTTTATAAAAAAAACTTAACTAAACAAACAAAAATATTATGAAATATCTGGGCCTTGTGGTTATGGGTTTACCTGTCTTTTCATTATATAGCTGCTGTATAATAATTAGATGAGCTTCGGATCCATATCCTGATGTTGTATATATTTAAAATTAAATTAAAATGAAAAGGAAAGATCCAATGAGATCGAATAATAATGAAATTGATGGTGCACTTTGCTTTTTCTTTTTCAGCATCTATCAAAACATGGGATACTTCTTTTTTCTGTTCTTAATTTGTTATAATGTGATATAAAATGTATCTCTTACGGTTTCACCCATTCTATATAGGCCAAGCAAAAAAACATTTTGATGGATGCAAATGGTGATGCAAAATGTTTGGAAAATGTATATTTGCTTTGATATTCAGCAAATATGTAATGCAGCATGACCACTTAAAAAAGAAAAAAAAAACAGATATGTATGCAAATAGTTTAAATTAATTTTTATCAATTATAACAAAAATTTTCATATATATATATATATATATATATAAATATACGAATTTTGTTTTATAATAAATCATCATTTTCACTATTTTGTCCGTTCACACTATCCCCATTTGTTGTTCATTCGGTTCTACATTACTCCTTGTGCTTTTATATATGCACATACATTTTTCTTGCATGTACATATCGATTTTTATTTGTAAAAATCCCTGATTAAGCTATACAACAAAAAAAAAGAATCCGAAAAAGGGAAACAAAATAAAAGAAAAACGGGAAAAGGAAACAAATGAATCGAAAGAAAAGTACGTCTTTTGTGAAGCATATACAATAGATGACAACATGTGATGGCAGCATTTTTGTAATTCACATACGATTTACAATCATGATTTGTGGGATCGGGATTACATGTGATGCGAGTGCGGTGAATTTAATTTAAATACAAATAGTGTTTTTTTTTTAATATAAAACGACAAAAATATATCTGTTATACAGTAATAAAGTTAATAGTAACAGTTAATGCTTTAATCAACATGACGACTAATCATCTCTCATGTCGTGATTACAGTTATGTTTTACGATTCCATGTTAGGTCTAACAATATACCAGATGCATTATTGTTAGACTAGTCTTTGCAAATTTACAATGCCTAGCTAGTAGCTTTTTTTAGAATAATCTTTACAATAATGCATCTCGTATTTTGTTAGCAAATTCCATGTTATGTGTCTTTTCATGAAAGTATTAATCAAAATATTTATTGTCATTGTTCATATTAATATAACAAATACAAATGTTTTTTCGTTAATCCCTTTAAAACGATGGGAAAAAGTGGATTATTAGGGGATAAAAAGATGCTTTAGCTCACGAAAATAATAAAAAAGGAAAGGTATTGAAACATCAAAAACTGTCTTGGAATTATGATTGAATCACACATGCTCTGTTTCTCCTCTTTAATTATTCTCTCTCCTCGTTTTTGTTTAATCGAAAGCTTTTCTAAAGGTAAACACAGTAAATTAATTTCGTCCTTTAGATAATGACAATATATACTCCAGGTACTTCTGTTTTCATCACCAAAACCAACGTTTTTGTATTACTCACACTACTCAGGCTCCTTGATCAGGTATCATTTTGAAATTTCAAAAAAATTCTGTAGTTTTTCAATTATTTATGCAAACTTTTTTGTTGTTGGTTAGGCGTGAAAGGAGCGTGGGCAATGACACGCGCCAAAGTAGGCGAGTGGTCTTTTCTCCTCATTACACAGCGACACGTAGAAAAATGTCACCGAAGTCGCGTGGCAGTTATCTATTCGCTTGTGATATTGACTTCCAGTGACAGTCGGTCCATAGTCTGAATTCGATTTCTTTGTGCGACGTGGGTCCCCGTCAAAGACGCTCTACGTGGGGTTGGTTACTAGCTAGGCTCGTATTCCGCACCTGACTAGGTTCCGCTCCGAGGCACTAATTTGAATTTTTTGAACGTTGAAGCTAACCCACTTCGGTTTCGTCTATCTATCTATTCACATTTTCCTTTTTGAGCAATTTTTTTTTCTTTTCTTAAAATGAGATTATTATAACAATCTAGAAATATACATATATAATCGGATGCCTTAATCAAAATATCGCCGTCAATGTTTGGTGGTGTGATGATCTCATTGACACCGTAGGAGGTTGACAAGTTGCCCATATACAATGTTTTATTACCGACAATGGAATTCAAAACTGTGATAATAATAAATTTCCATTATCCACTAAGTGCGTGCGTTATGAAAAAAATTTATCAACATTAATCACATGATTTGTTACCGTCAGTTATACACATTTATATTGTCTTCCTTTTTTTTCACGAAAATTATACTGTTTTTTTCTAAAGACCAAAGATCGATCAATGTTTTCTAAAGACCAAAGATCGATCAATGTTGTATAATATTCAAAAAATAGTATTATCTACAAAATCATAAATAAACCGACCGTTATATACATAGCTTAGATGGGGAAAAAAATCCTATGCTAGTTACCACCAAATAATGAAATGGATATTTATGAGAAAAAAATGGGAATAAAATAGTGAAGAGATTGAGTAATGGACCTAATTATTGCAGTAACTTCAACTAACTCTCTATGTCTACAGGTATATTTGGAAAAGAATGTTTCGCCTAACATTCTACATACTCCCTCCATTTCACAAAAATTTTAACTCTTGATTTTTGTTTCACAAAGAGTGTCATTTTGTGTTTTCAATGCAATTTTTTAAACTAAATCTCAGTTTTATCCCTACTAATTTAACATATTTATTAGAGAGAGAAACTGATTTAGTGTATTAATAAAGGGCATAAAAGAAATTTATAAGTTTTTCTTAATTTGTGTGAAAAATGTCAGAATGACACTCTTTGTGAAACAGAGGTAGTATTTAACAACATTATAAAAATAATGATCTATTGTGTGATTAATCGTTGCGCTTAAGGTCGCTCAATACTAGAGTAAAACTTTTTCCATTTATTTCTTTGCTTCTAAAGCATTACAAAGAGTAGATACACATGGAATCAACTAATTCTAGCTACATCGATTTGTTGCCGNACAGAAAAAGATAGTTGATAGTGTGTGAGCTATATGAGAAGTATGGTTAATGTTACTTAGGACCCGCAACATATTATGTGTTGTGAATATTTTAATTAAAAATAAATAAAAATTAAAATAAATAATTATATCTTACATTTAGATATTGTGTTTTTCATATATTTTGTTCAAAAGTGATCCGGTTTTGTTTTATATTTTTTAAAAAAATATTTTAACGGATTTTAAATTTTAATTATGAAAAGTAGAATAAATAATTATATCTATATATATAAGGCATTAGAAGTACACATAATTCATATAAAAATATTAACACATATATATATATTTGGAAATGTTAGTAAAATTAAATTTTTTTTTTCCTTATAGATTATCCGATTTTGTTTTCAATTTATTTTTACGAATTTAAAATATCTTATTAAAAATCTGCATATATGCGGATCCTATTCTAGTACGCTAGTAAAGAGAAACAATTGCTATAGATAATAAAAGCAACAAAGATACAAAAAAGAAGAAAGCAGAGTCAAAACGAACTACCAAATCGATACCAAAGCCCCAAGAAAATAGCGAGAAGCCACACTTACTCACATCGGCAACAGCTACTAAAAGAAAAGTAATGGCGGAGATAAACTATCCACGAAAAAAGAGCTGATAGCCACAACAAAGCGAAAGAAAAACATATATGGAGACCCACACAAAATTCTGCAGCCAACGAAGAGCAGAACCGAAACCACAACACAGAACCAAGACAGCAACACCAAACACAACAAGTAGAAGACGAAACACATCCAAACCCAAGACCACCACACTACTAGGGAGATACAAATTTGATTACTACTAGGGGTTACAAATTTGAAGTTTTTTTGTTTGTATGTTTTAATTTATACCTCTTTACTTTGTGATTGTAAGATCCACTCTTTGTATTTGTGGTTTACAATTCTTATGGGATTATATTGGATTTCAATCCTTCAAAATAACGTTTCTAAAACAATGGAAATACCAATATTTGAATTTTCTTATAATTTATATATTAAAAAATAATGTGGAAACACTACTAATAGAACCTAAAAAAATACAAGAATGCTAATATTAACAACTACTAATTGATTAATTATATAGAAAAGTACAAATTTTAGTGATTAACTATATTAATTTATTTAAAAAATACATTATTATTTTTAAATAAAAAAGAATTTTCTAAAAAAAAAAATTAAAAATAACTAAAATAAAAGGAAAGATTTCGACATGTGTCAAGTTTATCGATTTAGATTTTGACACATTTCTTAGGTAAAATATTATTTTTAAATAAAAAAAGAATTTCCAAAAAAAAAAATGTTAAATTTATCGATTTAGATTAAAAACAAAAAGATCTATTTCAATTTAAGAAAAAGAAAATAAAAACAAAAAGTAAATTAGACTAATTCAGATATATTTCAATAAAAAAATTTAGATGCTATTGATATGACATTAGACGATGATGAGCTGAATGAGAAGGAGAATAGCAAAAATCATATAGAGAAGCGTTTGATGCGAGTATTGAGAATCATAATTTTTCTAGAGAGTAGATATATCATATACGAGAGATGAATGTGAAGAGAATGATAGACTTTATTTGCTTGAAAAGAGTTAATGGGAAACAAAAAAATAACGTAAATAAAAACAAAAGTAAATAAGATATTTCAATTTTACTTAAAAAAAAAATAAACGTAAAAGTTAGTTATTAATATGATCGTGACATGTGGCAAGTTAGTCAATAAGATTTTGACATGTGTCAAGTTTATCGATTTAGATTTTGTAGCATGACTCGATAAAATATTATTTTAAAAGAAAAAAGGAATTTCCAAAAAAATTAAAATTAAAAAATAAAAATATCAAATTTATTGATTTATATTAAAAAGTAAAATTAAATTAATTAGAATATATTTCAATTTAAGGGAAAAAAACAAAAGGAATTTAAGTAGAAAAATAAGTAAATTAGATTAACTAGATTATATATCTATTAAAAACAAATTTCAAATGCTAATGATATGGTATTAGATGATGATGAGCTCAATGAAGAGAAATATAACGATAATCATGTAAATATCATTTTGATGCAAGTCTTGAGAAGCGTAATTTCTCTAGAAAGCAGAGAAATAATATACGGGAGATGAATGTGAAGAGAAAGAGAGATTTTAATTGCTTGAAAAGAGTTGATGGGAGATCGTTAACATACTCGAAAGATTCGAATTGCATACTCAAGTTTTTAACGCACCATAACAGAAAAAGATAGTTGATAGTGTGTGAGCTATATGAGAAGTATGGTTAATGTTACTTAGGACCCGCAACATATTATGTGTTGTGAATATTTTAATTAAAAATAAATAAAAATTAAAATAAATAATTATATCTTACATTTAGATATTGTGTTTTTCATATATTTTGTTCAAAAGTGATCCGGTTTTGTTTTATATTTTTTAAAAAAATATTTTAACGGATTTTAAATTTTAATTATGAAAAGTAGAATAAATAATTATATCTATATATATAAGGCATTAGAAGTACACATAATTCATATAAAAATATTAACACATATATATATATTTGGAAATGTTAGTAAAATTAAATTTTTTTTTTCCTTATAGATTATCCGATTTTGTTTTCAATTTATTTTTACGAATTTAAAATATCTTATTAAAAATCTGCATATATGCGGATCCTATTCTAGTACGCTAGTAAAGAGAAACAATTGCTATAGATAATAAAAGCAACAAAGATACAAAAAAGAAGAAAGCAGAGTCAAAACGAACTACCAAATCGATACCAAAGCCCCAAGAAAATAGCGAGAAGCCACACTTACTCACATCGGCAACAGCTACTAAAAGAAAAGTAATGGCGGAGATAAACTATCCACGAAAAAAGAGCTGATAGCCACAACAAAGCGAAAGAAAAACATATATGGAGACCCACACAAAATTCTGCAGCCAACGAAGAGCAGAACCGAAACCACAACACAGAACCAAGACAGCAACACCAAACACAACAAGTAGAAGACGAAACACATCCAAACCCAAGACCACCACACTACTAGGGAGATACAAATTTGATTACTACTAGGGGTTACAAATTTGAAGTTTTTTTGTTTGTATGTTTTAATTTATACCTCTTTACTTTGTGATTGTAAGATCCACTCTTTGTATTTGTGGTTTACAATTCTTATGGGATTATATTGGATTTCAATCCTTCAAAATAACGTTTCTAAAACAATGGAAATACCAATATTTGAATTTTCTTATAATTTATATATTAAAAAATAATGTGGAAACACTACTAATAGAACCTAAAAAAATACAAGAATGCTAATATTAACAACTACTAATTGATTAATTATATAGAAAAGTACAAATTTTAGTGATTAACTATATTAGTTATCACATTCAATTTGCATCAAATACATCCTATCACAATATAAACAAAACACGATCACACAAATATTTATTTAATCAAACGGAAAAATTTGATTATTTTCCAAAAATAAAATCCAATAAAACTGGATTTGACAAAAAAAATACTAATACTTAAATTTTACTATAATCTAGTAATATGAATCATTTATGATGACATGATATAATCCAATTTACGCAACAATACTAATTGATAATAAATGGATACAAATAGTAAGGTTATAAATTCCAAACGGTAACCGAAAAAGATTCTGGCGTGAACCACACGCGCGGGAAAAGAGAAAACCTGAAATACGTTTATTAGTAGTATTATATAAAGGTTGGTTAGGGAGGGAAAAACGAATCGTGGTTATTTATTTAATTATTTGATCAACTCCGAAGCTGCAGGTTCGGGGGGAGTGGAGAGAATTTAGAGAGAAGGAAGAGTGAAGAGGACAGAGTATAAAGCGGTTAGCTTTACAACCTTGTATTTGAGAGCATTCATGGAGGTTATGAGTATTCTTCTCTATTAATATACAAAATCTCGCATTACCTTTTTTATAAACCCAACCTCTTAAGGAAAAAAAAAGAGAGAAATCCCCAAGCTCTCTCTCTCTCTCCTTTTTCTGCCGTTTCATTGCTCTCCGATCCGGAGGATTAGTGTGATTGTTTTGAGATTCGCGCACTACTTTGGGGGTTTATGGCGGAGGATGGAGGATTGAGCTTCACGGTGGCTTCAGTAATGGAGGATGTGTTGCAGCAACACGGAAATGGGCTGAGAGATGATGATTTAGAGTCTCGTCGAGCTGAAGAAGCTGGTATCTATCTCTTTGTGCCGACTAACTAGTTTCGTGAAATTGAGCATTGACGATTAACGGAGAATGTTTGATCTGATAAATTTATGACAAATCGAGCTGATTCTTCTTCCTCGTTGTGATCACTAGCCGTAGCTTTGGTAATTTTGTTAAAATCGTAGAGGGAAGAATTTCTGGTTTAAATAGATCTTCTGCATTTGCGTAGCATCGAGGAGGTACGAGGCGGCTAATTGGCTGAGAAAGATGGTTGGAGTGGTGGGAGCTAGAGATTTGCCTGCAGAGCCAACAGAAGAAGGGCTTAGGCTTGGATTAAGAAGTGGAATTATCCTTTGCAAAGTCCTCAATAAGGTTCAGCCTGGGGCTGTTTCAAAGGTAAACTTTCGCTTGAATCCTTTCGAGGTCGTGAGAATTTTGACCTCTCTTTTGTTGAATCAGGTTGTGGAAAGTCCTTGTGATGCCATTCTTGTTGCTGATGGAGCGCCGTTATCAGCGTTTCAGTATTTTGAGAATGTCAGGAACTTCCTTGTTGCTATCCAGGAAATGGGGTTTCCAACGTTTGAAGCATCTGATCTTGAGCAAGTATGTATATCGCCAATCCTGATATTTCTCTTCAGTCTTTAAGAACTGCTCGTGAATGAATATGCACCTCTTTCTTTTTTTTGCTAGGGAGGAAAGGCTTCTCGTGTTGTGAATTGTGTTTTGGCAATCAAATCGTATGATCAATGGAAACAAAATGGTGGAAATGGAGTTTGGAAATTTGGTGGTAGCATAAAGCCTCCTTCGCTTGGGAAATCATCATTTGTGAGAAAACACTCAGAGCCGTTCATGAACTCTTTATCGAGAACCTCATCAATCAACAACGACAGATCTCCATCTGAGATTGATTCTAACAAACTGGTTAGCCTCTTCAACTGTCTCTGCTTGGTTCTGTCTTCTCAAGTGGAATGCTCGATGTTTAAGTGTCTTTTTACCTCTGTTTTCAGTCCAATTCAGGTTCCTTGAGCACACTTGTTCAAGCTGTTCTATCAGATAAAAAGCCTGAGGATGTGCCCAAAGTGAGTTTCAGACTACTTCACTTAGTTACTTTAAATCGTTTGGCTCTGTTATGTTTTTGATGTAAGTGCCTAATGTTGTGGCTACAGCTGATTGAATCTCTGCTAAGCAAAGTTGTCGAAGAGTTTGAAAATCGAGTTACAAACCAGTATGCGTTGGTGTGTTTTCAGTTTCTTCCATCTCTTGGTTCATTGTGTCAAAATTCACGAAATATGTTCATCGCTTGTTCCAAAATTCTTCTAATCAAAAGAATCCTGTCATGTGAAGGTTAGAGCAGCTCCAAGAGCTGTCTCTTATACACATCTAGATGTGTATAAGAGACAGAACACATCCAAACCCAAGACCACCACACTACTAGGGAGATACAAATTTGATTACTACTAGGGGTTACAAATTTGAAGTTTTTTTGTTTGTATGTTTTAATTTATACCTCTTTACTTTGTGATTGTAAGATCCACTCTTTGTATTTGTGGTTTACAATTCTTATGGGATTATATTGGATTTCAATCCTTCAAAATAACGTTTCTAAAACAATGGAAATACCAATATTTGAATTTTCTTATAATTTATATATTAAAAAATAATGTGGAAACACTACTAATAGAACCTAAAAAAATACAAGAATGCTAATATTAACAACTACTAATTGATTAATTATATAGAAAAGTACAAATTTTAGTGATTAACTATATTAGTTATCACATTCAATTTGCATCAAATACATCCTATCACAATATAAACAAAACACGATCACACAAATATTTATTTAATCAAACGGAAAAATTTGATTATTTTCCAAAAATAAAATCCAATAAAACTGGATTTGACAAAAAAAATACTAATACTTAAATTTTACTATAATCTAGTAATATGAATCATTTATGATGACATGATATAATCCAATTTACGCAACAATACTAATTGATAATAAATGGATACAAATAGTAAGGTTATAAATTCCAAACGGTAACCGAAAAAGATTCTGGCGTGAACCACACGCGCGGGAAAAGAGAAAACCTGAAATACGTTTATTAGTAGTATTATATAAAGGTTGGTTAGGGAGGGAAAAACGAATCGTGGTTATTTATTTAATTATTTGATCAACTCCGAAGCTGCAGGTTCGGGGGGAGTGGAGAGAATTTAGAGAGAAGGAAGAGTGAAGAGGACAGAGTATAAAGCGGTTAGCTTTACAACCTTGTATTTGAGAGCATTCATGGAGGTTATGAGTATTCTTCTCTATTAATATACAAAATCTCGCATTACCTTTTTTATAAACCCAACCTCTTAAGGAAAAAAAAAGAGAGAAATCCCCAAGCTCTCTCTCTCTCTCCTTTTTCTGCCGTTTCATTGCTCTCCGATCCGGAGGATTAGTGTGATTGTTTTGAGATTCGCGCACTACTTTGGGGGTTTATGGCGGAGGATGGAGGATTGAGCTTCACGGTGGCTTCAGTAATGGAGGATGTGTTGCAGCAACACGGAAATGGGCTGAGAGATGATGATTTAGAGTCTCGTCGAGCTGAAGAAGCTGGTATATCCATCTCTTTGAGCCTCCTAACTAGTTTCGTGAAATTGAGCATTGACGATTAACGGAGAATGTTTGATCTGATAAATTTATGACAAATCGAGCTGATTCTTCTTCCTCGTTGTGATCACTAGCCGTAGCTTTGGTAATTTTGTTAAAATCGTAGAGGGAAGAATTTCTGGTTTAAATAGATCTTCTGCATTTGCGTAGCATCGAGGAGGTACGAGGCGGCTAATTGGCTGAGAAAGATGGTTGGAGTGGTGGGAGCTAGAGATTTGCCTGCAGAGCCAACAGAAGAAGGGCTTAGGCTTGGATTAAGAAGTGGAATTATCCTTTGCAAAGTCCTCAATAAGGTTCAGCCTGGGGCTGTTTCAAAGGTAAACTTTCGCTTGAATCCTTTCGATATATATATATATATATATATAGTAGTTTTAGGAGCAGGTCTTGAGAAATTTGATCTCTCATTTGTTGAATCAGGTCGTGGAAAGTCCTTGTGATGCCATTCTTGTTGCTGACGGAGCGCCGTTATCAGCGTTTCAGTATTTTGAGAATGTTAGGAACTTCCTTGTTGCTATCCAGGAAATGGGGTTTCCAACGTTTGAAGCATCTGATCTTGAGCAAGTATGTATATCGCCAATTCTGAAATTTCTCAGAGTCTTTAAGAACTGCTCATGAATGAATATGCATCTCTTTTTTGTTTTTTTTTTTGCTAGGGAGGAAAGGCTTCTCGTGTTGTGAATTGTGTTTTGGCAATCAAATCGTATGATTAATGGAAACAAAATGGTGGAAATGGAGTTTGGAAATTTGGTGGTAGCATAAAGCCTCCTTCGCTTGGGAAATCATCATTTGTGAGAAAACACTCAGAGCCGTTCATGAACTCTTTATCGAGAACCTCATCAATCAACAACGACAGATCTCCATCTGAGATTGATTCTAACAAACTGGTTAGCCTCTTCAACTGTCTCTGCTTGGTTCTGTCTTCTCAAGTGGAATGCTCGATGTTTAAGTGTCTTTTTACCTCTGTTTTCAGTCCAATTCAGGTTCCTTGAGCACACTTGTTCAAGCTGTTCTATCAGATAAAAAGCCTGAGGATGTGCCCAAAGTGAGTTTCAGACTACTTCACTTAGTTACTTTAAATCGTTTGGCTCTGTTATGTTTTTGATGTAAGTGCCTAATGTTGTGGCTACAGCTGATTGAATCTCTGCTAAGCAAAGTTGTCGAAGAGTTTGAAAATCGAGTTACAAACCAGTATGCGTTGGTGTGTTTTCAGTTTCTTCCATCTCTTGGTTCATTGTGTCAAAATTCACGAAATATGTTCATCGCTTGTTCCAAAATTCTTCTAATCAAAAGAATCCTGTCATGTGAAGGTTAGAGCAGCTCCAAGAGAATCAACTTCTTCACATAACAACATATCATTTCATAAACCTCTTGGTGAAAGAGAGGTAAAGTCTTCACTCTTTTACTGTGAATGATAGGTTAGAAGATTTCGCTGATTACTGAAGTCTATTTGTAGAGGGAAGAGAAGAGTTTCAAAGCAATAAAGAAAGACGAAACCAATCAGAAAAGCCAGATTCTTGATGAAGAGATGAAAAATCGACAATTTAAACAACTGACCATCTTCAACCAACAACAAGAAGATATAGAAGTAGGCATTACATTACTTTCTTCGAGTTTAGGATATCATAGCACAGATTCTGAGTGTATCTACTGTTATTTATGTTTTACAGGGACTAAAGGAGACACTCTACACTACAAGGGCTGGTATGCAATTTATGCAGAGGAAAATTCAAGAAGAATTCTCTTCTCTTGGTATTCAGATCTTTATTCTTTTACTTTCTAAGATAGTTTTGGTTATCTAAGAATTCGAAATTAATGGATCAATATCTGTCTACAGGTATGCACATTCATGGCCTTGCTCATGCTGCTTCTGGCTATCACCGAGTTCTTGAAGAAAACCGGAAACTTTATAATCAGGTGCAGGACCTTAAGGGTAGCATCCGTGTTTATTGTCGGGTACGACCATTTTTGCCTGGACAATCCAGCTTTTCTAGTACAATTGGGAACATGGAGGATGATACCATAGCCATTAATACTGCATCAAGACATGGAAAAGCACTCAAATCCTTTACCTTCAACAAAGTCTTTGGCCCATCCGCGACTCAAGGTAAGGAAATTGAAATACCCCTCTCTTACTCTCCAGTGATTGAATTGATCCTGAAGGATCTGTCTTGCTCTTTGTAGAAGAGGTATTCTCTGATATGCAGCCATTGATCCGTTCTGTTCTTGATGGATACAATGTCTGCATATTTGCATATGGCCAAACTGGATCCGGAAAAACATATACAATGGTAAGATTTGAGTTCAAACTATAATTTTTGAAGATTGTGACATTTTGAAGGTCTAGAGAGATCTTATATCTTTCCCCCTTTTGTAATTCCTCTAGAGTGGACCAAGAGATCTTATATCTTTCCCCCTTTTGTAATTCCTCTAGAGTGGACCAAGAGATCTAACGGAGATGAGTCAAGGAGTTAATTACAGAGCACTTGGTGATCTGTTTCTTCTTGCTGAACAACGAAAAGACACATTCCGTTACGATATTGCTGTTCAGATGATTGAGATTTACAATGAGCAAGTCAGAGATCTTCTGGTTATTGATGGAAGCAACAAAAGATATCCTTTTTTCATGAATGGTTCTGCTTCTTAATGTTCTGGTTAGAGAGATTGAGTTTCGTTTTTATGTTTCAATTCAAAATTCCTTAACGTTTTTGATACATTAGAGATCAGGAATATCTCTCAAAAGGGTCTAAGTGTACCGGATGCAAGTCTTGTGCCGGTTTCTTCAACATTTGATGTTATTGATCTAATGAAACTTGGGCATAAGAATCGTGCTGTTGGATCAACAGCCTTGAATGATCGAAGCAGCCGTTCCCACAGGTACAAGGTAAAATATTTTCAAGATCAATGAGAGAACCCATTAATCTCTATAAGTCTTACGCAAATTTAAATTAACATTTTCAATCTAATTTTCTTGCAGCTGCTTGACTGTTCATGTTCAAGGAAGAGACTTGACTTCAGGAGCTGTTCTTCGTGGATGTATGCACCTTGTGGATCTAGCAGGCAGTGAAAGGGTAGACAAATCCGAGGTTACTGGAGACAGGCTAAAAGAAGCACAACACATCAATAGATCTCTCTCTGCTCTAGGAGACGTGATTGCTTCACTAGCTCAGAAGAACCCACATGTTCCTTACAGAAACAGCAAACTCACACAACTCCTTCAAGACTCTCTTGGTAAAGGATACAAGTTGTTTATTCCCGAATATTTGCAGCTTAGAACTCGCTTTGTTCTTAACTTGGGATTGCAAATATGTTTATATCAGGGGGACAAGCAAAGACATTGATGTTTGTCCACATTAGTCCTGAGGCAGATGCAGTTGGGGAAACAATAAGCACTTTGAAGTTTGCAGAGAGAGTAGCTACAGTTGAGCTCGGTGCTGCTCGAGTGAACAATGATACTCCTGTCTCTTATACACATCTAGATGTGTATAAGAGACAGTCTCAAACCCAGTCTTGTGTTTTGTGTTTAAAAATCATGTCTCAAATTGGACATTATTTTTGTTTTTGAGTGATTGCAGATTCATAACAATAGCATCGCGACAAAGAAATCGGAGAGCTGTGAAGTGGAGGAGATTACAGCTGTCTCTTATACACATCTAGATGTGTATAAGAGACAGGACCGAAGCTTCGGGTCAAGTGGAGAGTCTTTGGGGAGGAGGAACAACAGACAGTGGGATCAGTATTCTCATCTCGTCTTGCCTGTTATTCACCATAACCTTATCAACCCACTCACTTGACCCGAAGCTTCGGGTCAAGTGAGTGGGTTGATAAGGTAATGGTGAATAACAGGCAAGACGAGATGAGAAGAGTGGAGAGTCTTTGGGGAGGAGGAACAACAGACAGTGGGATCAGTATTCTGCCGGAAGATTTTTACAGGAGAGATCTGTCGTCAGACACTTCAAGAATATTCTCAGAACACTCTTACAATATCTTCATGAGAAACAACAACAGCAGCACAGACGATGTAGATGCAGCCACAAGTGACTCATCTGAGCCAGATTTGCTCTGGCAATTTAACCAAACCTCCAAGATATCAACAACAAGCAATATTGAGTCAAAACCCAAGAAACCCGTCTCAAAACCGATCATAAGTCCTCAATTCAGGTTCTTTTCACCAACTACAGTAACTCTCTTACTAATAATAATTAAACGCCAGATATGAGATATAGAAAGAATCACTTTTAACAGTTTCCAAAAAAAATGCAGGAACTCAAACACGGTTTCACGTCCTTCAGCGAATGGTCCTCGTGGCACGAAACAGTTTGGTCCTGCTGATATGAAGCGAAAAGCAACCGTCAGACATTGAAAAGGCCACTCACTCACACGAATATATATATACACATACATACAGTCGTCGTCACCTCGTTTTTTATTCGTTTTTTTATTTCTGATTCTTTTCTTCCACTGGTTTCTTGTTTCTTCTTTTGAGTTTTTTTTTTTTTTTCTTCTTTTCTGTTCTATGTACAGTATAGCTGAACATAAACAGAGCTTGAAAGATTTGTATGTACACTATTGGTTGAGAATTTTTTTAGTATATTTCTATAATGTTTGGGTTTTCCTTTTTCCCCTTGATTTTTGCAGAGTTAAAAAAAAAAAAAAATCACATCAGAGACCAAAATGTTTATTGAAATGCATTTCTAATTAGTTACGAACTTTGTCTTCCACAGTGGAAACAGTAATATACTGTATCTTTTTAAAATTTGAAATATAGTATAAACTATTTATCTGTTGTAAGATGATGAAAAATATTTATAACTTTGTTAGAAAAAGCATTAATGGTAATACTTAAAAAAAGAAAACTTTATCGCCCCCATACTTTTCAAATTTCGACCAACCTTGTTGATTCGTTGAATCGTTTCTCTAAATTTAATAATTTGTTTGCCCTATCCCTCTCTCTCTACTTGCTCTTCTGCAACGTGATCCGTCGTCATTTCTCAACTCTCCCATCTTCGTCTTCGAAGGTTTTTTTTTTTTTTGGCTATTTACGCTTAGAGATTCGTTAGTTAAATGGAAGTGTTTTTCTGGTTTGAGAAATGCGTAATTTGATAATTCTTCTCTCGCCTCTTTGTTCAGTGCAGTATTACTGTTAGGTAGAAGAATCCATGGCGATTTACGTCGCGTCGCGGCGGCTCTCTAGCGGAACAACTGCGGCGTCGCTGCGTTATGCCACCGCTCTGAGATCTTATTCGACGTCGTTTAGGGAGGAGAGGGACACCTTCGGGCCGATCCAAGTTCCTTCCGATAAGTACGGGATCTGATCTTTACCAGATCGTTGAATAGGGGAAACATTTCACAGTGTTATTGTTGTTTCTGTGCCAGATTGTGGGGAGCCCAGACGCAGAGATCGCTGCAGAACTTCGAAATCGGTGGTGAGCGCGAACGAATGCCCGAACCCATCGTCCGCGCTTTCGGGGTCTTGAAGAAATGCGCTGCCAAGGTAGCTATAGGTTTTTGGGATTTTGGGGTCTAAATTCTCATTTGCTTTCTCGTTTTGGTTCGTGATGAATCGAGTAAACTGTAATTTAGGTCAACATGGAATATGGTCTTGACCCAACGATTGGGAAAGCGATTATGCAAGCTGCACAAGAAGTGGCAGAGGGAAAGCTCAATGATCATTTTCCCCTTGTTGTATGGCAAACTGGTAGTGGCACTCAGAGTAATATGAATGCTAATGAGGTAATTTGTGTGCTGTTTTTATGAAATATGGTTATGGAGATCTGTTTCGGAGGATCTCGTTTATAGTGCCACTAGGCAAGGCTTTGTGATGCATCCTAAACCGTTGTGTTTCCTCCTCACAGGTCATTGCTAATAGAGCCGCTGAGATTCTTGGTCACAAACGGGGTGAAAAATGTGTGCACCCAAATGATCATGTCAACAGATCACAATCTTCTAACGACACTTTTCCAACTGTAAGCTTAGAAATTGTAGAATTACTTTACGCTGTTTGTTCGTACTAATTGATGCTCTGTATTGTTTTTGGTTTTGTCTAGGTCATGCACATTGCAGCTGCAACCGAGATTAATTCGAGGCTGATCCCTAGTTTGAAAACTTTGCATAGCACTTTGGACTCTAAGGTCTGACCTTTTTTCTTTTTCCACTCTTTTTCAAGTGACACACGTGATCTAGTCGCTTTATTGCAACACACTACTCTTTTAATATGAAACTTTCTCTGACCTTAATGGTGTCATGAATCACTTCTGACCGCAGTTCATTGTGGTACTATATGTATTTGAGTGTTGCTTTAGTTGCTATTTAATCCTGCTTTTCTAGTCCTCTTCACATTTCTGTTGCATATGCACTTAGGCTTCATCGTCTATCTGCTCTACATTCCGACATTTTACAAACTTACCTCATCTTGCTCGGTTTTTGGTAGTCCTTCGAGTTCAAAGATATTGTGAAAATTGGAAGAACTCACACTCAAGATGCTACACCTTTGACGCTAGGACAAGAATTTGGTGGATATGCTACTCAAGTACGTTGTTTGTTCAGAAAACTGTGTTTGTCTAACAAAAGTGAAAATCACATTTAATCTGAAATTCCTAAAAAAAAATCTCATGATTGCAGGTTAAGTATGGACTTAATAGGGTCACATGCACTTTACCCCGCATCTATCAGGTTTGAGAAATGATTTCTTTGGAGGATCTGATTTCCTCTACTTGTCCAATTTTCTAACTTGCCAAAAATGTTTGGCCAGCTTGCACAAGGTGGAACTGCTGTTGGGACCGGATTAAACACCAAGAAAGGGTATATCTCATTTCTAATTTTATTTCCATCCCAAGTTCATCTCCTCTTAGTCCACTGTTGGTAATATCTGTATAGGTTTGATGTAAAGATAGCTGCTGCAGTAGCTGAAGAAACAAACTTGCCGTTTGTCACTGCAGAAAACAAGTTTGAAGCTTTGGTTAGCCTCTAAACGAGACAAGATGCTTCTGAATGGTTGATATATGAAATCAGTTGCTGAATTATTCTGCTTTTTCCAGGCTGCACACGATGCCTGTGTTGAAACCAGTGGGTCTCTTAACACAATTGCCACATCGTTGATGAAGATCGCCAATGATATACGTTTTCTTGGAAGGTATGTATCTAATCTAATCTTTAGGGATTCGGTTTTTTTCTTTCTTCAAGATGTGCTGTGTTCTTATATGGTTTAGTATGTCTTCATAAAGTGGCCCAAGATGCGGTCTTGGTGAACTTATTCTGCCTGAAAACGAGCCAGGAAGCAGCATCATGCCTGTATGAATGCAGTCTTCCTTTGTTCTTTCTGGCCTTTTCATTAATTTTGATTCAGCATCATGATCTTATATCTATTTCTCTCTCTCTCTCTCTCTCTGTCTCAGGGGAAGGTAAATCCTACACAGTGTGAGGCCTTGACTATGGTTTGTGCTCAGGTAAGTTCTGTTCATCAGTACATTCTCACTGATATAGGAATCTAAATTGCGAAAGTTTTATTGTTCCTGACTCTTTGAGTTGCATCCTACAAAATTGGAGGTTATGGGCAACCATGTAGCTGTAACAGTTGGTGGATCAAATGGCCATTTCGAATTAAATGTATTCAAGCCGGTGATCGCAAGCGCTCTCTTGCATGTACGTTCTTACCCTCGTGCATTTATTTATCAGATTCTATCTAAAATATGCCGATCTCAACCATTTGATCTCTCCTCTTTGACAGTCCATCAGATTGATCGCAGATGCTTCAGCTTCGTTTGAGAAAAACTGTGTGAGGGGCATTGAGGCCAACAGAGAAAGGATCTCAAAGCTATTGCACGAGGTAGGCTTCTTCTCCTTAATTTGCTGGTCTTAAAATTGTCCATGGTGTGAAAATAATATCCAGGGGGTGACTGATTCTTTGTTTTATGTATTTCTCTGTAGTCTCTTATGCTTGTGACGTCATTGAATCCGGTGAGTCTTCAAATATTAAACTCTGCTTTTACAAAGGAATTTACATGGATGCTAAGTTTTCGAATCCTTGTCTCTTTTACCAGAAAATCGGCTATGACAATGCTGCAGCAGTAGCTAAAAAAGCTCACAAAGAAGGATCTACGCTAAAGGTAAACAACAAACTCTTTATGCTTCATCATGAAATCAAACGGACTTGATTGAGAACAATTGAAATTGATTTGCGACGAGAGAGCCCATGTTCTCGTCTCTATTAGTTAGCAAGCAATATATCTGCTGCCTCCGTTCTGGATTTTGAATCTTCTTTAATGCAGATCATAAACTATTCTAAACAAGCTCTTGTCTGTAAATGTGATCATACAGGACGCGGCTCTCAAGTTAGGTGTTCTGAGTGCGGAAGAGTTTGATACTCTTGTTGTTCCTGAGAAGATGATCGGTCCCTCCGATTGATGTCTTTTTTTTTTTTGGGATCCACAAAGCTTCATTTGCCATTTCTGCTTCTTCTTTAGGTTATTATAATAAATGAGCAAATCCTGAAACTAGAATCGAGATTTTCTTGGGAGGGCAACATTGTTCTTCAATTCTTGAGGGTTCTCTCTATCTCTCTATGTATCAATTATTTTTGTTAAATAAGAGTAAACTATTCATATCAGGAAGAAAGAAGATAACCAAACTGAATTTGTGTGTTAAAGTGAGGTTCTGGGTTAGTCATAACAGAAGAAATTCTGCATTGTGTAAAATGCGCAAGCGCACGCAGAGTTGTTCGATAATCTTTTTTGATTAGTATATGTTCGCTATATGATTATATCGATTCCATCACACATATTCTCCTCAAATTAGTGGGAAATCTTTAAATCCTCCTGACCACCACGACCAAATAAATTTATCTACCATCGCGTAAAGGTGAGCTGCAATATAATACTAAGAAACAAAGACTAAGACTCGAATACTCCCATCGGGATTAAACAATGGCTTAAATTCAAAGTTATATAATAGTTACTCTCTTAATTATAGGAATCTAAATTGCAAGGGTTTTATTGTTCCTGGCTCTTTGAGTTGCATCCTACAAAAAAAAATGGAGGTTATGGGCAACCATGTAGCTGTAACAACATCAAATGATCATTTCGAATAAAATGTAATGATTTTTGATTCAATCCATGGTTTACGGCCTTACGGAGTTAGTATGGGCCATACTAAGCAAGCCCAAAAATTAGTGTTGGGTATCTGAGAAGCCTAAAATGAGCTTTTGCCAGACATTCTCCACGCGCGCTAAACTGAGACTGAGAGGATTTAAGAGAAAAGGCGCGCGTGGGGTATCGCAGAGCCACTTGTAGGCAGAAAGATAAAAAAAAATCTTTAAATTAAGAGAAGACGAGGACGTCCATTGTATCTGTCACAAACACTTTTCCGTTTTTGTTGGATTTGTTTTCTTTTTTTCTCTCTTTTTATTTATTTTCTGTCTCAATCAATCAATGGTTGGTTCAATGCATCTTCCCTTTTCAGTCTTTGCATCTTCTTTTTTTTTTTTTTTAATTTATCTTTCTTAAAATAACGAGTTTTTTAGCCCATCATCCTAAACCAAAGTCATTCGTTAGTTCATCATCTTGGACCTGCAGCTTTTGTGTGTATGCCTAAATAATTTTAAATTTTTATGGGTTTTAGTCGTTGCATAATATTGTTTCGTTACTGAATAGTGAATACCAATTAAAATTAACTACTCGCAGTTTTTTTTTATTGTACTTTATTTATTTATATTCATGGCGTGTGCTTAAAATTATACATTTATATTTAATATCATTGACAGAAGGCGTTTCTTCTCTCTCTCAAAACAAGTAGAAATTTTAGAAACATTGCATTTGAACATTGAGAATTCGATTAAAGTAACATTATCAACTACTAATATCTATATATATATATATATATATTAGTTTGAAATATCCGAGACCGAATAAAATACCACTTGAGTGAGATGTGGACTCTTTCTTACGGCCTATAGACGGGACCTTTGAAGAATGGGAGTCCCTCATTACATCCAATTATGTACCGACATGTCACCGATTATTCCCACCTGTGTATTGAGTTTTACCCTCTGTATTCCACGTCATCTTTCGCACGTGCCATGGCTCTCTCTCTCTCTCTCTCCGTGACGCTCTTTTCTCTCCCTCTCTCCCTCTCTCCCTCTCTCTCTCTCCTCTCCCAGTTTCAGTGTCGTCCGTCTCCTTTTCCATGAAAGCTTTCCTTAAACTAGAGATCTCTCTCTGAGAGAGAAAGAGAGCTTTCCATTTCTTCAAAAGCTACGGTCCCTCGTGTTTACGACCTTTCAAGGTTTGTGATGTCTTCTTCTTCCTTCTTCTTCAATTCCATCCTTGTCGCATTATTATGCTCGAATCTGTACAAGTTCTGTAAAAACAAATCCAGTTTCGATGAGAATCTCTTTAGCTTTAGGTGAAACGTTAATGGAGGACTGCTTTAGCATTTCTTCTGATCGATCTGTGTGGTGACTTGATTAACCAGGAATATATTCCATCTGTAGATTTAATTCTGGTTAGGTGGATCGATTTAGTTGTTCGTGTTTCCAAATTCATGTGATTGCTCTGAAACTTTACCAGACTCTTGCTCTGTTAGGTGACTCTAGCCCAAATCTCGAGCAGGTCAAGCGAGGTCAAGCGAGCTCCAACTATGGAGTCGTGTGATTGTTTTGAGACACATGCGAATCAGGATGATCTCTTAGTGAAATATCAATACATCTCGGATGCGCTGATTGCTCTTGCCTACTTCTCGATCCCTCTCGAGCTTATATATTTCGTGCAGAAGTCTGCCTTCTTCCCTTACAAATGGGTGCTCATGCAGTTTGGGGCCTTCATCATTCTCTGTGGAGCCACTCATTTCATCAACCTTTGGATGTTCTTCATGCACTCCAAAGCCGTTGCCATCGTGATGACTATCGCCAAAGTCTCCTGCGCAATTGTGTCGTGTGCGACTGCGTTGATGCTGGTTCACATCATCCCTGATCTTTTGAGTGTTAAGAACCGCGAATTGTTCCTCAAGAAGAAAGCCGACGAGCTCGACAGTGAAATGGGTCTCATCCTGACCCAAGAGGAGACTGGAAGGCACGTCAGGATGCTTACTCATGAGATCAGAAGCACTCTTGATAGACACACTATTCTGAGAACCACACTCGTCGAGCTCGGTAAAACTCTTTGCCTCGAGGAATGCGCCTTGTGGATGCCTTCACAGAGTGGTCTATATTTGCAGCTTTCTCATACTCTGAGCCACAAAATCCAAGTTGGAAGCAGTGTGCCGATAAACCTGCCAATAATTAACGAATTCTTCAATAGCGCTCAAGCAATGCACATACCTCATTCATGCCCCTTGGCTAAGATTGGGCCTCCTGTCGGGAGATATTCGCCTCCCGAGGTTGTTTCTGTCCGTGTTCCTCTTCTGCATCTCTCAAATTTCCAAGGCAGTGACTGGTCTGATCTCTCTGGCAAAGGTTACGCTATCATGGTCCTGATTCTCCCCACAGATGGTGCGAGAAAATGGAGAGACCACGAGTTAGAACTTGTCGAAGTCGTGGCGGATCAGGTCCATATCTTCACTCTCCTGCCTTTGATTTTTTTTTTTTTGTAATTTGTCTCTGGCTCTCACATTACTCATTTCAGGTGGCAGTGGCTCTCTCACACGCTGCAATTCTGGAGGAATCCATGCACGCCCGTGACCAGCTTATGGAGCAGAATTTTGCTTTAGATAAGGCTCGTCAAGAGGCGGAGATGGCAGTACATGCTCGTAATGATTTCCTAGCTGTCATGAACCACGAGATGAGGACACCGATGCATGCCATCATCTCTCTGTCTTCTCTGCTTCTTGAGACTGAGCTGACTCCAGAGCAGAGAGTGATGATCGAGACAATACTGAAAAGTAGCAATCTTGTGGCCACGCTCATCAGCGATGTTCTGGATCTATCGAGATTGGAAGATGGGAGTTTACTCTTGGAAAACGAACCATTCAGTCTCCAGGCTATCTTTGAAGAGGTACAACTAAATCCTCCAGATTAACCACAGAGAAGTTCATTTATCTTACACAAAAACTAACTTAACTGGGGGAATCTGCAGGTCATCTCTCTGATAAAGCCAATCGCATCGGTGAAGAAACTATCGACGAATCTGATTCTATCTGCAGACTTGCCGGCTTATGCTATCGGTGATGAGAAACGTCTGATGCAAACTATTCTCAACATCATGGGCAACGCTGTGAAATTCACCAAGGAAGGCTACGTCTCCATAATAGCCTCTATCATGAAACCTGAGTCCTTGAGAGAATTACCATCTCCAGAATTCTATCCAGTTCCAACTGACAATCACTTCTACCTATGCGTGCAGGTTAGTCGCAATCTGCATGTTATTTAAACAAAAGCTTCTTAGTTCCAAATGTTCCAAATGTTATGATCTTGGACCCTTGGTGCAGGTGAAGGACACAGGGTGTGGAATTCACACGCAAGACATTCCTTTTCTCTTCACCAAATTTGTACAGCCACGGACTGGATCTCAGAGGAACCATTCCGGTGCAGGACTCGGTCTAGCTCTCTGCAAACGGTAACGATCTCCAAAAGTATATACATATAAATTGTAAGCATATGGTGTCACAAAATAGCTAAAGGGTGAGTTTTTGTTAACGTGTGTCTCTGGTTAGGTTCGTCGGGCTAATGGGAGGATACATATGGATAGAAAGCGAAGGCCTAGAGAAAGGCTGCACCGCTTCATTCATCATCCGGCTCGGTATCTGCAATGGTCCGAGCAGTGGCAGCGGTTCAATGGCGCTACGTCTTGCAGCTAAATCTCAAACCAGACCATGGAACTGGTGATACGTTACGATGGGTGACTTACATTGAGGAGATATTTTTAACTACACACAGCAGCAAGAGAGAGAAAGTGAGGTTATATACATGGCCGGAAGGTCTCATCTTCTTTAACTTATTGGACCTTTTTGGATGTAATTTGTAAATAAAAAAATATATATATATATATACCGGGATGGGTATCTTTTATCTTTTCACCGACATTTTTACGGATCAGAGAACATGCTACATCTACTCGTTTAAAGATGGATACAAATCTTGACTTTGTGGAAGTTTTTATTATACCTTTACAAAAATATGAGACAGTATTATATAGCTGAAACTTTAGTTCCGCATAAAGAAGAATCTCTCACGAAAACTAAAACATCAATTAGTTACTAAACTGTCAAAGCCAAAAACAGAGACGCACAAAAAAAACAGGGACGCTTCTTTCTGGAGCTTTTCATCTTCGACTGTGGTGTGTGTAATAAATATATACTTCTTACATTTTATTTCTTTCCATCTTCTTCTTTGGGCCGATAAAATTTGGTTTTATTGGGCCTTAAACGGAACGGGACTGATGACGTAGCAGAACGGGGACACCCACCCACCTTTGTGCGGGCCACAAGCCAACAGATTCACCGGCCGCTGTTTCTCCGAGATTGTCTGTCTCTATATTAATTATCAATTATATTTATTAACTTTTTAGTAAACAACTATAGTGAAGAAATAAAAACTACATGCTTAAACTTAAATATTCAGGTTATACTTTTTTTTTTTAACAACAGAGGGCATCTGCCCCCAATACTTTTTCAAAACTTTTATATAAATTCTAAACAATTTTAATACTACCCCATTAATTATTTGCAAATGTATCATTGATTCCTTAAATAATTTGAATATTGCTCACATGAAAATACTTCATGACTACGTGTTATTTAAACTTTAGTGAAGAAATAAAAACTACATGCTTAAACTTAAATATTCAGGTTATACTTTTTTTTTTTAACAACAGAGGGCATCTGCCCCCAATACTTTTTCAAAACTTTTATATAAATTCTAAACAATTTTAATACTACCCCATTAATTATTTGCAAATGTATCATTGATTCCTTAAATAATTTGAATATTGCTCACATGAAAATACTTCATGACTACGTGTTATTTAAACTTTAGTGAAGAAATAAAAACTACATGCTTAAACTTAAATATTCAGGTTAAACTTAAACTTAAAAATTTATATCTTAAGCAGATTATATTTTTTTTTTATTTGATACTTTTTAGAAAACTATCTAATTATCTAATTACTTTTGGTTCTATATCTTTCATTTGCTTTGCTCGAATGCAATGTTTTCTGGCTCTCCCCACTCCAATATGAAATATTTTATGCAATTCTGCATGCTTTTTTTGATCATGATGTTAAACATCTAATGATATGTTTTCTTTTGCAGTTTCTTGGTGTTAACTTGTCTGGTGGTTCTTCTTCCTCCCAGCCACGTAAAAAGGAAAGCTAATCAAGGTAAAGCTGCCAGAGAAGAAAAGGCTGAGGAGGAATTGGCGAAGGAAGAAGAAGACGATTCCGGGTAAGGAGCAAGGTGTACCAACGTTTTGTAAACAAGCTGCGCGGAGAAGGGTTTCTAGGGAGAATAAAAATGAAAGGGGTGGTTGCTTATAGAGATTCCCCTGTGAATCCTTTTCTCGGCCATCGGATCAAGGTCTTTCATGCCAAACCCGATATGGATAGTAAGTTTTTTTGAGGTTTTGAATCGTTTTGGATTGACTCTTTTATCAATTTATAATAAATATATATATATATGTGATTTTTTAAATAATAAATCATGTTTACACTATTTTGTGTCCATTCACACCATTCCCATTTGTTCATTCACTTTTACATTTTTTTTTTTCTTTTCTAAACATTGATAATATTAATGTTTTCAAAGCCAAAAAGATATAGTTAGATGCCAATATGCACCTTAACAAAACAAACCAGCTTTATGACTAATCATCTATATTAGAGATGATCAAAAAGAAGATAAATGAGGAAGAATCGTTCTCTGAACATATATTGTACAAAATATCATGCTGTGTGGCCAATTCAGATCTTGGATAAGAATTTTGTTTACCCGGAATCGTAAAAGAATCAATCCAAAAGGAAAAAAAAAAAGATCAATATATATCAAAATAGTATAAACATGATTTATTGTTTAAAAAAAGTCAATGTTTAGAAAAGAAAAAAAGTAATGTAAAAGTGAATGAACAAATGGGAATAGTGTGAATGGACACAAAAATAGTATAAACATGATTTATTATTTAAAAATCATATATATATATTATAAATTGATAAAAGAGTCAATCCAAAACTAATTTAAACTATTTCTATACATATCCGGTGTTTTTTTTCAGTAGTCGTGCCGCTAGCAATACAAATTTGCACACACAAAAAAATATAGATTTTGTTATTAATTGATAGAAGAGGTAATTGAAAACTAATTTAAACTATTTAACAAATTTTAAACCTAATCAACTAAAAGCAAAAATAAGTAGAAGTAAATAATGGTCATGGGCTTTGACAAAACGCTAACAGGTTGGGCCTGGTTTTTAATTGAATGTCTCACATATTTTACCAGAGGTTTCCTAATTTTATGTTGTATCATCATCGTCCTTGGACATTGCGATTTGCAACAAAGATTTATCTGAAAAGATTTGTGTTGAAAGGGGGAGATATACACGATTGAGTATATATTTGTTGGGCCTTGAACGGAACGGGACAGATGACGTGGCACAACGGGGACACCCACCTTTGATGAAATGAAACCATGTGCGGCACAAAGCCAACAGATTCACCGGCCGTTGTTTCTCCGAGAATGTAAATAAAGTTGTTGACATTTATTAACTTTTTTAGTAAACAACTAGTGAAGAAGTAAAAACTATATGCTTAAACTTAAATATTCAATTATTTTGTTCATGTTTGCGTTTCTCTTTAAACGAAATGAACGTACAACTTTATATCAGAAATATATATATATATATATATATATTTTAATTGTCACATAAAACAGCAAAAAAATAAACGACTGTTAAAAAGAATTTTGATGTTTCTGAAACTTAAATCCGAGAACTTAGATCGAAACAAATACTCCACTTAATAATTGTTATTACACTTAAAATTGTTGATGTCAAAACGATAACGAGAAAAGAAGAAAAAAATCGGACGAAATGGGAGCGGGCAAAGTAATTTAGGGAGAGAGAGAGTCTTGGAAGGTCCAGAGATTGCCAATGTCGACGCTTAGTTCGTGAGGAACGTCGACCGTCGCGGATTCGCCGTCGAGGTACGGAATCTGATAGAATCTCATGTAATCCTCGAAGGCCATAAGCTCATGCGACAGTTTCTCGGCAGTAGTAGTGTCGTCTTTAGGAGACTCGCAAGCATCATTGTTCATCAGATCTAGTTTTTGATTGTTGCTGTTGGGGAAATTGAGTTTGGCTTTGTGGCCACGTATTCGAATGGCGGCAACGTCGTAGGCTCGAGCAGCATCCTCGGCGGTTAGGAAAGTGCCGAGCCAGACACGAACACCTTTCCTCGGGTCACGAATCTCCGCTGCCCATTTTCCCCATGGCCTCTGCCTTATCCCTCTGTACTGATTCTTCCTCTCTCTCTTTGCTTTCGACACCGGTCTACGCTTCTCGATCGAGACAGAGCCACCATAGCCGAGCTGACTCGGATCCGACCAGTTGAAATCGGAAATCATAGCACCGCCACACATTTTTTTTTTTACTTTTCTCCGAAACTAATGTAATTTCTCTCTAGGGTTTACAGGAAAAAGATGAGGGAATCGGCGTCGGCTTTTATTAATATAGAGACAAGTCAAAGGAGGCTTTACACTGTTGCAGTTTTTACTTGACCACCAAGTTCTTCTAGAACCTTGTTACGGAGTACGTAATATCATATTCATCATATACATATCACCTGAGTTTTTTTTGGGGTCAGAGAGTTATTTTTGTTCTATAATGTACTTTTTGCAATTACCAATAATAATTACATAATTAATTCCAACAAATTTCATAAAATAATTTCCTGGCATTTATATAAACAATATTAAATATATAAAGTAGCTTTTCCTTTACCCGACATATCTTCATAATTAGGGTTGTATATTGTGGCCACTCACTTTAGCAATCCTCTTTCCCGTTCCTCTGTCTCTTGCCTGTATAAAACCAGAGCATTGCTCTTATTAATAAATATAAAATCACATACTTCGATATGGTATCAGAGCTATAGCCATCGAAAAAAAAATTCTTCTCTCTTATTCATCCCTTTATTCCATATCTGTTTCTGAGCAATAGCGATTCCAAAAAAAAAAAAAAAAAAAAAACTTCTTCTTCCCTTTTATTCTATTTCTGTTCGTGAGTTTTTTTTTTTCTCTGAAAGTTCTCTTCAACGGCAACATGTCTTCTGAAAGTTCTATTCCAGCTGCTACTACAGATCATACAACGGTCTTCAACACCAGAGATCCATCCACCATGCTCATCTCCATCAATATGTCCAACATTACAAAACTCACAAATCTCAATTACATCATGTGGAGCAATCAGATCTGCGCTCTACTTGAGGGACACGAGCTTCATCAATTCATTGATGATTCTGCCACGATCCCTCCTACCACCATCACGATTGATGGAGAGTCCTTCCCCAATCCTGATTTTACTCATTGGCGCCGCCAAGATCGCCTCCTCTACAGTGCGCTCATCGGAGCCATCTCGTTACCGTTTCAGCCCGTTGTTTCTAGTGCTAAAACCACATGTGATGTGTGGCGTCTCTTGGCTGCAACGTTTGGAAAACCGACCAGAGGTCACATTAGACAGCTCAAATTTCAGATCAAGACCTGTGTTAAAGGCACCAACATGATCTCTGAATATCTTCGAATCATCAAAGGCAAAGTTGACGAACTTGCACTTCTCGGCAAGCCTCTTGATCCAGAGGACCTAACCGAACAGATTCTCGCAGGGCTTACTGACGAATACAAAGCCGAGATCGATGCTGTCAATGGCAGAGACACGCCTATCTCATACACCGAGCTCCATGAACGGCTGCTCAACCGTGAAGCGATGATTCTCTGTGCCGAACCACCACACCCTGGTCCCATCACTGCAAATGCAACATACCTGCGTCCTCGGCATAATCAGAACTGGAGATCCAACAATTCACAGCATAACCAATCACGTAACAACACCAACGTCTCACCAAACTACAACAACAATCGTACCCCTCGTCCCTATCTCGGTCGTTGCCAAGCGTGTGGCACCCAAGGCCATAGTGCAAAATATTGTCCTCAATTCCACATCGTCCGTGGAGGATCTACACCGTGGCAAACCCCATCAAATCATCAACCATGGCTACCATCTCCCTCGCCACCTACATGGCAACCACGAGCCAATCCTGCCTTGATGTCTGACTCAGACTCTTCTACATGGTTGGTTGACACCGGAGCATCGCACCATATGACATCAGATCTTGCAAACTTATCTCTCCATTCACCATATCATGGGGGCGATGATGTTCTTCTCGGTGATGGCTCGTGCTTACAAATCTCTCATACGGTTTCCTTCTCTCTTTCCTCATTTACTAGCCCTTTCTTTATGAATAATGTTCTCTATGTTCCCTCTCTTGACAAAAATCTTATTTCAGTCTTTCAACTATGTTGTTCTAATGGTGTATCTGTCACATTTACTCCGACATATTTCCAGGTTCGCGACCTGAACACGGGGGCTCTCCGCCTCGAAGGCAAACCTAAAGGTGGCACATATGAATGGCCAAAAACACATCGGTCTACTCCTCCATCACTCGCCTACGCGTCTGCCATCAAAATATCTATTTCTGATTGGCATTCACGATTAGGACATCCAGCATTACCAATTCTTCAAAACGTTATTTCATCTTTTGATTTACCTTTGTCTTCAAACTCTTTATCAAACAAGCCTTGCAGTGCTTGCTCTATTAATAAAATGCATAATTTACTTTTCAACAACTCTACTCTTATTTTTTCTCGCCTTTTTGATATTGTTTTTTCTGATGTATGGACATCACCATTAGTTTCTATCGACGGTTTTAAATACTATGTGATTTTTGTTGATCATTTTACTCGATACACATGGTTGTATCCCTTAAAACGCAAATCACAAGTTTTTGAATTTTTTGTCAAATTCAGAGTGTTGGTTGAAAACCAATTTCAATCAAAACTTAAAACGTTTTATACGGACAATGGTGGTGAGTTTATTGCACTAGCATAATTTCTCTCTGGGAATGGTATTTCACACTTTACCACCCCTCCACATACGCCGGAGCATAACGGTATTGCAGAACGCAAACATCGACATATAGTCGAAACGGGTCTTTCTCTCTTGACTCATGCGTCCATGCCTAAGTTCTATTGGACGTATGCTCTCACCACGGCGGTGTATCTTATCAACCGTATGCCCACACCAACTCTTTCTCTAAAATCACCATTTCAATGTCTTTTCGGTCAATCACCAAATTTTCAAAAACTTAAGATTTTTGGTTGCTTGTGTTTTTCCTTGCTAAAACCATATGCATCACACAAATTAGATTCACGATCCACCCCATGTGTTTTCATTGGTTACTCCACAACTCAAAGTGCATACTTTTGTTTAGATAGAACATCGTCTAGAATATACACATCTCGTCATGTTGTGTTCCACGAATATGTATTTCCCTTCTCTCTACATACTCCTCTAACGTGTGATTTGTCTTCTAATCCTGAGGTCTCAGAATTACCAGCAGCTGCAACTCTTGAAATCACCTCAATCTCAATATCATACTCGGTGCCTCTAATCACTGCGCCAACACCACCTGCGCTAGCACCATCGACGCCAGCACCACCTGCACCAACCCCACCTTTACTGCCACCTACAACTGCCTCTACTGCAGGTCACTCACCCGCTGCACCTGCTCCTCCACCAGCTCCACCAAACAGAAAAAGCAATCGTCCTCGAAAACCAATCAACAAACTCAACCTCAGTGCTGTCGTTGTTCCAATCACCGAAAAAATTCCAACCTCAGTAGCAGAAGCTATGAAAGACCCTCGCTGGCGACGTGCAATGTATGAAGAATTGGAGGCAATGGCTCGCAACAAAACATGGTCTCTCACATCCGCCTCAAATGCTGCAAACATAGTCGGATGTCGATGGATCTTCACAATCAAAAGACACGCAGATGGTTCTCTAGACAGATTCAAGGCACGCCTAGTTGCAAAGGGCTTTCACCAACGTCCTGGGGTGGACTTCCATGAGACATTTAGTCCGGTCATTAAGCCTGCAACAATCCGTCTTGTTCTTAGTGTCGCACTAACCCACAACTGGCAGCTCCGTCAACTTGACGTGAATAATGCATTTCTCCAAGGGAAACTTGACGACGAGGTTTTCATGGCCCAACCACCAGGATTCCATGACAAACACCAGCCCTTGGCCGTCTGCAAACTTCACAAAGCCATTTATGGCCTTAAACAAGCTCCCCGAGCTTGGTACAATGAACTCCGCACATTCCTGTTACAATCTGGTTTTACAAATTCAGTGGCTGATGCGAGTTTATTCATCTACAACAAGAATGGGATTCTCCTCTACATGCTTGTCTATGTAGATGATCTCATTCTCACGGGAAACAACAACACCTCTCTCAACCGCTTCATAGCTTCTCTCTCCACTCGTTTTTCTCTAAAGGATCTCGGCTCTCTCTCTTATTTTCTTGGTATTGAAGTTTATAGGAACTCTCGTGGTATGTTACTAAATCAGAACCGTTATATTGCAGATCTATTACATCGGACCAAGATGAGCACCGCCACACCGGTATCGACTCCAATGTGTTCCAACACGACACTCACACTTCACTCCGGTAGTCCACTAGCAGATCCGACAGAATATAGAGCTACAGTCGGGAGTCTACAATACCTTTCACTCACCCGACCAGACATATCATATTCAGTGAATAAACTATCCCAATTTATGCATATGCCGACATCAGATCATTGGCAAGCCGTCAAACGTATACTCCGTTACCTTGCGGGAACACCATCTCAAGGGATTTACTACTCAACAAAAAGTACCCCGTCACTTCACGCCTTCACCGACGCCGATTGGGCGGGAACAAAGACGACTACACCTCCACTGGTGCCTACATCGTTTACTTTGGTCAACATCTCATTGCATGGTCCTCCAACAAACAATCGGGTGTCGCTCGATCCTCCACCGAAGCGGAATACCGCTCCATCGCAGATACAACCTCTGAAGTATGTTGGATCACCTCATTGCTCACAGAACTTGGACTCAAATCAATTTCCAACCCAGCCATCTATTGTGATAACAAAGGAGCAACATACCTCAGTGTGAATTCAGTGTTTCACTCACGCATGAAACATTTGGCACTTGATTATCACTTTGTGAGAAATCATGTTCAATCAGGTCAAGTTCGTGTCTCTCACATCACTTCTGCAGATCAACTTGCCGATGCTTTGACGAAACCTCTCCCTCGAGCTCGCCATGAATCGTTATGTATCAAGATCGGACTTGCTATCACCGGTCCGTCTTGAGGGGGCGTATTAAATATATAAAATAGCTTTTCCTTTACCCGGCATATCTCCATAATTAAAGCCGTATATTGTGGCCACTCACTTTAGCAATCCTCTTTCCTATTCCTCTATCTCTCTTGCCTGTATAAAACCAGAGCATTGCTCTTATTAATAAATATAAAATCACATACTTCAATAAACAATTTACAATAACTTATATATACTAAATCTCCACGTAGAATTAAAATTATCAACAAACGGTACACAATCCCAATTGATCGTTCTCGGCTGTTTATTATTGTCTAAAAAAATCATTATTATTTTGGGCCCACCATTTTGATCGGAGATTTCATGACAAAATCAAACTAATTCATATAATACAAACGCATTGAAAATTTAAGGTCCCTAACTAGACATGCATATATAGTTCTACATCGAGAAATTATTATATGGCAACAATTCCGACCATATTAATTATTACAACATATCCCAATCAATTTTAGATTATGGAGGTGAAAATATTACTATATATGTTGACACAAACTTAAACGTGCACCCAATGAAGTCTCTTCCTCCAACATGTAATTCACACTTGTCTTATAATCTTCTTCTTTTTTTATGCTAATGTTGTCTTATAATCTTAAGACATTTCTATCACATTTGTTCTACTTCTATATATACAAGGCCACGCATGTCTTGAGATCAAACTTTAACCAACCAAACACACACAAATTAACAAAAGCTTTAATGGCACCCACAGGCGCTGCCGCTTCCGTACTCCTCCTCGCGATGGTGGTGGTTGTGGCCACTGCTGATTACTACGTGCCACCACCACAAAACCTTACGTTCCCAAACCGGTGACTAAACCACTCACCACCTTCACCTCACCGGTTAAGACTCCATATTTGCTAATACCAAACCCTGACATCGCCATTGAAGGTCTCATCTTGTGCAAATCTGGCTACGAAACCTACCCTATCCAAAGTGCAGTTACATATTCGATTTCATATTATGCGAATCATTTCATGCATGACATCTTACCGAAGAATATTGTAAACCAAACACTGTGGGAGCAAAAACGTTTTTTTTTTTTGTGGAGAAATTGAGTCTTTATTCCTGAATTTGAGTCGTTACAAAAAGAAAAAAAAAAACTATATGAATCGTTTCTTTTTTGGAAAATAATTTTTATTCTTTATCTTAAGATACACATTTAACTTTGAGCCCTGAAAATGTGGAGGTCCAAAATAATTTTAGATTTTGCGATCTCTTGTCTGAAATTTAGTAACGTGTTTCCAAAAACATTCTATAATACCGTCAAAGCTCTGATCTCTACTTGGGCTCATGGCTTGCTATGGCACGGACTGAGCCAAACCGGTGATGTACTTGACAGGGGCAAAGGTCAAGGTTGTGTGTCCTATCGTGGACTCATACGGAAAGCTAGTGGCTAAGTTTACAATCTCGAGCCACCCAACGGACTTGAAGGGATACTTCTACTTCATCACGTACGGACTCTCCCACAAGGTGAAGAATATCAATGGCTGCAAAGTGAAGCTCGAGGCCTCTCCGGTCTCCACGTGTAAGATTCCGACCAATGTCAACAAAGGTGTCACCGGAGTTCCACTCTCTTCCGACAACTCCAAGTTCCTTAGCCTCGATAACTTGAACCTATACACCCTTGAACCTTTCTATTTTTCTTGCCCCGTGGCTCCCAAACTGGTTTACTAGGGATTACAACTCAATCATTAGACTGCTGTTTATATATAGTGTGTTTCTATTTATTGTTTGCTTTTACTCTATTTATTTTGATTCTTGGCCATGTTTTGCCATTTTGAATAATAATACGTAAATTAAACCTTAGTTTCCTAATAAGAATAAGATGTCAACAAGAAGGGGACAAGATTGAGCACACCAAAAAAAGAGAGAACAAGATGTTACTTTGATATGACTATTTCACATAATCACATTATATATANAATATTGAAATTTAAAGCGCTTAAGTAAGAAGTTTTTATACTAAAGTATAATCAGGGGGAGACACGAGTTAACACGAGCCGATCAAACCGGCCAAGATCAAACAAACCGATTTAAATCCTAGAACTGATTTCTCTTTAAATCGGAGGACGGGACGAAATGGCTAATCCTAAATTCCAAGGAGGAAACACCAGAACACAGACAAAAAAAGAAACACAAGCCAAGACTAGATAAAAAACACTAGACAAGGAGAGAAATAAAGATAAAAAAAAGGACCGGAAAGTAGCAGCCTGGTCAGAGCCGATGGAAATGGTGAATTGCTTTTAATAGACGAAATCATGCCCTTAAACTAGTAGGAAAATATATACCGATATTATTTTGTATGGCAAAAGAAGAGACTTAGATTATTCATCGTGGGAAACAAAATGGAAACTAAATCTATGATAAATGTTCTTAAAGTAAAATAGAAAAGTGGCTGCACGTCCTCTAATGCATAAAAAAAAAAAAACAGACACTTTTGGGTGCATAATAATGCAATGATTAGGATCATGAGCTAAAACGTGAGCCCAAGTCACATCCCTTATTCTTATACTTGGATTTTTAAACATTACCGCTAAAACCCTATATATATATCTCATCGTACAACATCCAAAACACAGTTATTCATCTGTAATACAGTTGAAATTGAATAAAGCTCGTATATAGTTATAGAAACTATAGAAAATGGCCCTACAATGTTCGTTTTTCTTCATTCCCTGCATGCTGCTTCTCTCGTCCCTGTTCGCCGCCGGAGTAGCCACAATCACCCACGGAGAACTGCTTTCTTCGATGATCGGAGTTCAAGGTCTCATCTACTGTAGACAAGGCTCTAAACTTACCCCTCTCCAAGGTGAATTGCATCATATATATACTGTAAACAAGGCTCTAAAACTATATAATGTTCAAAAAAAAAAAAAAGGCTCTAAACTTTCTTCGATGATCGGAATTCAAAGTCTCATTTACTGTAAACAAGGCTCTAAAAATGTAGTAATTTTTCACACGTGGATAGGCGCGGTGGCGAGAGTGACCTGCGAGACGGCGGACGAATACGGTTACGAGGCAGAGGACGTGACGGTGCTTAGCCAAGCGACGGATGGGAAGGGTTATTTCCTGGCGACGCTTTCTCAGTCGGAGGTGAAGGATTATGAGAAGGTGAGGATCAAAGAGTGCAGAGCGTTTCTTGAGCTTTCTCCGGCGGACACGTGTTCTTTTCCGACGGAGATAAACCGTGGAATCAGCGGAGCCATTCTAGAGAAATATCGTCTCCTAGAAAACAAGAGTAAGATGAAGCTCTTCACCGTTGGCCCTTTCGTCTTCTCGCCTGAGGAAACTCAGGACAAGTCTATCCCCAACGGCTACTAAGTACTAACTTCTTCTTTTTTTTCTTTTTCCTTCTTTTAAATGCCTTAATGATATTCCTCAAACGTTGTTTGTTGTTCACTTATGTTTAGCAAATAAAATATCCTCATATTATCCAATTATTACACAACTCTTGGCAAGTGCTTCATATACTTATATTATTTTCCCAGTGGATAGTGATTATTACTCCAGAATTTGAACAACCAATAGGGCGGAAAAACAAAATTAAAAGTCAAATGATTAATAACACACAACTCGAAACTTGCCTTGGTGAATATGCAGTATGAAGAAGGCACATGCTTTATCCGCGTAATGCGAACAACCAGTGCTAGTGGGTTTTGGTTAAGTAAATACCAATATAATAAACGAAAATTAGTTGATTGAAATATACACTTTATAGAAATTATCTTATATCCTTGACCCTATAAAAGTCGTTTAAATCTTCTTGAGTTACGCAAACGGTCCAACTCCATTGGCATTGCATGGGTTTCTTCACGCGTTGTATTTTCATATAAACAAAACGTCGTCGTACCAAACTTGAGATTTGAGACACGGTTTAGTTCCCCTTCCATAATTCCATTTCATTTTACATTTATCCAACCATTAAAATTTTTAACAACTTTTGTTTCGTTGATCTATATTTATTTTAATTTTTACAGCTGTTCGACAAGTATATAGCGCGGTGGAAGATTATTTCAGTACTAGTCTCGGTTTTGTGATATTAATGGAGTGCAAATTAATAACTGGAAACTAAATTTAGGTTCCGATTGGTGACATGTAATTTTAAAGTCGAGTTGCAATTGATGTTATAATTCGATGTAAGTTGCAGTAAAATTATGTGGTAAAAACAGTAGATTTTTGTGGTACGTTTGATGTAGAAATCTGAATTAACATTTTGTTAAAATAGATGATTGGTAACTTTTCTGATGTATAAGTTGCAATATGTATTATTTAAAAATAAAGTTAATTTTAATTATTAATAATAATAACATTTATTATAAAAATAAATTAAAGAAATTAATACCAACGTTAATATATCAACTAAAAATATTATTTTTTAACACAAAATTTTTTTGAATAATTTTATTACAAGCATTCATAAAGGAATTTATTAGAATGATATGAATAATTTAATTAGGAAACCTCTGGTAAAATATGTGAGACATTCAATTAAAACCCAGGTCCAAATTTATGAAGATATATATACCATGATTCACAATCTCACATTATTAATTACCCATTTACTTGCTGAGAAATTTAATTTAAATCAAAGGGATCAGACATTATATATCATTGTTTCAGTCTTATATTGTCTAAACAACTATAGTATATAATTTATAACATGTTAATACATTCTAATTCATAATTCATATCGTGAAACGAAATTACGGTCAAATACATGTGTAGTTATTGAATTAAGTAATATCAATATCTGTCGACAGGAAGAAAACAAGATATCAATATCTATAACATTCTATTTAAACGGATTCATGTGTCATTATGTACACAAACATGTATCCAAATACGTATCTCTTGGCTGTCCTCTAAACTAAAAAAAAACAAAATTATTATACCCAGCCAATTAATTTAATGCAGCAATATTAACTAACTGATCAATAATTGGATTTGTTACAACTATATAATAAGATTAACATACACTCTCTTTTTTTCTTGCAACAAAAGAAATATACATTTTTATCCAAATACTCTCATATGCATGAAAAAATTCCCACTGTACAGTTTTAAAACGAATTTTATTTGCAATGGTCTATAGTCTATCAAAAATTATAATGTCAAGATCTTGACTTTTTAATAATAAGTAATGTGCTGTTTTACCAACATGTTATAAATATAATCGAAATTTTTCTTGAAATGCCTAACATTGGTTGACAATTTTAAATTACGAAAACCTCCCTGATTATACAAATTCAAATTGCGGTACCAGAAGTTGGTCAAAATTTGACTTTTTCAAGTAAACTCATAAAACCAAAAAAAAAAAAAACTAAATTAACCTTCAACTACTTAAACACAAATTTACAATTCCCAAGGATGGATCGGAGTTTAATTACTCCTTAACGACGGTGATTATTTGTCTAATATCTAGTGAGAGACAGACCTATATATACGTGTGATATTATAACAATATGGTATATATGTTTGAATTCTGTGACACCGTCACCATTATATATGTACACACACATTATTATTGACTTGACCTTGTATATATTGGAATTCAACGTCCTCAGAAACCCTATAAATAATCCATCACACTTGACACAATTTCTCAAACCAAACACACAATTAAGCTGTGAACAAAAATCAAAAGATGTCTCAAACACTCATGTTCTTGGTCACCCTTAGCTTTCTCTCTTTATCGTCATCCCAACCTCTCGCCACCGGAAATGCCACGTCGCCGTCAAATGTGTGTCGCTTCGCGCCGGATCCATCTTACTGTAGATCGGTTCTCCCAAACCAGCCCGGAGATATTTACTCCTATGGCCGTTTTTCTCTCCGACGGTCCTTCTCACGTGCCACCCGGTTCATGACGCTGATTGACAATCAACTAAACCGGAAAGGCAAAGTGGCTGCCAAAGCCACCGTGCGGGCACTCAAAGACTGCAAATTCCTAGCCAGCCTGACTAACGACTACCTCCTTAGTAGCTCACGGACCGTCGATGCCACCAAAACGCTGTCGGTTTCGAGGGCCGATGATGTCCATACTTTTCTAAGTGCTGCGATCACCAACGAACAGACTTGTCTCGAAGGACTTAAATCCACGGCGTCTGAAGATGGTCTTTCCGGTGATCTTTTCAACGATACAAAACTCTATGGGGTCTCTCTTGCCCTTTTTTCCAAAGGTACATAAAAGCAATTAAACATGCACGTAATCTCCGTTTATTTTAATTTATGTGNCCCACCATCTAATGTTAGTCTAATTGTAAAATATTGAAATTTAAAGCGCTTAAGTAAGAAGTTTTTATACTAAAGTATAATCAGGGGGAGACACGAGTTAACACGAGCCGATCAAACCGGCCAAGATCAAACAAACCGATTTAAATCCTAGAACTGATTTCTCTTTAAATCGGAGGACGGGACGAAATGGCTAATCCTAAATTCCAAGGAGGAAACACCAGAACACAGACAAAAAAGAAACACAAGGCAAGACTAGATAAAAACACTAGACAAGGAGAGAAATAAAGATAAAAAAAAAGGACCGGAAAGCAGCAGCCTGGTCAGAGCCGATGGAAATGGTGAATTGCTTTTAATAGACGAAATCATGCCCTTAAATATAACGATATTATTTTTTATGGCAAAAGAAGAGACTTAGATTATTCATCGTGGGAAACAAGATAGAAACTAAATCTATGATAAATGTTCTTAAAGTAAAATAGAAAAGTGGCTGCACGTCCTCTAATGCATAAAAAAAAAAACATACACTTTTGGGTGCATAATAATGCAATGATTAGGATCATGAGCTAAAACGTGCGCCCAAGTCACATCCCTTATTCTTATACTTGGATTTTTAAACATTACCGCTAAAACCCTATATATATCTCTCATCGTACAACATCCAAAACACAGTTATTCATCTGTAATACAGTTGAAATTGAATAAAGCTCGTATATAGTTAGAAACTATAGAAAATGGCCCTACACTGTTCGTTTTTCTTCATTCCCTGCATGCTGCTTCTCTCGTCTCTGTTCGCCGCCGGAGTAGCCACAATCACCCACGGAGAACTGCTTTCTTCGATGATCGGAGTTCAAGGTCTCATCTACTGTAGACAAGGCTCTAAACTTACCCCTCTCCAAGGTAAATTACATCATATATATACTGTAAACAAGGCTCTAAAACTAATTAATGTTAAAAAAAAAAAAAAAACAAGGTTCTAAACTTTCTTCGATGATGGGAGTTCAAGGTCTCATTTAATGTAAGCAAGGCTCTAAAAAAATGGTATTAATTTTTCACACGTGGATAGGCGCGGTGGCGAGAGTGACCTGCGAGACGGCGGACGAATACGGTTACGAGGCAGAGGATGTGACGGTGCTTAGCCAAGCGACGGATGGGAAGGGTTATTTCCTGGCGACGCTTTCTCAGTCGGAGGTGAAGGATTATGAGAAGGTGAGGATCAAAGAGTGCAGAGCGTTTCTTGAGCTTTCTCCGGCGGACACGTGTTCTTTTCCGACGGAGATAAACCGTGGAATCAGCGGAGCCATTCTAGAGAAATATCGTCTCCTAGAAAACAAGAGTAAGATGAAGCTCTTCACCGTTGGCCCTTTCGTCTTCTCGCCTGAGGAAACTCAGGACAAGTCTATCCCCAACGGCTACTAAGTACTAACTTCTTCTTTTTTTTCTTTTTCCTTCTTTTAAATGCCTTAATGATATTCCTCAAACGTTGTTTGTTGTTCACTTATGTTTAGCAAATAAAATATCCTCATATTATCCAATTATTACACAACTCTTGGCAAGTGCTTCATATACTTATATTATTTTCCCAGTGGATAGTGATTATTACTCCAGAATTTGAACAACCAATAGGGCGGAAAAACAAAATTAAAAGTCAAATGATTAATAACACACAACTCGAAACTTGCCTTGGTGAATATGCAGTATGAAGAAGGCACATGCTTTATCCGCGTAATGCGAACAACCAGTGCTAGTGGGTTTTGGTTAAGTAAATACCAATATAATAAACGAAAATTAGTTGATTGAAATATACACTTTATAGAAATTATCTTATATCCTTGACCCTATAAAAGTCGTTTAAATCTTCTTGAGTTACGCAAACGGTCCAACTCCATTGGCATTGCATGGGTTTCTTCACGCGTTGTATTTTCATATAAACAAAACGTCGTCGTACCAAACTTGAGATTTGAGACACGGTTTAGTTCCCCTTCCATAATTCCATTTCATTTTACATTTATCCAACCATTAAAATTTTTAACAACTTTTGTTTCGTTGATCTATATTTATTTTAATTTTTACAGCTGTTCGACAAGTATATAGCGCGGTGGAAGATTATTTCAGTACTAGTCTCGGTTTTGTGATATTAATGGAGTGCAAATTAATAACTGGAAACTAAATTTAGGTTCCGATTGGTGACATGTAATTTTAAAGTCGAGTTGCAATTGATGTTATAATTCGATGTAAGTTGCAGTAAAATTATGTGGTAAAAACAGTAGATTTTTGTGGTACGTTTGATGTAGAAATCTGAATTAACATTTTGTTAAAATAGATGATTGGTAACTTTTCTGATGTATAAGTTGCAATATGTATTATTTAAAAATAAAGTTAATTTTAATTATTAATAATAATAACATTTATTATAAAAATAAATTAAAGAAATTAATACCAACGTTAATATATCAACTAAAAATATTATTTTTTAACACAAAATTTTTTTGAATAATTTTATTACAAGCATTCATAAAGGAATTTATTAGAATGATATGAATAATTTAATTAGGAAACCTCTGGTAAAATATGTGAGACATTCAATTAAAACCCAGGTCCAAATTTATGAAGATATATATACCATGATTCACAATCTCACATTATTAATTACCCATTTACTTGCTGAGAAATTTAATTTAAATCAAAGGGATCAGACATTATATATCATTGTTTCAGTCTTATATTGTCTAAACAACTATAGTATATAATTTATAACATGTTAATACATTCTAATTCATAATTCATATCGTGAAACGAAATTACGGTCAAATACATGTGTAGTTATTGAATTAAGTAATATCAATATCTGTCGACAGGAAGAAAACAAGATATCAATATCTATAACATTCTATTTAAACGGATTCATGTGTCATTATGTACACAAACATGTATCCAAATACGTATCTCTTGGCTGTCCTCTAAACTAAAAAAAAACAAAATTATTATACCCAGCCAATTAATTTAATGCAGCAATATTAACTAACTGATCAATAATTGGATTTGTTACAACTATATAATAAGATTAACATACACTCTCTTTTTTTCTTGCAACAAAAGAAATATACATTTTTATCCAAATACTCTCATATGCATGAAAAAATTCCCACTGTACAGTTTTAAAACGAATTTTATTTGCAATGGTCTATAGTCTATCAAAAATTATAATGTCAAGATCTTGACTTTTTAATAATAAGTAATGTGCTGTTTTACCAACATGTTATAAATATAATCGAAATTTTTCTTGAAATGCCTAACATTGGTTGACAATTTTAAATTACGAAAACCTCCCTGATTATATAAATTCAAATTGCGGTACCAGAAGTTGGTCAAAATTTGACTTTTTCAAGTAAACTCATGAAACAAAAAAAAACAATTAACCTTCAACTACTTAAACACCAGTTTACAATTCCCAAGGATGATGGATCGGAGTTTAATTACTCCTTAACTACGGTGATTATTTGTGTAATATTTAGTGAGAGACAGACCTATACGTGTGAATATTATAACAATATGGAATATATGTTTGAATTTTGTGACACCGTCACCATTATAGATGTACACACACATTATTATTGACTTGACCTTGTATGTATTGGAATTCAACGTTCTCAAAAACACTATAAATAATCCATCACACTTGACACAATTTCTCAAACCAAACACACAATTAAGCTGTAAACAAAAATCAAAAGATGTCTCAAATACTCATGTTCTTGGTTACCCTTAGCTTTCTCTCTTTATCGTCATCCCAACCTCTCGCCACCGGAAATGCCACGTCGCCGTCAAATGTGTGTCGTTTCGCGCCGGATCCATCTTACTGTAGGTCGGTTCTCCCAAACCAGCCCGGAGATATTTACTCCTATGGCCGTTTTTCTCTCCGACGGTCCATCTCACGTGCCACACGGTTCATGTCGCTGATTGACAATCAACTAAACCGGAAAGGCAAAGTGGCTGCCAAAGCCACCGTGCGGGCACTCGAAGACTGCAAATTCCTAGCCAGCCTGACCAACGACTACCTCCTTAGTAGCTCACGGACCGTCGATGCCACCAAAACGCTGTCGGTTTCGAGGGCCGAGGATGTCCAAACTTTTCTAAGTGCTGCGATCACCAACGAACAGACTTGTCTCGAAGGACTTAAATCCACGGCGTCAGAAGATGGTCTCTCCGGTGATCTTTTCAACGATACGAAACTCTATGGGGTCTCTCTTGCCCTTTTTTCCAAAGGTACATAAAAGCAATTAAACATGCACGTAACGTAATCTCCGTTTATTTTAATTTATGTGGCACGAAATCTGCATTTTATTCGCATTTTATTTCTACAATTCTTGCTTTCGTTAATGTTGTTTTTCATTTTTATTAGAGAGAAAAAATCGTTAGAAAACCAACTCATGAGGTTTCAGGTTTAATAGTTGAAAGATTTATTACTATGGATAGGATAGTTAAATGACAAGAATATCCGGTTCTTTTCACTTGCTTGTGGGATTAGTGTTTTATTTTTTGACATTATACTCATGATGACTCTGTTTATTTTTTTATAAACTGTAATATGAAATTATAAATTGGTATTTGACTTTGTAGGATGGGTGCCAAGAAGGACTAGATCGAGGCCGGTTTGGCAACCACAAGCCCGCTTCAAAAAGTTTTTCGGTTTCCGCAACGGTAGATTGCCGTTAAACTTGACGGAAAAAGCACGTGCCGTTTACAACACCGTGACTGGGTCTGGGAGAAAACTTCTCCAAGCTGAAGTAGACGCCGTTCAGGTGAGCGACATTGTGACGGTGATCCAGAACGGGACGGGAAACTTCATGACCATAAACGAAGCCATTGCAGCCGCGCCTAATAAAAGTGACGGTAGTAACGGTTATTTCTTGATCTACGTAACGGCGGGATTGTACGAGGAATACGTAGAGGTTCCTAAGAACAAGAGGTACGTCATGATGATCGGTGATGGCATTAACCAAACGGTTATCACCGGAAACCGGAGCGTCGTTGATGGATGGACCACTTTCAATTCCGCCACATTTAGTAAGTACTTCGTATATATACAAAATTACAATCTCACAAAACAAACCTATTTTTTTTTATCAAAAATATTTTCTTCCTTTTTTTATCCTCAAAAACATAGTATGTTAATATACTTGCAAAAAGTAGAACAGAAATATATGCGGTCTAAATTGAATTAATGTAAAAATTAGCATTCGAGTTTCGTCACCACAAATTAAAAAATTGTTTGGAAAATACGAAGCCATGTGCACAAAACATGGCTTCTTCATGCAAGTGCGATTTAACTATTCTTTTAGAAACCTTTGTTTTTCAAAAAGCAAATATATATATATATATATATATATAACACTATATATTTTAGGACACATAGTTTATTTATCAGCAAAGCATAATTGAAAAATAATTGTAAGTCCACTTAGCTTTTAAAATAGACTTTCCCATGCAATCGAAGGCGACTTGGTCGGATGGTCCACCGAAAGTCTTGACTCCACGTCAAGTCGTCGTGTCCTCAACTAACATAATACCATATATAGTCCATTAAACTAAAATTATTATTTATCAAAGTTGAAGTATTCCCAAATGTTCCTCTAGTTAGGAATATTTGTACGTAGGATCATAGTCTTAATGAAATAGTAATTAACTAACTCTACATTTTTGTTTGTTCACAAATCGCAGTTCTATCAGGTACGAACTTTATTGGCGTGAACATAACAATCCGCAACACGGCAGGACCGACCAAGGGTCAAGCCGTCGCATTGAGGAGCGGTGGAGACTTCTCAGTTTTCTATAGTTGCAGTTTCGAAGCCTATCAAGACACCTTATACACGCATTCTCTCAGACAGTTTTACCGCGAATGCGATGTTTATGGCACAGTTGATTTTATATTCGGTAACGCTGCGGTGGTGTTACAGAACTGTAATCTGTATCCACGCCAGCCTCGCAAAGGTCAGTCGAACGAAGTTACGGCTCAAGGTCGTACCGATCCGAACCAGAACACTGGTACGGCAATCCATGGGTGTACAATTAGACCGGCGGATGATTTGGCCACGAGCAACTATACAGTAAAAACTTATCTTGGTCGGCCGTGGAAGGAATATTCGAGAACCGTTGTCATGCAGACTTACATTGATGGTTTTCTCGAACCGACTGGTTGGAACGCATGGACCGGTGATTTCGCACTAAGCACGCTTTACTACGCGGAATACAATAATACCGGACCCGGTTCAAACACGACAAACCGAGTCACGTGGCCCGGTTATCGCGTCATTAACGCTACGGATGCTTCCAATTTCACGGTCACAAATTTCCTTGTCGGTGAGGGTTGGATCGGACAAACCGGGGTGCCTTTCGTGGGTGGGCTGATTGCATAATTAACTCTATACTTATATATCATTTAATATCTATATCATTCATGTGTTCTTTTTTAAAAATAATTGTAAATTCGGGTCAATTTAGTGGTGCCTGGTTCCATTCCCACAGTGGCTAGGATTTGTCATAATAATTACTAGGTACTTGTTGTTTAGTACTGTAGCTACAAAACCGAATCATCTTTTTCGGAATTTAAATTAACAATAACAAATGAAGTTTAATGTGATTTAGAAGCTCTTTGTAGGGCCACTGGGCCCGTAGCAATTACGGTCTACAAATGAAGTTTAATGTAATTTAGAAGCTCTTTGTGGTCCAGTGCTACGCCACGTGGGCTGACATTAGTGCCGCGTGTCGAAGTTTCATGTGGTTTTGGCCTTTTGGGAAAAAAATACAAACCCGTGCCCGCCCGCGAAAATCAATCAGATGCTCCATAGCCTTTTCAAAGATAAAACCCGATTACCCGGGAATTTAGATCCGTTTTGGCTGGGTAGAACCGGATTAGAGGCTTCGAATTGTCTGGGAATCTCCACCGTGACACCGACTAGATGGATCGGCTCTCTCTCACAGGCCTCCATCGGAAATCTCAACGGAGAAGAAGAAGAGGAAGTTGCGGTTTCTATGTCCTCTACCGGAGCGGCAGGTTCGGATTGAACCGGAGCTCTGCAGAGCGGGCAAGTGGATCTGGAACGGAACCAGGTATCGATGCAATCGACGTGAAAAGCGTGGCCACATTTCGGGAGAAGGCGGCCTTGCTCCTCTTCCTCGAACTCCGACAAGCAGACGGAGCA
>JAHZTW010000002.1:119525983-119726600 GCA_020283515.1 Alliaria petiolata | reverse complement strand
ATCCACACACGCTGCGGTTCCCACTCGACTTAGCCGGAACAATCTTCCCAAACTTTCGGTTCTGTCCTCCAGACGCTTGACCACTCCTGGCCACAGTACCAGCCTTAGCCAAAGCCTCCTCCGCTTGTCCAGACTCCAACAAAGCCGCTTTCTCCACAAGCTCCGTGACCGTTGCATAGTCACGCACCAGACAACCATTACGCAACTCAACCCTTAGTCCGCTCATGAACCTTCGGATCAGCTTCTCCTCCGTATCGTGGTCACGTCCCACATACTTGCGTAACAAGTTGAACTCAGTCTCATACTGCCGAACCGTCTTGGTCCCTTGGCGCAAATACAGAAATTTTGCCTCCAACTGATTGTAAGCCTCCTGCGGAAAGTACTTACTTTGGAACATCGTAAAAAACGTCTCATACGAACAGTTCGGATTCACTAAACGTCTCGTGGTACTTTTCCACCAGGTGTGCGCAGTACCCTCCAGGTAATGCACAGCAATGTCCTTCTTGTACCCCTGAGGACATCGGATAGACTCGAAGTTCCTCTCAAGCCTCATCCTCCACTCATCAGCCTCAATCGGCGCAGTTCCTCCAGCAAAGAACTTGGTTCCCAACCTCGCCATATGATCCAGAATCTTGAGGTAAGACGGAATCACCACGACCTGATCCGCTTCCCCAACAGCCACGTTACCAACGTTCGGTTCCACCACTGGTGCCACGGCCGGTACCACTGGCGGTACAGGCGCAACCACTGGCGGTACAGGCGCAACCACTGGCGGTACAGGCACAGCCGCCGGTAAACGCTCCAACATCTGAGCTAACAAACCCATCACGGCTTCCAGCCTATCCGGAACAGCGCCCGCAGCATTCCCAGCCACGTTCGCCACTCCAACCGCAGCCGCGTTCGCAGCAGCAGCAGCCGCAGGCTCGGCCGCCGCAGCAGCCTCAATCTCTTGCCGGTTCTCAACCCCATTCTCAGTTCCAAAACTCCCCGAGTTCACAGCACCATTCAACCTTGCAGCCCTAGTCCTTCTCGGAGCCATCTGCAAGAAAATCAGAACCGGTTAGCCCGAAGCTAACACCAGACAAGAGTTCCAAACTCCACAGAAAATAACAGACCGCGAGACTCGGCAGTGAAAGGTGGATATTTCTAACCCCAACTATGCAAATGAACTATCCTAGAATCGACCATGCTCTGATACCACCTGTGGCGACCCAACCCGATAATCCTATCCGGGCCGGCCGTCGCGAGTCTAACTCTAGCCAGATTTCATACTTAGCATATTTTTTCAGATTTTTCTTTAACTCAAGCAAAGGATTCGATTCATAAAAGCCCATTCTTATTGCATAATTATTCAAATTCCAAATGAATATCAAAGGTTCTTAAACAGAAAACTAACTTAGCCAAATTCGATCTAAGTCACAACAGAAACAAAGCCAATATCCAGAATACGCATGATAAATAAAAACCCCCAAAACCCAGTCCTAATCCACTCTTTCTTCACTGCCTTCAAGTCCGTCTTCAAGACTAAACGTCCCGGATAACTTCTTTACCTGCGCACTCCACACATAAGAGAGGCATAAGCATTATCACAAATGCTTAGTGAGTACGGTCATCCCGTACCACCAGCCAATAACATAAACGCAATCATACATCAGTTAAACAATTCGCATTATTACTTAGCAAGCAAGCACATAATCACGGTTCTATGATCATCTACCCTAACTCGCGGACCATGACTTATGGACTCGGTTCGGCTCTAGCGTGAATCATACCTCACCTAAGCACGAGACTCGATCCGGCTATCCAAACGAGCTAGTTAGACATCATGTATAAACCACGGTATCCAATACCATTCACAATCACAGAACACATTGATCTTGCTAAGCATAAACACTAACTTACACAAGCAATCAATGAAAACCAGATAACCTAGCATTACTACGGATCTAGCTATCAGCTACAGTCACGCACTCACCTTAGACACAAAGGCAGACGCTACCGTCGGATGTAATTCGGTGATTACTCGAACAGATTCAGTGCCAGTCGTACACAGCCACGTCCTCCCGGCTATCGCTACGGTTACACTCGCGAGATCCAATCTCCTCTCGGATATCTTCCTATCCGTTCACTTTTCCTCAAACCAGAATCTGAATCCCCTCGGAAACAGCACATATCAGACGGATTAGTCGAAAGACTTTTGACAGAATCTCAATAAAAACTCGTGATATCCCATTACTTACCGAAATCGCTCGGACGGATTCAAAAAGCTCTCGGACGGATTCGACAGGCTCTCGGCTAATCCCCAATCCGCTCGGACAAAACTCAGATGACTCGGCCAATCCTTGCCTACGGTCAGATTACACGATTATAGCTCGGCAGAATCAGATCAGACATAAATCTCACGGTAATAGCCAGCTTACCTCGACTAACTCTCGGACAGATTCAGATATCCCTCGGCCACGGTCGGATATTGCTCGAACACTGTCGGATTCCTTCCGGCTACTATCGCACGCCTTCGACTACGGTCGGATAACGCTCGAACAGGAATTCTTTCTCTCGGCCAAAATCGCCTCTAGCTGCTTTCTCTCGGATAATTCTTCAGAATGATGCGGCTGGCCGCGACAATTCACGAAAATGAGCTTAAATACTCGGTAAAACCTAGCACCCCGGTTATAGTCGACTCGATTCGGTTTTATGTCGTACATAACTGGTACGATTTAAGTTTGGCTCGAACATGTCCCACATCGTTCGGCCAAATCCACGAGCCGCTCGACTATATTCACGGCCCATGGCCCATCCCGACACTTAGTCAAATTTCTACAAAAATCACTCGGTCCAACCACGGTACGGCCCTTAACCTTGCAGACGTACCACAGTACGGTAGTTAACCTCACATACATACCACGGTACGGTACCAGACGTACCACTGTACATACTTATTTACAGAAACGGACGAACCTCAACCATACCAGAATTTATATACAACGGCCATCTCATAATCCGCACGACCATACTTTGAATTTCTGATCGCGGATGCTACATGAATTATATTAAAATTTTCATTTATGTAATATACAATTTACAGAGAGAAAATGTATAATTCGAACTCAAAGAGTAGCTTAAGAATAGGTAAGATAGATTCAGTAATTACATATATCGGATATCCATTTTATTTTGATGTATCCCGTTACCGTAGTTGATTTTATTCCGTGTGAATCGGTAAGAAAATCATTTGTATCTTTTTGGGTAGTAATAGAATATTGGACTAATAGAAACTTTAGTTATACGTTTGATCAATTTTTAGTTTATTTCGTTCAATTATACTGGAATCAGAGTAAACACCCAAAATTTCAATTTTGATTCGTTTTGAATATTTTCTCCCTTTTCGCAAACAAAACCAGAGAATTTTTAACGGATGGAAGCGGTTCTTACCGTGGAGTAGATGCTAAGATTTGTAGAGAAGTAGGTCTAAGATATTGCTTGTCAAAGCGTGACAGACTGCATAGGATCTTGCAATAAGACCAAATATAGTACACCGAATTATGCAGAGTTTGTGAAATTTAGGGCAGACAAGCCCCAACGTTTGAAAAACAAATTTTATTGAAATAAAAAAAGCTTTTAAACTTGGCAATTATTAGACAGGGTATTGTGTGGACCTAGTTTCTTTTAGCTCTCTTCACTCTCTCAGTTTTCTTCTTCGACCCTTCTTTTGCGTGAGATGCCATCATGGCATGGCATGGTTCTTCTGCCTTTCGTAAAACACACTCACGCCAACATAACATACATACATATATTATACTACATATTTGTGTCTATCTATATATATATGTATGTTCCATTAATGCAATCTTTGGGGCTATATATACAAAGCTTGCATAAGCAAAGCTCTTATAAATATTACAGAGGCTCACATATACTTGGGAAATGCGCGCGGGTGATAATCTCCACGTTGGAGAAGCAGGGCACGTGCAAACCAACAAACACGAAATATATGTCTCATTTGCTTTGCACGTGCTCCCCTCCTCCAACATGAGCTTCTCACCATTGGGCTTGATGTTATCCTTTGAACCTTCTTTGATAAATCCAGGAACTCAAGCGTTTTTTGGTTATTCTTCAACTCTGAGTTTTTATTTTCTTACTAACCTATATGAATTAGATGGTTAGTAAACTTATCGTATATTTATGTTTAGGCGTGTACGTGTGCTTGCTTTGGGACAGTCAAAACCTTCGGAAAGCTTCAGAGGGTCTTTGTGTGGACTTAGTTTTTCCTTTTTAAGAAAGCCCCTTTTAATTTTATGTTTACACCGAAATTACCGTAGTTGACACTTGACCTGCATTTTCGTTTTGATTTACTGTCTCCGGCAAATCTGGAATCGCCGGTACTCGTCAGTCGTGTTTTTGCTGTTTCCAAAACCGGCAATTTGCTAACGGAATTGGTTAAGAATTGATGTTTGAGTCTCTAGAATATATTTTCTTCATGTCCAGCATAAATCTGTTTGCGAGAGTGGTTCTAATAAATTAATTAGGTTGGTTGTTTTATCCATCACGAGACGATATAGTGTTTTCGACCTTCTCGTCATATATACACTCTTTACTGCATACTCGGTTTAGTCGTCTCAAATTCATATCCTAAAGAATATACATTATACATTATCTAAACCTTTTGCAAAGGTTTCTCTTGACGATCAGCGGCATTTGCACAATCCTTTTTTTATTTTTTTACATATTCTACTGATACTATACAAGTAATTAGATATGTGTGAAATGATCAACAACACTGGAAATGTATAGCAAGTAAAAACTTTTAAACCAAAAATGATACATCATCCAAATTTTAATTAATTTATTATTCAAGTTTTATCTTTAAGTTGTATGTTAATAATTTACTAAACGAAAATAACATTTTAACGTGAATGTATATAATTTTGTTAATAATTACTATTATATATGAACAGAAAACCAACAATTATAAAATTGAAAATAACAAACAAAATGCTAGTATATCATTTATCATTATTATATATTTTTCTAAACAGAGATAATTTGTGTGGGAAGGGAAGAGGTAAGAGAATCGAGGAGAGAGCTTATCATCGGCCTCACTCATACTGCAGTCTTGTCTTGCCTGAAAACCAAAAGAAAAAAAAATGGAAGAAAACCTAAACAGAGAACCCAAATCCGCAGAAGAAGAAGAAGCACTCGCCATTATCCCTTCTTCTTCTCTACCCATTGCCTCCCTATCTCTCTCCTTCTTTCCCACCTCCACCCAGTTCCTCATTAACCCCAGATTCTCTCGCCTCTTCTCTCATCATCCGAACAAGGTTAAGATCCCTACGCAAGCCTCTTCTCTCACCCATCTCTCTCTTTCTTCTCCTCCGCCTCCTTCCAGAATCTCCTTCAAATCCACCATCTCCGCTACCCCTCTCCAATCCCCTCTCTCCATCGTCCCTCGCCGTCCCGTCGACCCTTCCTCCGCCGCCGCTCTCCGCCGCGCTGCCGTCGTCTGGTTCCGCAATGACCTCCGCGTCCACGACAACGAGTGCCTCAACTCCGCCAACGACGAGTGCGTCTCCGTTCTGCCCGTCTACTGCTTCGACCCTAGAGACTATGGCAAATCCTCTTCTGGGTTCGACAAAACGGGGCCCTTTCGTGCCCAGTTCCTGATCGAGTCCGTCTCTGAGCTCCGCAAGAATCTCCAGGCCAGAGGGTCGGATCTCGTTGTCCGGGTCGGGAAACCCGAATCTGTTCTCGTGGAATTGGCCAAGGAAATCGGAGCCGGCGCGGTTTATGCTCACAGGGAAGTGTCTCATGACGAGGTCAAGGCCGAAGGGAAGATAGAGACGGCCATGAAGGAGGAAGGCGTTCAAGTCAACTACTTTTGGGGAAGCACTCTCTATCACCTCGACGATTTACCATTCGATATCCAAGATTTGCCCTCAAACTATGGAGCTTTCAAGGACAAAGTCCAGAAACTGGAGATTAGGAAGACAATCGCAGCACTTGATCAGTTGAAAAGCTTGCCCTCTCGAGGAGATGTACAACTTGGCGATATCCCTTCCCTCTTGGATCTCGGCATCAACCCTAGTGCTAGGACCAGCCAGGTTTGTGTGTTGATTGAGGATTTTATCTTCGTTAGAATTTGTCATTTGGTTCCAATCCCCAAGAGCTGTATAACCAAGTCCATCGACCAAGAGCTTAAAAAGCAAAATGCTTTCTAGGATCAATCAATGAACGTTTTTCTTTTTCAACCTGATGCCTTTTGCACACACTCTTAGGGGGTTAACAACATTTTGTTCGGTCCAGGAGGGGAAACCGACAATGGTTGGAGGAGAGACAGAAGCGTTGAAGAAACTAAAGAGCTTTGCAGCGGATTGTCAAGCACGGTTGACCAAGGGGAATCAGAAAGGAGGCAATAACAGTGTGTTTGGTGCTAACTTCTCTTGCAAGATATCACCTTGGTTAGCCATGGGAAGCATCTCTCCTCGTTCCATGTTCCATGAGCTGAAGAAAACAATTTCTGCATCCTCAACTCCAAGGTAATGGTCTCAGAAACACAGCACCTTAGGGAACGATTTGGACTTATTGTTCAGTTTCAATACTCTTTGCAATGGTTTTCTCAGGAACGGGACCGGAGATACCGGACTCAACTGGTTAATGTATGAGTTGCTATGGAGGGATTTCTTCAGGTGAGCCTCTTGCTTTCTTTACTTGTCCTCAAGTAGTAGAATTTGTCTTTTTATTTTTTTGTAATCAGGCTTTGATGTGTTTTATACTTGTGAACAGGTTTATAACCAAGAAGTACAGCTCGGCAAAGACGCAGCTCGAGGCTGGTCCCGCCACAGCCTGTACCGGCGCTCTTGCTTAAAACCTTAGAAATTTTCAGGACTTAACTGCGTTCTTTTGAATTCCGAGTGTACGGGAGAATGAATTATATATAATAAGCTTTTTTTCTTTTGTTCAGTCGAGTTGTTATTTTCTTATCCTAAACAATTCCGATCTTGATTCCAATAAAAGCCTCCAAAATTCGTGATCATGAAGTTAAAAAGGTTAAGAATGTATATCACTGATACTATCGAAAGTACTTATACGAAAAGAACTAAACTAACAGTCCTAACTTTTATTTTTAAACCATAAGAAGTTGAGAACTATAAACACTCCTTCAAATGTGTTCTAGCTCTCCTAAGTCCTAACTAAAGATAAAAGCCTCCAAAATCATTTTCAATACGCTTTTTATTTGTAATACATATTTAGCCAACTGCCTTTGATAATTATCAAAACCCCTTAACAGGTAAAAAAGAGAAGAAGGACATGTGTTGGTAGTAATAAGACTTTTACTTCGTTCTCCTTTTCTTTTGTTTGCTTCTTCTATATGATGCCTGAAACTTTCAAAGAAGAAAGAACAACAAAGACGACCCAAAGCATCATGAAATATGCAGAAGTAAGCCAAGCCCACAGCCTTGGTCCTCCAAGTTCGGCTCCTATAATCAACCTCCTCAGCACTAGCACCACGATACATCCCACTGATGTTGCAAAGAATATCAGCAGCGAGAAGCTTAGTCCTTTCGCGTTTTCTATGTATAAAGGCTCTCTGTATGCAAAGTAGTTGTATACTGTGTTTATCAGCCATGGAACTCCAATCCCCACATAGATGTTCACCGAGTTACTGCAGGAATTATCACCAAAAAGATCATCAAAAGAAGATCATGATATTTTTTTTTAAAGAAAGGTTTTAAGATTTTACCTGCAGGTGATGTTTGCAATGGCTGAGTCTGCGGTTAGTTGTCGCTCTGCAGCAATTTTACTCGCTACTAAATCTGGCCAAGAAGTTCCACCTGCGAGTGCTGTGAATGCTATCACATATGGGTTTATTCCTGCCAACCGAAAAAAGAGTTTGAAATGTTCAAGAGCTAAAATGTTGAATCTTTTGATGGACTCTTTGAGAGCTTTGTGTGTGTACCAGTGACACAGCTTATAAGGTCGGTAAGTCTTGTAACGACAAAGGCTACTCCGCTGATGAAGAGAAGAGAGCAGATAAAAGCGATCCAACCGTGAGCAATGTTGCAAGGAGGCACGAATGCAAAAAGAATTTTCCAAGGAGCAAGGAGTAATTGCCAAAAGGATTTAGCGATTCGAAGATAAATGCTATCAACTTTCTTTGATTCTGAGGTTTCCAACTGTTTGATTAAGAATTGTGAGAGAAACAATTTAAGAAAGATGTGTTGATAATGAAAAGCCCTAAAGGAGGGGCATGGAAGAATCTAAAAACACATTCGGCAAGTTAAATTCTTTTACCGTTATTGCATCCACGAACTGATGTTTCCAAATGTCAAAAACAGTAGAATTCTTCGCCTTACCCCTCTTAGTCGAAGATCCGGGTGGAGTATCTGCCACTGTATGATAGGTGATCCCTGCAGAAGTGTTCGTCACGGGGAAATTTTGATATATAACAGTAATAGAGATAGATATAGATTTGGAAATTGCTAAAACTGGTCTTATATCAGTAGAAAGACAACCTACACATACTTTAGTACCTGTATCATTGTTAGCTGAATGAATAGAGAAGATATCAACAATGTTTCTGTTTCCCGATTCAACAGCTCCTTGAGCGGCATCCGAATAAGGGTCATGAACATCATTGTCATCTTTCAAAGGATCAATCTCTTCTGGAACCCACTCTTCTGGTCTATCACCTCTTGACCTTCAATGATCAAATACAAACACAAAGACTCAATCCTTAGTTAAAATCCATTTTGCAGAAACTAAAGTTTTGTGTCCAAAGAAGAAACCCACATTGGTAAAGACAAGTAAGGCCATCGCTTGTCTTGTGCATACGCGTGAACTAGAAGTAATCCGTATTGCACTACTGTCAATAGTGCTTCCACAAGTGTAATTACATTTGGTGACCACACCTGTGACATATGGAAAGAGAGACCACTTTAGGACTCAAGAGTATGTATAAATTCAACAGAATCTGTTTAGACCGCTTTTCACAGTTACCTCGAGGATAATGTATAGCCAAATGTAAGCCCAAAAAGACCAAGCCAGCTCGACTAGCCAAACGCCCAAGTCGGAGATCTTTTTCAATTCTCCAGCTTTTGGCATCACAACACAAACAGCATGGATGGGGAAAAGATCAAACGCAGCTGATCCAACAAGTGTTCCAGGACCAAGACCTGCATACATATATAACATAACATTAATCATGAGAGAATTCACGGTGTGAAGAGTTTTAGAGTTGCTCAGGTTTTGGAAAGCAAGAAGACCGGAAAAGAAGAAGACCTCCAGCATAACGCTCCCCGATGTTCCGTATAGCATCAATGGTAGCCAAAGAAATCTGAGGGAAGCTAGTTCCAAACGCCAACAAACTGATGTCAGCAATAGTAAAGTTCCAAACTTTCTTGTATGTGATGACTAGAGCTTTAGTAACAGGGTCAACCGAAACCACTTTGCGCGAATGTTTGACGACATTCTCCATAGACTTGAAGAAGCGTGCAGTGATCGCTGACAACCCGACAAAGCAGTAGGCAAGACCGAGAAAATAGAAAACGGCCCTCAAACAATCTGACGAACTACTTTCTCCGGGGAATATAAAGTAGCCCTCACATCTTACATGCCCAAGAACCCTAGAGGATTCTTGCAGTTCCTGGGTTCGATTAAGAATCGAAGCCATTGAACGGTCCCCGATAAGTCAACTGGGCCACTTGTTCTCCCTGGGGACACGCGATTAGAAAGAATCCCAAGGATCTTCAACCTGATGGATTGAATAGTCAGCGCGAAACAAACGGAACATGCAAATATAATTTCTTTCCGGAGAATCCGTAACACAAACTAAACACTTGCAAAGGATCCAATGGGAAATAAAAAGCGCGGAATCTAATCTATAACCAAGCTAATAACAATTGCATGTTCCACACAGTGCATTGTTGAGAGAGAGAGAGAGATCGTGAAACTGGGGCAAGAAGAACTTAAATCAAAACCCAGAGGTCACCGGATCAAAAAAAGACGAATTTTTTTCAATCGATCGTGTGTTGGTAAACGTAAAAACAAACTTGTGATTTTATTTGACAAAATTAGAAAGCCAAAACCCCTAATTTCTCGAAATCTCAAGGAAGATCACAAAGAATAGAAGAGAGCAGGAAGGGAAATCTGATGAAACAGAGTGACCCACGTGAGGACAGAGATGAATACTAACGTACCGGAGAAAATCTCAGTGAACTGCATTCACAGTCCGCCGGTCACGGGAGAAATTTTCCGAGATACGGAAGGCGAGAGGCGCTGGTTGGGATCGGTCAGGAGTTGGATTTTGCGGTGGAGGCTCCTGAGCCATTAATATCTGCGAGAGAGACACACATCTAATCTCTGCATGACTCTCTTCAATAATTGTAGCTTACACGGGTTTGCATCGTATGCACGTGGTCTCACCCGATTGGATAATTCTCGTTGACCAAACTAAGATCTATTTACGGTACGTCGTCTTTATTTTGGTCAGGTTTAAGAGAATATGAGACCCTACTTATAAATTTTTAATTAGTTTTTTAGTCCCCATACTTTGTTTTATATCACCCTAAGAAAGCCACTGCTAAAAAGCCTGATGTAGCTCAGTCATTTACTTACAAAAACATGATACGCATAAGCAAATCAGAATTATCGAGGTAATAATCTGAGTTATGCATTCCACTTGATTTAGCCGTTTAGGTGATGTATGACATTGACATCAATCCACCACCTTCTTATTTATCACGTGTTATAAGCTCCAAATTAAATACGTGCTTCTGTCGTATTCTATTTTGTCATCCAACAAGCAATGTAGTTGGCTTTAGTCGCTAGTTAAGCTCCTCTGGTCAAGACAAAATTGGTTAATGAGGTTTATACGTCACATTTTTACTAGCAAGTCAAAGACTATCAAAAAATTCCTTACAGCCGACGACTCGTTTAATTTTAAGTGGAAGAAAATAAATTTATCCAACGTACAAATATATCAAAGAAGGACGACAATACAAAGCCAGGAGGAGTATAATGACAGAACCCGTCCAACTAGACACCAATTATCGTTCGTAAAAACAAGAACGAGAGAGGACGATCTAAGAAAGGATGTATAAAGAGGTTCGGGACACACGCTGCTCAACTTCACAATGACACAAGACCATACCAGACCTAACAAACTGAAAGGCTAAAATGTATAGGGTAATGTGTACATTGATATATCTAAATTTTGGTTACAAGAAAATAAATACTCTATTCTATCGTAACAAAGGTGAAAGATAAATAAGGGTATATTTGTAATTAAGCTGGGCTGCTAATTTTTTTTTTTTTTTTTTAAATATACAGAAAATAAAGAAGCCCTATCAATTGTACTATATATAAGGCAAAACCCTAAGGATTCTTTTTTGACTCAGCCGTCCGTTTGCAGAAACCATTTGGAGTGGAGTTGTGTAGCTTAGAAGGACGACCATGGTAGATCTCCTTTCTCTTATTCTTTCCGTTCTATGTTCTCTCGATTTCGATTCATTGGGATCTTTTAGTTGTTTGTTTTCCTGGTAGAATCAACGAATTAGTTTTTTTTTTTTTTCATCGGGCATGAGCCGCTGTTTTCCTTCTTAGGGATGCATTGTCTTCAGGGATGAACACATATATTAGTTTCGTTTTCCTTCCGGCGGAGACGAGCATTACCGACCCGCTTAGGATTTAGTTTTTTCCTTCTTCCATAGATTTAGTAGAAGAGTGATAATGAATGAATCCAGGAATTTGCAGAGAGAGAGAGAGAGAGAGCAGCGGCTTTCTCATATCATTTTCATTGATACTCATTGCTTACTTTATTTATCTGATCACGCCATGATTTGGTTTTAGGCCCCGAAGAAAGGAGTGAAGGTAGCTGCCAAGAAGAAGACGGTATGTTGTCGGTCTGTTTTGAAGCGGTTTTCGAGCTATCATATATGTTACACTATTTTCTTCGTATCAAGTTTGTGTTGTGATATGTGATTTTTCAGGAGAAAGTAACGAATCCTCTATTCGAGAGGAGGCCTAAGCAATTTGGTATTGGTGGAGCTTTGCCTCCCAAGAAGGATCTTACTCGGTACATCAAATGGCCCAAGTCAATCCGTCTCCAGAGGCAGAAGAGGATTCTTAAGCAGAGGTTGAAGGTGCCACCGGCACTTAACCAATTCACCAAGACTCTTGACAAGAATCTTGGTCAGTCTATTGCATCCTGCTTCTGTTGGTTATAAATGTTATTGCTTAATTATTTAAATGTTTGCCAGCCTTGTAGATTTTCTGTTTTATTTTGTGCAGTTGCTGTATGATTATGAGAATGATTTATATGTTTCTGTTCCCCGTAATTCAGTACCTCACCATATCCTGTATTGATGATTGCAGCAACCAACCTCTTTAAGATCTTTATGAAGTATAGGCCAGAGGACAAAGCTGCCAAGAAAGAGCGCCTTGTCAAGAAGGCTCAAGCCGAAGCTGAGGGAAAGCCTTCTGAATCTAAGAAGCCTATTGTTGTCAAGTATGGCCTTAACCATGTGACCTACCTCATCGAGCAGAACAAGGCACAACTTGTTGTCATTGCTCATGATGTCGACCCAATCGAGCTGGTCGTCTGGTTGCCTGCTCTCTGTAGGAAGATGGAAGTCCCTTACTGCATTGTCAAGGGGAAGTCTCGTCTTGGAGTGGTATGCCTTGTGTTCATCTTGGGATCTAAGTTTCACTCACATCTCTCTGGTTAAGAAACGGTGGATTTATGTTTAGCTCTGTCTCTTACTTGCAGATTGTTCACCAAAAGACTGCTGCTTGCTTGTGTTTGACCACTGTCAAGAACGAAGACAAGCTAGAGTTCAGCAAAATCCTTGAGGCCATCAAGGTAAAAGGCTTCTTTTGACAACATAATGGATAGTTAACAAACCTACTTGATAAGATTCTTATGATGTTTAACTTGGTTCTGGTTTTGGTTTACAGGCGAACTTCAACGACAAGTACGACGAGTACAGGAAGAAATGGGGAGGAGGCATAATGGGATCCAAATCTCAAGCTAAGACAAAGGCCAAGGAAAGGGTTCTTGCTAAGGAGGCTGCCCAGAGGATGACCTAAGAAGTATCTTGTTGTGTGTTTTGGTCTTACCAAGTCATTTGCTCAAGAGATTCGTAAAACTTAAAGAGCTTTTTGTTTAGCTGCTTACCGTTTTTAGTTTGAATGTTTGCACTTTCTCCAGACAATTTCTTTTTTATTCAAGCTGAATCCTCTTGTGTCTCGGCCACTTAAACTTGACAATTAAAAAAATCAGCGAAGCTAATTATTATTATTGCGTTTGATTAATTAGAAATTCTCTTGAATTTTTTCGATCTAAGGGAAAATTCCATAAAAATACATTAACTAAATTTCAATAAGCTTTTTAATATTCAAATTATTTTGGTATCCAATTTAATATTCTAACTATTTATTTTGCCCAATTTAATACGTCAATTTTCAAATTATATCCATCTAACATTTTTCGACTTAACAGAAACATAACATCCGTTATCTTTATATTTTTTAATAACAAAATATTATTTTTAATCAATAATAAAAATAAATTTCAGAAAACTTTAAAAAAATTTCCAAAATTAAAAACAAATATTCTAAAAATATTCTAAAAATATGAATTTAATAAAAATACAAAATTGAAGTTTATATAAACAAATAAATTATAATTTCAATTTTCTATTACAAAAACAAATTATATTTGAAACATTTAAAATTTCTCTTGAAAAAAATTATTCCAAAAAATTGCAAAAAATCTAAAATTTAAGAAAATTAATGATTAAAGATAAAAAATAAATTATTATTTTAGTTTTAAATTTCAAACAGAAAATAAATTATTGTTTTATAGTAAATTTGGAGTTTTTTCAAATTTAGTTTGTTTTGATTTTATGGAATTTTTATTTGGTGTATGAAATTTAAAACTAAATTTTTTTTTCAAATTTATGTAATTTTTTGATTTTATGGAATTTTTTGGAGTAAAATATTTTTAAGAGAATTTGTTTATATAAACTTCAATTTTGAATTTTGAATATGGAATTTGTTTTTGTAAGAGAATTTTGAATTTATGGAATTTGTTTAAGATAATTTTAAATTTATGGAATTTGTCTTTGTAATATAAAATTCAAATGATTAAATTTCATTTGTTTATATAAACTTCAATTTTGTTTTTTTTATTAAATTATAGATATTTTTAGAATTTTTAGATTTTTTAAAGTTTTCTGAAATTTATTTTTATTATTGATTAAAACTAATATTTTATTATTAAAAAATATAAAGATAACGATGTTATGTTTCTGTTAAGTCGAAAATGTTACATGAGTACAATTTGAAAGTTGACGTATTAAATTGAGCAAAATAAATAGGTAGAGAATTAAACTGGGTAACAAAATAGTTTGAGTATTAAAAAGCTTATCTAAATTTAGTTGATGTATTTTTATGAAATTTTCCCATTTAGTAATAACAAATTTTGGTTAAAAATTCTATTAAGGTAATTTTGTCGAAATTAGTAACTTTGTCAAAAATAAGTGGGCATGGCCAAGGGAGGTAGAGCTTGTCGGCCTTCTGCGTTGCCCGAATTGAAGATTCTGGTCTGTTTGTTAGCTCTTTCAAATCGGACCGAGCAATTCGTTTGTCGATGTAAAAATGATGATAGCATGGTCCTTAAGATAATTTTTTAATCTCACCACTTGCCACTTATCTTGATACTAGTTCGTCTCCTCTTTCCCTCACTCATTATCCCAATATTTTTCTTTCGTTTACCACATTTGCTTTTACCTAGAGCTTTGGTAAGTAATTTCAGCCGTGTGTTATCTTTTTCGATGTGATTTTTTCGCACATAAATACTAACATATCAATAATTTCAAGTTTTGCAATTTATAAAAAGTGTTGGGATAACTAGCATTCATTCAAAATATAATAGGAAACATCAATAATTTCATAGTAAATAGTTCATAGAACTATAAGTAAAGCTTCTTGATTTTCAAGTTTAAGTGGTCGAGAGAACCAATAACCTTGAAACCGTCTAAAGAAAGTGCAAACATCCATGTTCTATCTAAAAAAGGTACTCGAAGAAACAGCTAAAGTGGAGAATACAATACCGAGAAAGAGGAAGTCTAGAAACGTGACTCTCATTACCGACGACAAAGGTTTCACTGAAACCATTCAGAAATTGAAAGCCGCAGGTCACACTATTTATTTGATTAAAAGTAATATTGAAGAGTCGGTTGCTCTCATTGAGGAAGCAAAGGTTAGTTGAGAATGGAGATAAATTCTCTCTCTTCCACCAAAGAAGTTGACTTGGCGTGAGAAGAAGGCTCCTAGATTATTAGATTAAGACGTATTTTTTTTTCTTGTGTTTTTATATCTTATAAATTGTAACAATGTAGATAGGTGAGATTTCAAATTCTTATTCACTTAGCTTTGTCAGATTTTTGTTTCTAGATTGATTAACCAACCTTCGTGTTAAAAGAGCTGACAACATGATATTTTGTACGATATCTATTCATTGATTAAGAACGATCCGATTTTCTCATCCATTTTGTTAAAATACGATTCTTTCTCATCTATCTTTTTTTTTTTATTATCTCTAATATAAATGATTAGTGAGCGGGTTTGTTTTGTTGAGGTGAATATTGACATCAACTCTATTTTTCTTTGACTTTGAAAACAATAATATTATCCATGTTAAAAATAAAATAAAGTAATAGTAAGTGTTTTTCAGTCATATATTTTCAGTCAGATGTTTTTCCAAAGTTATTGACTTTTCCTTGTTCCAGGACCACGTCAAAAAATTCTCCGTAAGCAAAAACGTAATAAGAAAGAAGAAGGGAAGAAAGAAGAGGAGAAGAAAACAGGCAATCAAGTGGTCGATGAGGAGATCAAGGATATAATTGATGTTTGGCTTGCCGAAAAAGAAGCCCAAGAACGTGACCCTTATCACCGGAGACAAAGGATTCGGTGAAACCATTGCGAAATTGAGAGCAACAGGTCACATTGCTTACCTGATTAAAAGTAAGATTGAAAAGTCGTTTGAGCTCGTTGATCAGGCAAATGTTACATGGTTTTGGAGAGAGTTTCTGTCTCTTCCACCGAAAGACATGACTTGCCGTCATAAGAAGATTGAGAAGCGTGCTGAGTTTATGGCTAATAAGATTGCGAAGGGGGTTCTTGAGAAGAATGAGAGGAAGAAGAAGAAGGAGAAGAAGGAGAAGGAGAGGAAGTATGCGAAGGAGAAGAGGAAGAAGATGGCCAAGATATTGACTATAACTATTATTTTTTTTTTTCATTCTTCGAGAACTTTTAGAACTACGCCACACAGCATGATATTTTGTACAATATCTGTTCAGAGAACGATTCTTCCTCATTTATTTTCTTTTTTGATCATCTTTAATATAGATGATTAGTCATAAAGGTGGTTTGTTTTGTTAAGGTGCATATTGGCATCAACTCTACTTTTTATTTCTTTGAAAACATTAATATTATCAATAAAAGAAAAAAAGTACTGTAAAACTGAATGAACAAATGGAAATAGTCTGAACGGACACAAAATAGTGTAAACATGATGATTTATTATTAAATTATAGAAATAGTTTAAATTAGTTTTACATGTGTGTAAAAATAGTTTAAATTAGTTTTGAATTGACTCTTTTATCATCATGTTTTTTTTTCTGTAGTCGTGCCGCTGGCAATACAAATTTTGCAAACAAAAATATATAGATTTTGTTATTAATTGATAAAAGAGTCAATCCAAAACTAATTTAAACTATTTCATTTTATTATTAAACCTAATAAAATAAAAGCAAAAGTAAATGGGCTTGGCAAAAAAAAAGAAAAGTAGAAGGAAATAATGGTCATGGGCTTTGACAAAACGCTAACAGGTTGGGCCTGGTTTTTAATTGAATGTCTCATATTTTACCCGAGGTTTCCTAATTTGATGTTGTTGTATCTAGGCCTCGACATAAAAACCCGATCCGAAAAACTGATCCGATATGAATCAAATTTTTAGGTATTGAATCCGAATCGAACCGATATAAATACTCGAATGGCAGCTACACTGTCATATCCGAAGAACCGATATGAGTACCCGAAAATACCCAAAATACAATTATATACAAAATAAATATTAGTTATATTTAGATTTATAATAACAAAAATATAAATTATCTTATTATATAAAGTAGGATGCGTCAAAGTTAATAATTAACATGATGGTGACACGTGTCAAGTTAATCGATCGGATTTTGACATGTGTCATAAATATATATCTTAAAAAAAAAATTAAACAAATGGATATATTTCAATATAAAAAAGGAAAATAAAAAATAAAGTAAATAAGATTGCTAATTAACTTGATCGCGACACGTGGCGCTTCATTCGATTCAGATTTTGACATATGTTCCGATAAAATATTAGAATTTATATTAACTATGAAAAAGATCTATTAGAATTTAAGAAAAAAAAAAAAAAAAAGATTAACTATTATTATAATTTAAGAAAAAGAAAATAAAAAATAAATAAATAAGATTAACTATTATATACTTCAATTAAAAAAATGAAATCATATATGTTAATGATATGACATTGGACGATGATGAGTTCAATGAGGAAAAAGATCATTTAGAGAGACTTTGGACGCGAGTCTTGAGAAGTATAACTTCGATAAACAGCAGAGAGATCATATACGGGAGATGACTATGAAGAGAAAGAAAGACTTTGTTTGCATAGAGAGAGTTAATTGAGAAATCGTTAACATACTCGAATGACTTGAATTGAATACACAAGTTTTTAATGAAACAGATTAGAAAAAGATAGTTGATAAAGTGTGTGAACTACAAAAGAAGTAGGGTTAATGTTGCTTACGATCCGCAAAAGATTCTGTGTTTTGAATATTTTAATTAAAAATATATAAGAATTAAAATAAATAAACAACTCTTAGGTTTCGATTTTGTGTTTTTAATATATATTTTTTTTAAGTAGTGATCCGATTTTGTTTTCTATTTTAAAAAAAAAATCATTTTAACGGGTTTAAAATTTTGGTATTACAAATCCGCGTAAACGCTGATCCTAATCTAGTTATAATTATAAATTGAATATATCAATTATGTTTATAGGTTTTGAGATATTTTTATATTTTTTCAGGTGTTTTGGGTAAATCGGATATTTTTGGATACTAATTTCAGTTATTTTAGGTACTCAATCGGATACATTTCAGATATTTTTGGTTTATTTGGTTACGAATACAAGAACCGAATTCAAATTATGGTTACTTTTGAGTTAAAAAATCCGAACCGATCCATAACCGATCAGTTTTTGGACAAAGTCCGGTTCCTCAACCTCGATACAGAACCGATCCGAACCCGACATGAACCGAACCGAACCCGACCCAAAAATAAAAAATACTCGAATGAAACCTACTAGGCCTGGGAATTTTAACCGAACCGAACTAACCGAACCGAACCAAAATTTTCGGTTTTCGATTCTAGTTCGGTTCCGATCGGCCAGATTTGAAAATTGGTTCGGTTCTCGGTTCGGTTCGGTTTCGATAACCGTTCGGTTACTCGAATTTTTTTTTTTTTTTTTATTTAAAAAACCCGAAATTGTACCAGATCATACCAAAATAAACCAAATTATATCTAATTGAAGAACCAAACTATCCGAATTTATCCGAATTTACCCAATTTTAACCGATTTTAACCGAATTTAAACAAAAATTTTAAAAATTCGGTTAGTTTCGGTTTTAAAATTTAAGAACCGAATTAACCGAGAACCGAACTAACCGAACCGATTTATAATTCGGTTAGTTTCGGCCAAAATTTCAAAATCCAAATTACCCGGAGAACCGAAGAACCGATCCGAAGACGCAGACCTAAAACCTACAACCTAAAACTAAAACCGAATAGACGCGACCCGAACCCGAATGCCCAGGCCTAGTTGTATCATCATCGTTCTTTGGACATAGCGATTTGCAACTTTCAAAAATTTGTGTTGAAAGGGGGAGATGGATCCAAGCTGGAAAGAAGCAGAAGTTGAGCTCTACACCATCCCTGCTCAATCCAGTATGTCTCCTTCCTTTCTCTCCACTCTAGGGTTTATCTTTGCCTCGCCAAGCTTTCAATCGAAGAAGATCGTTTAGTTTTTCTTTTCTTGCCTTTTTACAACTGTTTCCGTATTACGAATTGCTATCCTTTGAGTTCTAGGGTTTGGTGTTCTGAACTGTGTTGTTGTTTATAGGTTGGTTCTTATGGGACGATATACACGAGATAGAAAGACGCGAATTTGAGGAGTTCTTCAGTGAGAGCTCAATCACTAGAACCCCCAAGGTTTACAAAGAATATAGAGATTTCATTATCAACAAGTACCGAGAGGACACTACTAGGAGGCTGACCTTCACCAGTATCCGCAAGCATCTCGTCGGCGATGTCAACTTGCTCCAGAAAGTGTTTCTCTTCCTCGAAAATTGGGGATTGATCAATTTCGGCCCTTCCCTCAAGAGAAGCGACCATGTGTCTTTGGTGGAGATTGAAGGGAAGCATATTGCTAAGATCGAGCAAGGGAGTCCCGCTGGGATTCGAGTTACCGCAACCCCAAATTCAATGAGGCCTATTACCGCACCGCCCCTTGTCGAGGAAAGAGCTGAGTCTGGTCTCAAATTACCGCCTCTGACCTCTTATTCAGATGTCTTCAAAGATTTTAAGAAGCCTAGTGATGATTTGGTTTGTGGGCATTGTGGAGAACGTTGTGATTCTGCTTTCTATGAACATAACAAGGTAGTTTTTTTTTGTTTGTTACGGATTAGCATGTTTCATCTCCTCCGGTTTGCTTTTTATAACATTTGATATTGGCAGCGTATTGTCAACATATGCGAAAAGTGCTTCAAGAATGGAGACTACGGGGAGAACAATTCCGCAGATGATTTCAAGTTGATTGGGAATTCTGCTGCAGCTGTGTGGACAGAGGAAGAGATCCTCTTATTGCTAGAATCTGTGCTCAAACATGGAGATGATTGGGAACTCATTGCACAAAGTGTTTCTACAAAGAGTAGACTAGATTGCATTTCGAAGCTCATTGAGCTCCCATTTGGAGAGTTTCTGATGGGCTCTGCTTCTGGAAGACTCGTTTCCTCTGTCCCCTCCGAGGATGAAAACGCTGGCCACCATTCCTCTCCATCCCACCCTGTAGAAGAGATGAAATCTGACGGTCAAGAACACAAGGAAACAGAGATGAGGGAAAAGAAGGAAGATCACGTGGATGAAGATGAGCCTCTTGCAAAAAGGAAACGTGTTGCACTAATATCAGACGGTGATAGTTCACTTATGAAACAGGTTAAGCAGTGTGCCTTGTGTTTCATCGTTATATTCTATATAGGCGTAGTATTCGGATTTCGAATTTAGTGTGATCAAATTTGCAACCTTTACATATTGTGCAACAGGTCGCAGCAATGGCATGCAGAGTTGGTCCATCTGTCACAACCGCTGCTGCAAAAGCTGCAGTTGCAGCACTTTGTGATGAAGCCTCATGTCCAAAAGAGGTTTTCGAAACCTGTGACTATACAAATTCAGCACTTGACAGGTTTGATTATCCAACCCCTCAGTTTGCTCATGGCTTCGTTTCTCATGTCGATGTCAAGTTTAATCTAAAAAATTCGCTGTATGTACACAGAGCTGAAGGAGACAAAGATACAGACATGGAGGAGGAGCAAGGAGATAAAGGTAACTTGTATGATGATCCAATTCGTACTGGGCGGGTTGAGAATGAAAGCTCAAGAATTGTAAGATTCATAAATCCTTTAATAATTATGCAGAGGGGACTCAATATCTACCCGTAGCTTTAAGGATAAGAGCGTCAGTGGCAACAGCTCTGGGAGCTGCGGCGGCTCAGGCGAAAATACTGGCTGATGAAGAAGAAAGAGAGATGGAGCATCTAGCTGCGAGTGTAATAGATCAACAGGTTGGTTCTAACAATATATAAGAGATGGAACGATTTGTCCCCCTTGCAGATATGTGTTTGTGTCTTTGACCCGGACGGTTTTGGCTTTTGTGTTATTAAAAAAAAAAACAGCTGAAGAAACTGCAGAGCAAGTTGAAGTTTCTGGACCAGTTGGAATTGATAATGGATGCGGAAGAGAAAGTGATGGATGGTGTAAAGGAAACAATTCTCCAGGAGAGGATTAGCGTTTTGCAATACGCGTTCCGTGGCGGAATTACCAAACGTTGGGATCATACGTACGTGAAATGATTTGTTTGTCCGTAGGATGATGATGATGATTGGCTTCAGATTAATAAGAATCGATTTGCTTTTCTTGACTTTATGAGTAGTTGGTGGTTGGTTTGCTTACACACATCTCTGTCGATTTGTCTTGACCAATGGGGCAACGGGATGGGTCTCTCTAAATTACGCTCACTGTGACGTCAATAAATTTTCGGGAAAGAAAAATTGATTTGTTTTCCATATTTTCGAAAACATAAATAAAGAAAGAAAAGGATAGTGCAAGTCTCCAGTCTATAAAATTGGTTATACCGCCGATAAAATAAAAAAAACCTTGAGCATCCTTTGTCTCTCTGTGTTTCGTCTGTGAGTGAGAGAAAACCAAAAGATACTCGAGATCTCGCTCCGGTCGTCAACTCCGATGATACACATGAAGTCGGAATTCCAATACCATGAGGTGGTTCTCTCTCTCTCCCTCTCTCTCTCTCTCACATTCTGCTGAGTCCTCAGATCCAGAGTAAGTATTGAAAATGAGAGTGAAAGCGTAGTGAGATGAGTCGTGATCATGTTTATTGAAACAGGATTACATAGTAAATTCGAGAGGTGTTGAGTTGTTCACTTGTAGATGGATTCCATCATCGTCTTCTCCCAAAGCTCTGGTTTTCCTCTGCCATGGTAAAGTTTTGTTTTTTAAAAAGCAAAATATATATATTTTCTGGTTTCATTACAAAACCAAGAAAGAAACCGATAAAAATTGCATTTGATGATTTGTGCAGGTTACGGAATGGAGTGTAGCAACTCTATGAGAGGTATTTCATTTATCTTCTTCCTCCATGCATTAGATCAAAGGAGGTTCATGAATCATGAATACTAATTACAGAGCACTGACTTGCGGTGGGGTTTTACATTTGATGAAATCATGTCAATCAAACAACTTAGAATATTCTATACCTGTACTGTACATATCAATTGAGGTAGATTTTTCTTAGCGAAATTTGAGTTATTTTAGCCAAGCTTTTCATGTTAGGACATTTTTGTTTCGTTTCACTGTGGACCTTGAAATCATTTAATGGTTATATGTGTAATAATAATACTAGTCCTTAAATGCCTCTGAAAAATAGTATAAGTCATGGAGGGGGTGTTAGGACCGGTAGGTCAACAAGTCTTATGTGGTTGGTTTGGGTTGGAGAACGACCGTAGACAATTTTAGGGTTATTTAATTGCATTTAATTTTTGGTCTTTCTTCAGTTTCCGACGATCTATATCAGAATTGATAACCCTTCACACAATCGCACTTATCTTTAAAATCTATTAGCTTTCTATTTTTAGTTACATATGACTGAACACATTTGATCTATGGCTTGGTGGTTGAGAAGATTCATTACACTGGGGTGTTTGAAAGTAAAACCGATTTTGACCCAAATACATATAATATGTTTCGGTTTTTAGAATGCGGAATCAGACTGGCTTCAGCCGGATACGCGGTTTTTGGTATGGACTATGAAGGCCATGGTCGGTCCATGGGAGCTCGTTGCTACATCAAAAAGTTTGGAAACATTGTGAATGATTGCTACGATTATTATACCTCTATCTGTGGTATAGCCTTTTACATAACAACATCACTCATCTCTCTCTCCCTCTCTCTCTCTTTGGGAGTAATCTGTAATCTCCTCCTATATATTGTATTCTCCACTTTTATCAATATATTATAAGTTGTTGTTAATTTTGTGGGACGCCAGCGCAAGAGGAGTACATGGAGAAAGGCAGATTCTTGTATGGAGAATCCATGGGAGGCGCAGTCACTCTACTGCTTCACAAAAAAGATCCTTCCTTTTGGAACGGCGCCATTCTTGTCGCTCCAATGTGTAAGGTAAAACCGTAAGAGTGAAAACCCGCACAGAGTCTTGGGAGATACTGAAATGCATATGTTATTTATGAATGCAGATATCTGAGAAGGTGAAGCCACATCCGGTGGTGATTAATCTGTTAACTAGAGTCGAAGAGATCATACCCAAATGGAAAATAGTTCCAACAAAGGACGTGATCGACGCTGCTTTCAAGGACCTTGCCAAGCGAGAGGAGGTTGCACATTTATATATATAGTCTTTTTATATATGGAATCGTATATATATAATCTCTCACTAGTCTATGGTTTGGTTGTAAATGCAGGTAAGGAACAACAAGCTGATTTATCAAGACAAGCCTAGGCTCAAAACCGCACTTGAAATGCTTAGAACAAGCATGAACCTCGAAGACAGCCTCGACGAGGTTGAGTTTGACTAGATTTGTTCAAGTTTCCATGAGCTTATACATATTTTATTTTACTTCTCAACTCACCCTAACAAAGATTACTTGACCGAGATCACTCGTCAATACAGAGTCTTTAATTGATCCTCTGTTTTTTGGTTACTTTTTGCAGATAACAATGCCCTTCTTTGTATTACACGGAGAAGCCGATACAGTGACGGACCCAGAGATAAGCAAAGCTTTGTACGAGAAAGCTAGCTCAAGGGACAAGACTCTCAAGTTGTATCCTGGGATGTGGCACGCTCTGACGTCAGGTGAGCCGGACTACAACGTCGATCTTGTTTTTGCTGACATCATCACTTGGCTTGACCTTCGAACCGCTGACTCAGCCTCGCTCACTGTCACTCCTATACGAGTTACTACTAGTACCACTGCAAGTGTCCAGAGGGTTATTGGTAACGGTCAAAGGAGACCTAAACGTTCCTACTTCAATCTGCTTTGTGGTTTGAACGGTGGCCGTTTGGTTCCTCGATCTGCTATGCAAATGTAATGCTATATTGTAATAGTTTCTAAAACAGTCAGTCAATTTACATCTGCAAAAGCGTGAGAGATAATGCTTATGTATTTGGTTATGATTTAAATTGGGTTATGAGTTTTTTGGTTTTGTCTTCTTAAAATGTACGTATGTTGTTTTCACCTCAAACTTTATCTCAAAGGTAAATGGAAATTAAATTAAAGCTACAGCTGACCCCAAGACCAAAAAAAAAAAAGAAAGTTACGGTGGGGGCTACTTTGCCAGATTATTCCTTCCTATGGACTCAAGGCCATAAAGTTAGAACGCCCAATAGATTGATAGGCCTGATTTAAGTCTATAGTGTTCTGTTTCCGAGTCGTCGTCGTTGTCTTCCTCCCTGTGAGAGAGATCTCTGGAAAACGAAAGCGAGACTTATCAGGTAAAACCCTAATCTCTTCGATCTGCCTTCCGGTGAAATCTGATATCGCGCTGTCCTGAATCTCTTTCGTATTCTTTAGCCTTGATAGGCTCAACGAGCGCGCGACAAGCAAACATGAGGTATCTCTCGATGCTTCTAAGCTTTATCTCCGTTTCTGTGGTCGTGCTTAATTCGATTCTTCTCTCACTTTTGATTTTCTATTTTTGATCTCGCAGTAGGCCAATGGAAGAAGATACCAACGTAAGTATATCTCTCTCGATTTGTCAATTTGATCTTAGTGTTTCCTTAAACATTTAGGCAATCTTTAGTGCTTGACTAGGAATGAACCACTATTGTTGCAAGCTCTCCTCTCCTCTTAGAGTTGGGGGCCTTTCGCTGCATAGTCATTTGGATGTTGATGGTGTTCTTTCTATCTTGCACTGCTTTCCTTGTTGTGTTCTCTCCTCAGATGTTGTTCCTAGTCATCATGCTTGATACTGTTCTTAGCAGGGGAAGACTGAGGAGGAGGAATTCAACACCGGACCGCTCTCTGTGCTGATGATGAGCGTCAAGAATAACACTCAGGTATTTATAATAGAGATCATTCGTAGGAGATGTTGTTAGGCAAAATGGGAAGCTTGTTAACGAGCTCAAGTTTGTATTCAGGTGTTAATCAATTGCCGGAACAACAGGAAACTTCTTGGGCGAGTGAGGGCGTTTGACAGACACTGCAACATGGTTCTTGAAAATGTCAGAGAGATGTGGACTGAGGTAAACTGATATCACTTGGTGTATGTACTCGTGTGTCTCTCTTCATTCTACAGAATAAAAGACCTGACAAACTCACCTTTTTTTGGTCTAGGTTCCGAAAACTGGAAAAGGAAAGAAGAAGGCACTTCCGGTCAACAGAGATCGGTTCATAAGCAAGATGTTTCTCCGAGGAGACTCAGTGATCATCGTCCTCAGGAATCCAAAGTGAGAGAGAGAGAGAGACTTAAGAGGCATGTTATTCCTTGTTTGTTCTGAAAATGATAAATTCTTGTAGGTATCTTCTAAGTTTTGACTTTTTATGCGTATCGTTTTCGTTAATATTGAAGAACATGATCCAAGTTGACAAGGATCGCATTTGAGCACCAAACTAGGGTAGTTGCATTAAAACCAGAAAGAAAAAAAAAAATTGTTTAAAATCGGTGTGAGGTCCGATCTCCACTACATTGACACGAGAAGCAAAATGAAATAACAAAAAGGAAAGGGGAAAAATGAAAAACGAAAAGAAACGAGGCTGTCCTGTCTCTATGGATGGGATGGGTTTTTTTTTATATATGGGAGCCGTAAAGCGGGATACTAATTTTATTCTGTGGATGAAGAAGTGGAATCCTGCTTTTGGTCGCCAAAGACACGTTGACGGAAATCTTTGACCATAAGTGGGAGTCCTTGGCGTAGAGCCACCTTGGGTTCCCAACCAAGAAGCTCTTTGGCCTTTGTGATGTCTGGTTTCCTCTTGTGTGGGTCGTCCTCTGTGTTGGGTCTAAACTCTATCTTTGCGTTCGGGTCAATCGTCTCTTGTACCACCTTAGCGAGTTCGAGCATGGTGAATTCACCAGGGTTGCCGAGGTTAAATGGCCCGACATGTTCTCCTTCCATCAACCTCATCAGACCCTCCACCTATCACATACATTTCACATTCAAGTTTTACCACTACACATTATACAACAATGTATGGTAATGGAGAGACTACTCAATAAAGATCTATTAACCACATTTTCTCTTCTTTTTCGGTCATGTTGATATTGATACTCATTCATCTCCAAAGTTAATGCCACATTGTATACGACTAAACCATTTTATTATGGCCTCAGGTATTACTTTTCTAGTGGATCCTGGTCACAAATCTTACCCTAGAGAGTTGTTTTGCGGTAAATAGAAGAAGAAGAAAATCACCAGATGAAAACTGAAATATACCCCATGGGGTACCAATTGAATAAAAAGGTGCTGTCTTGGCAATTTGAAGCAGTAGGAGCTACATTGAATTGAACTTTTCCTTGCTTTTATTTAATAATCAAATTCAAATTGTGTAATACTTTCGGTGGAAAAAAGTAAAAGGGCTTACCAGATCAGAGACAAACTGGAAACTCCTTGTCTGCTTACCATCACCATAAACAGTCAATGGCTCTTTTCTTAATGCCTGCACAATCATTACCGTTTCATTACTTAATAAAGTAATCAACACTCAATCCTTCGTTAGTCGATTGATCTTACTCATTTTTATGCTATAATTGCATTACTATTAAATCTAAAACCCCCCACCTGCGCAACGAAGTTGCTAACCACACGACCGTCATCGATACACATCCTTGGGCCATAAGTATTGAAGATCCGAGCAATCCTAACCTGTTTGTAATATAAGAATCTGTATGTGTATAGTTTCTATCAACGATTATGATGAGGAACCAAAATAAAACACAAACCTCAACATTAGCGCCTCTGTGGTAGTCCATGGTCAAAGTCTCCGCCGTACGTTTCCCTTCGTCGTAACAACTCCGAACACCTGTTTCAATAATGCCAATGTCACAATCCAAATTCAGCAGCAAAGCTCAACAACACAACTCTCAGTGTATTATATTATATTTCTGACAAAAAAATAATGCTTGGGAGGATAATTAGCGTGGACTATTAAAATGATGCGCCAAGGGAGCCGACTAAAAAAAAATTGATGCCCCAAGGGCAAAAACGTCAAATTAAGAAAATGGAAATGTTATGAGCTGGTGCGTCTAAGAAAGAGACACGTCCCAGGGCCGTACGATGAAAGGGGCCCACTATTTGCGGTTTGAGCCTATAACCAGAGCTGAGCTGAAAGGAAGCACATGAGCCACAAAGCGTATGTATGTATGATCCTAGTTTCTATTCGCTCTCCCTGCTAACGTAGGCTTGTTGTGGACACACGTAACGAAAGAAAGAAAGAAAAGAAAAACGGACAGCGAGGGAGAGAGACAATCTCGAAATGTCGTCGTGTCAAACGTTACGGTCAGTGTTCAGAAAGAGCAACGCGCGTTTTCCGACGAAGAAAGCAGAAGGCCAAAAATTAAGTAATTAATTAAACCGGTGAAGAAGGGGATTACCGATGGGATTAACGTTGCCCCAGTAAGTCTCAACCTGAGGGTGCTGCAGAGGATCTCCGTAGACCTCACTGGTACTCGTCAGGAGGAATCTGGCACCGACTCGCTTCGCTAGACCCAGCATGTTCAGTGTTCCCACCACGTTCGTCTTGATGGTCTTGACGGGATTGAATTTGTAGTGGACAGGAGAAGCCGGGCATGCCAAATGGTAGATCTGGTCGACCTCTAGAAGGATAGGCTCGACGACGTCGTGCCTGATGAGCTCGAAATTTGGGTTTCCGAAATGGTGCATCACGTTTTCCTTACGACCCGTGAAGAAATTATCGACGACGATCACGTTGTCTCCTCTCGCCATCAACCGGTCCACCAGGTGTGACCCGACGAACCCGGCCCCGCCGGTCACCACGACCCTGAGCCCTTTGCGTTTCAGCCCCAGAGGGATTTTTCCACCCACCGATCCGATCCGGCTCATGTACTCGATGCTTTGTTTCCTCTGCGCCGGGATGTACGAGGATTCCGATCTCATCCCGTATCCAGAGAGCGGATCCGCGTAGGGACTCGGCCGGTTGGAGGATCGAGAGAAAACTGTGAAACCTAATGTGGCGATTGCAATGCCGACGAGAACGAAGACGAGTCTCTGTTCCCGGAGCATGTAGCGGATCGGACGAATCGCTACGAACCACGGCTTGGTTTGCTTCCGATGGTAAGCTTGCGCTTCTGGTTGCTCCGTCTCGTGTCCTCGGTATGTCAGCTCGGACGCCATCTTCTTCTTCTTCTTCTTCCTCAATTGAAATCGGGAATCAGCGATCGAGATAAAGAGAGAGGGAAAATTAAATTGAATGAGAATTTCTCGGAATGTCTTTGATTTACCGAGTCGAACTCGCCGGAGACTGAGTCGACCTTTAGGACGGGAGTGAAAAGTGAATGGGTTTTCTGTATTTAAGTAGAAGGGGCGTTACAGTTTAGCCCTCGTTCTTCACTTTTATTACTACAATGCCCCTGCACTTAGTTAGGTCTCTCCTCTTTTTTCTTTTCCTTTCTCTCTCCTTGTGGGCGTTTTTTCAGATTTGAAAAGTAAACGCTTCTTCAAAATCGGACATTGATTACTACTACTATCTTCGTCTTCCTTGACTAATTACAGTTTTCTTTTTCTTCCAAAAATGAATTTAGAAAATTAAATAAGTGGTTTAAAAATAAATTGTATAATTAATTTTCGGTTATGTATTTATTACTGTTTTTAATCAATGTAGGAGTGTTATTTTATCATTACTGATATTTCTTTTGGCAACTACTGACATTTTTCTTTGCATTTTTAGATTTTTGCATAAATTATAGTCACTTGTTGTATTCATTGTCATTAAGAACAACTGAATAAAGTCTTCTAAAGTTTACTCTAAAACTTTAATTGGAAACTGTCGACAAACATTAACAAACCAGACCATTCACCAAGTTTTTGTTTTACCTTTTTTGTCTGAACACATGCCCATCAAATTTACAGCATTGTTTTTGTTATTGAGCACGAAAATGCTTAATATGCAAAGCTTTCAACATATTTACCAATAATTAGTTTTACAAGAGTAGTATGTAAAGCAATGTATATATATAGAAACCGGATTCATTATTGAACACAGTTAATTTAGTCTTTTAAAACGATTCATACCTTATTGTTGGACACATCTCTTAATATTAAGTCAATGTCTTTGATATAAACTTACTATTTAGCCATCTTTTTTTTCCTGATGAGTTAGTAGGCATCGTTTTCTTACATTAACATTCTTAAGAAGCTATCCATTTAAGTTTTAAGACTATCCTTAGAGTATTACTAATTGGGCAATATCATTATTCCTAACATTATGAAAGAAATTGTTTGGTGTTTTTTTTTATATAGTGAAAAAGTAGTAACTATAGAACTTTTGAGTTCGAACCGAATAAAATACTAGTATTCTTCTCTTTGGCGGCGACAAAGAAGAATTCCGAATTCATCTCCTGTTTGGCCGGTGTCCAGAGCTTCTCTCTGATGCCGAGTCCCTGTTTCTTCGTCATCTATTTAATTTCCGTTCCCCCTCAATGATTTCTCCTCTCAGCGACCTGATTCCCTTTTCTTTGTGAATCGGATTTGGGTTTTTTGGTTCAATTGCTTTGTGTGGTTTTTGATGGGAGGTTTTGGTATCAGATTATCTTGGCATGCGTTGTTGATAGGCGTTGGGGATCTCGATCTGAACCCCTCAGAAGTTTTGCTGGAGTTGTTGTCCTGAGGTGGTGGTGGAAACAATTTGGCTCGACATTCTTTTGGTATTTGGTGAAGCCAGGTTCTTGCCTCTGTCTCCTCTCCTTTTAGTCGCTTTCATCCTGAGTTTGAAGCTTGCTTTTGCTGCTGCTGCTGGTGATTTTCGTTTTTGGGGCTTTGTGTATTTTGGGTTTATTCTATCCAAGTTGGGTTATGTTGTTAGGGCAAGTATTTTGCCTTTAGTTTGTTTGATTGATTTTGCTCTCTTTTTTTCTGAGAAAGTGTCAGGTTTGGCGGGTGTTTAGCCTTTCTCTTCGCTTGGTTTAGAAAGCCTTCGATTATCCTTTTATCTCAGTTCGTAGAATCTATAATGTTAGTCTCCTTCCACCGCTCTAGTGTTCTCGAATAATCAGTTTTCTCTTGTGGTCTTTTAGTAGTCTGTTCTTTTAAGGCTAATCTCTTGTGGGGATGCAAAGTTCTAGATTTAGACTCTTTCAGGGGAAGATTAGGTATATAGGAGTTAGGTTCTCGTTTGTGGTTTCTAATGTTCAAGTTAATCGTTGTAATTGGACTTGTTTCGCTGTTCTTTCCTCTCGGCTATCCTTTGTCTCCGGTTGAAGATTTTGGCTGCGTCTTGGGAGATTTGTAGTTCAGCGTGTTTTGCTTTCTTCTTTCTTTCCAGATGTTATCTAGAGTCACAATTAGTCTTCAAATTTTAATGGTATTTTCTGTCGCAAACTTCTTTATGTTTGTATTTCATCTCGTATCTATCATGTATTTGCTCTTGTATTTCACTTTGTTTTGTTCTAAAGTTAATAAAACATCGGATGACAAAAAAAACAAATAGAACTTTTGAGTTCATTCAATATGGCACATAAGTTTTGTTTCTTCCTTTGGATAATATCATCCACAAAAATAATATGTCTGGATCCGACATTCCTTTTAATTATAAAAATTCAAATTTAGAATTGTGCTAGTGAATTTTGCAGATGACCCGCCTATAAATTAGTGACTGTCAGAGGTTTCCAGGTTCTCAACCTTTTAAATAATAGTTTTAATTAATCTGGTATAATGTTGGTACGCCGGATTAGAACATCTAACTTCTGTTGTACTTAAAAAAACAAGATAAATTATAACGACTAAACAAAGTATTATAGAGTTCATAAAGTAGTCAAGTAGAGTAATATGTACCTTGAGAAAGTCAATAAGCGCCTAATTGGCACGCAAAGCCAAGTTTGATGACAACTTTCAGTGATTTCAACGTTCATATTTTTTTTTTGAAAACTAGTTTTCCCATTAGTGATTCACCTAACAAAATAAATACAGTAGAAGTATTCCACCTAAAACGTTGGAATATACTCGTATTAATTAAACTTTTATTAACAGTTTTATAAACTCATATTCATAAAGTTTTTATTTTTATTTTTGCTAGGAAACGTGACATAAAAACGTTTTAGGTGGAATAAAAATATGAACCCTTTTTTATAAATAAATTTAAATAAAACGAAGATATGTTTGTTGAGAAAAAGAAACGAAGAAAAAAATGATAAGAATGCAAAGTTTATAGTTTCAGAAGCAAGTATCGAATCATATGATCGAACACAGAGATTTGGTGTCGGTAATGGAGAAAGAGAGGCGAGATTTATATAATTTTGAGAAATTAACCAGGGTTGGCCAAATAGTGACAATCCAACACACATGCATGCATAAGAAATTAAGAATGCCTAATCATAATTCTGGTTAATTTATGGTATAGAAAGAAGGATAACCAATATAACATAAACCGGATTGCAACAAAATTGATTATCATTTCATTTTGACGTCAAATTCGATTATAAAAAAAAAAATCAAAAGACTTTCTTAAATTTACTTTTGATTTCAGTTTTGGGTCCGGTTCGTGCTTTTTATATTGAAAGCTAGGAAGAAAAAAATCAATCAAACCAAGTTTTAGTTTATTTTAGAGAAAGACAAATTTGATGTATCTGGACTGCAAAACTTGAAGTTATGAAAAAGCAACAAACTAGTCAATAAATGCAACTCACTTTTGAATATTATAGATAAACAAATATACTTCTAACAACATACTAAATATGTCATTAGATCTCACCAAGAATATTCTTGTACGTCTTCAATCATTTATCCTAAGTTAATTGATGTGCAATATAGTAATACATACCAATTTTCTATGTTGTTTCGTTTTATGTAAGTGCATCGAATCATAGTGCGGATAAGCACTAATTACTGGATAAATAACTTGTCGTTAAGAGTAATGCTGTGTGTTTTGGCATTTACGAGACGAGAACATGTTACATTACTTTATATTATATAGAAAATTTAATTATTAATTAGAATGCTACATCAAACCTTTATGTTATATTGGCTATTAAAAAAAAAACTATTTATGTGCAACGTACGTCTTAACAACGCTTTGAATCATTGCATTTGAAGTTAATCGGTATAACAATATACAGAATTTTGTGGAATGGAAAGAGTATTTAACTATTTCATCGATTAAATATTCTATATAAATAGCACACAGAAACAAAATGATGTAGTTGATGTACGTATTAAAATTGATGATTATCGGATGTTATTCAATTATTACGTTTGGTAATGATTGCAGTAGATGTACGTGAGTCGTGACAAGGACTTGGCTTTTAGAGTTTGGATGTTCCCTTCTCGTTTTTTCAAGAATATAATAACGGATGGATTTTGATGCTATATATATATATATATATTTATTTATTTTGTTATATAGAAAATAGAAATGATCAAAAATACGTTAGTTGGATGAGGTCAGCATTCGATGATTGGACCATTTTAATAATATTAGAATTTTGATGCATATAGCACCGAATTTTTTTAGTATCTGTGTCTTTTCTTTTGTAACTTGGGTGGGCCGTTAAAGTGAAAGGAATGTGACCAGATATAAGAAATATGGATCCCGATGTAGGTAGGCCTTAAATATCTGAAACATTATAAACCCGTCAAATTCGATTTTGGGTTTGACGAGTATAGCAACAATTTCGAATTTCATATGATTTGCCACAATAGTTGAAAATGTTCAAATCATCACATTCAGATTCCATGGAACATTCAAATTAAATAGATGGACACTTCCAAAATAATTTCCGCAAATTTTATTTCTCCAAGATTTAAATAAACTGAAAGTACCAATACAGTATACATATATGACTAGGATATATATAGGTTTGTTTTAGTGTTGTGTTGTGTCACCATCCCAACTTAAAAATTCGTATATTGTTGCACATACTGTTAAGAAACACCAAGTGTAACATACATACATATAAACATAATAAACACAATCCAGTAATATATATACTTCTGTGGTATGAAGAAATCATTTAAAAGGAACATAAACTTGTGAAATAAATAATAAAAAATCATTAGATGAATAATTATCTGAAATGTAGTTGAAAACAACAATTTATTATTGTTTGTCAATTTGTCATCAAACTTACGGATTGGCAAAATGGTTGGATGTAATAAACCGAAGCCAAACGGAGTAATTACGATGAAATAATAAATTCATATGATAATCTCCGCGAGTTAATTAGCGAATAAGTATTTATTTATTTGTGTAATGTATAATTTCATTGTGGAATGAATCTGTAATATAATATATCATAGCGTAGATTACTACAAGCCATCATAAGCAAGCTTGTTAAGGAGAGCGAGAGCATTGCTGCACAAGTGCATACACTTGGTCGCCTTCCTCCGAATCATCCTGACCGTCGATGATTTAACGGAGGCCTCGTCAAATCCATCCAGACACGTGTCTTCATCCGTGAGCGCAGCGCTTAGCCACGTGGCGAGATCGCTCATCTGCCGCTGAAACTCATCGCCGTCCAGTTTCCGGAGAACGGCGAGTGACTTGTAGAGATTGTCGAGGGAGTCCACGAACAGCTCCCGGCAATCCGATAACGCGATTCTCTCGCGTTTCCCAACCGCTGATCCCCGCGTTTTTAGCAATAGTCTTAGGATCTGTTTCGTGTCCGTTATGGTCACCGCCACGCCAGCTCGGGCCCACTTGCTCGAGTTGTTTTTCGCGACGATTGCAAACGGCCATAGCGTTCGGACGCATAGGTGCTGGTATCGCGTTACGCTGCACGCGTTTTTAACGTAACTGCTGTACCGCGTTACGCTACACGCGTCTGTATCGTCTGTGTGGTTGCGTCTGGAGGCTAACGACGGATTTGGGTTTAGTGCCAGAAGGAGAGAGAGAAGAAGAAGAGTAAACGTGATAGAAGAATTCATGTGTTTTTGTTTTGTTTGTTTGTGGGTTTATTACAAGAAAGATCCAAACTTGAAGAAATTGGGACGATATTTTAGATTGATAGAGAGAGAGAGAGGGGGACTATATATATATATACACACGGAGGAACCGATGTGATTAACTTTTAAATTTGCAATTAAGGATTAACTTTTAAATTTTTTAATTAAGATACTAGGACGTGAGATCGAAGTTTAGAGCATTTGGCTGTCCATTTGTAGGTATTGTAGTAATCATTACAAACGATTAAGCATTATATCGATGGTTTAGGTTTAGGTCCATGATGTAGTTTTAAATTTTGGTTTTTATTTCTTTTACCGTTTTAAGTAGAACTACCACAACTTTCTAAAACTAGACTTACGTTTTTTTTTTTCCTTTCTAACAAATAAAAATATTTTGAATTGATTATTGGTTTTGGCTTTGGCTTTTCCTCCTTTTCTGTGACATTAACCGAGATAAAAACAAAAAAAGGAAAAAAAATTACAGGTTAAACGGCAAAATTATTAGGCGAAACAAGCTTAACTCAATTATAAAATAGAAGAACGTTTTTGTTATAAAACTCACAGGTTAATATAAATGAATTAACACAAATCGTCATTTTCTAAATAGTGTGATAATTAAAAAATTGTAGAAACATCGGATTACCAATTAAAAAACAGTAATCAAAAGAGGGTTGCAGAGGAAGCAAGAGAAAGTTGAGAAGCAATAATGAAAGTTAAAAGACTATGAAAAGTCACTTGGAGTCGACGGATTGGTAATTCTTTAAGCTTAATTTTTGATCCTGTAATCATTTAATGTTGGGAATTGTTGAATTTGATTACTGTTTTTCTTGAAGCAAGAGGGAAATTTTAGTTTTTTATATAACATTTTCGAACGTGGAGTTCGTTCCACAATTAAAGCTAATATACTTGGGGTCGGAATCAACTCATTGAATACAAAAAAAAGGGACCGGTTACAATATCGTTATCTAAACCGGTTGATTGACATTTAATATGATGGTGTGTTCGCATTGAAAATGATTGAGCCCACTGAGTTATATGTTAACCAAAATTTCACTACCTAACCACAATTTTATCAGGGTTGGTTATGACTTACGAGTATGGTTCGAATAAGACAAACATAATATCAGGTAGAATAGAAGAGAACGTGAGAAACCTATGTCGTGTAAAGATTGATGATCACACATGAATTGGGAGGTCGAAATATGGTCACGTGATCGGGATGACCATAACATAAAACCTATGAAGAAACACCTGAATCTACAAATTTGACATACGATAGAATGACTGCAATCAAAGACATATAATAATAAGCATAAACAAATTAATTATTATGTTTAGCAAACAAAAAAAAAATTAATTGATAATTATTATCATTACAAGAACTTTCAGGATCTAGCTAACGAATGTATACGAGAGTTATAGTTCACGATGGTAAGTAAGATGCTAATAATCTATATGTTATGTGAAATGATAAAACGGTACGAGTGACTGATACTCAAACCAAGGGTCATTATATTTCCTATCGAACATTCGTGGACAAGCAAGAATCGAGGAGTCACTCTAAACCAAGTTTCAGATAGTTTCTTTTCGATTCGCAAAAGTAAAGCCAGCTGATTGGGGTTATAGACAGAGACAAAAGTATCAGAAGCTAGACAATGAGATCAATGGTTGTGAAGAGATTTGTGAAGGACAGAGGTGTAGTCACCAAACTGGATGTTAGAAGGCGGATGGAGATCAAAGACATAGGAGACTGGTCTGGAGACTAGCATAGGCTTCTGGAAGGTGAATGTCTCCGAGAATTCTCCGAAGCTTGTTGAATTGTGCGGGAAAGACTCTCCAAGGAAGAAGAAGCTGTCTCTGGCTAGCTTCTCAACCTTCAGAAGAAGAAGAAGAAAACAAAATTGAATGGAGTAGGTAGACAAAACAATGGAGAAACAATGTTGGAAGCAGCAACAAAAGACTATTTTTACCTGTAAGTGTGAGAATCTGGTGTTGTTCATAGTGAGAACTAGTCGGATTTCGTAGAGAGCATCGCCGAGTATTCTGATTGCCATGTACTCGAAGAAATTCTGCAGAACTGTTTTCTGTTTCTCAGGAGTATCGGCGTAGCTGTCTGGGTTAAGGAACCACAGCACGCATTTCACTTCATTCCATGGGATTGGGTTCTCCGCTCCTGCTTTTGAGATGATGGTTTGGTAGGGATGCTTGAGACCCCAGAAGATTCTTGTGTCCGCAAGTGATGAATCACAGAAAAGCGTCTCTGAAGAAGATGACGTGGAGAGTATTCTCCAGGACGGATAACGGTTGGCTATACTTGAAGTGAAATGCATGTCAGAGTCATCCAACACAAGTATACATCCCTCGGAAGAAGTTGGAAATAAATCCACAAGAGGCGATGTGGAAGAGTCATCTTTTTCTGCAAGGCATGGGGGAGGACTATAGTATGATGTTCTCTGTCTTTGCATGACATGGGAAAACATACACGATTCTCCATTTCGACATCCCTGCAAAAAAACGACTCATTAGCTGAGAAACTGAAGACAAATCCAACGAGGATGGTAACAAAATGAACCTGCAGTGACGCGAAAAATTTGCATGCTGGTCTTGTTGACTGAAGAGTGTGAGAGAACGTGCACTGGTCACCTCGGTTGCAAAATCCATTAAGAAAATACACACAGACTGGGACCTCTCGATCCTCAGTGTAATCCTCAGTTTCGATTGCTCCATCGCCATTGTCAGATGGTGTGCACTGAGTTCTTATCTGTGGCAAATGGAAACAATAAAAGATCACCTTGTTTGTTTCCAGCTCTAGCATCCACCACGCAATGAGAAGATCAATAAGCGTGTAAATGCCAATGCTAAATACAAGAAACAAGGTCGGCAAATGATTACCTCTTTGTTAATATTGGCCATGTTTTTTGCAATAGCACTAGCTTGGAATGCGTTAGGAGGAACAAATGGCACCGATACACACTTTCTTACTTCAAGGGGTGATTGATTGTTATCTGCATCCACAGAGTGTGGATATCTATCCTCAGAGGGCTGGCACTCAACATAACATGTGTGATCAAATTCGTATGGATTGTAATAGCTTGGTAGAGAATCAGAATAACTGATGAATTGAGGTCTGAAACGATGAAATGAGCCAAGTATATCTTCATCTGTAAAACAGGAAAAAATCCAATAAAGGGGCAGAAGAAAATGGAGAAAATAAAAAAAGGGCTATTAGCATGGTTATTATATATATATATATATATATATATATCTATAAATTGTTTTCCATGAGTAAAATGGAAAGTTTATTGGAAAAATAGTCGATGATGCACCAAGAACTTACACATCTCAGACACATGGCAGAACGATGACCGGGAAATATTGTGAAAATCACACCACTCTTGTTCAATCTCAGGAAACATCAACTTGAGATCTTTGTCTTTCTCCTTCGACAAAAGTTGTTTCAAGTTTTCAAGACGATGCTTATCCTTCAAGGAGAGAAACATTGGTAAGACCAACAAGAATAAAAGTTAGTTATCCTTGGGCATATGACGAAACTATTTAGTTACCTTAAAGACACGCTGCCAAAACTGAAAAGCACATAGGTTTGCCATGAATACCACCTCCCTCCGGCCACCAGAAATGGTCTTGCTGCTATCTCCACCAAAATAGTGGTCAACATACTCCAGAAACTGTAAAAGAAGATATAGGAAAATCATGATCATAAGGGCATGCATAATTGCACAAATATTCACCAAGAGGAAATACCATACCAGTGAATCATCTCCAAAAGGACGATTGATAGGAAGCGGTTGGGTATCCATCATGACACCTAATAGAATCCCTTCTCTCAGCATTCCCATTTCACCAAACTTGACGATGAGAATGGATGCATCAAAGGACACTGGGAAGCTAGCAAGCAACCGTCCATAAAATGTGGGCTCATAGCGTCCCCTAGGCGTTTTCCGCAATGCTTGTATGCTTAGTAGCATACGCAAAGCATCATCAATGACGTCTGGTTTTGGTGGATCCATAGCTTTTGCCAGCAACGCTAAGTTACAGAGAACAATTACACTCAATTCAATCAACGGAGACTGATTAGACAGACGCAAAAACATTATAGATACTGTCTTTTAGTTTCAGTCAATTGTATTCCTAAATCATATAAGCACCCATTTTTTTAAAAGTGAAAGAATATTTCCACCATAAGCATCTAGCTTCATCTAAGCTACCTCATTATCAATGTTCAATTACTATATATACAAAGCATTCTGACGGGAAAATGTAATAGGAAATTTATGCGATAAGTATTTATTTATGCAGTATCAGAAGATCTAGCAAATATGACTGTCCTTACTAGTTCTCAGGCAACCCAAGTTTGACCTCGTCTATTAAGATATAAGTGAAGCATTCTCTGTACAATTATAACATTATTACCGTTTGCGTCATTAATGGCTCTGGATTCTGTGCAGCAAATATGGAGAACTTGTTGTCTCAATGACAGCTTAAGTATAGCTGGGGGCTCATGCTCTTCAAGCTTGTTGAAGAATGCACTCGGCACCAGGCGATACACCTCACCATCACATGTTCGACCTGTCCTCCCTCTACGTTGCTCAGCCTAAAACTCCACATAAAAAACCAAATTTTAGGACATCTGCTTTTGTTACATAAATGGTAAATTCCAGCAGTACCTGAGATCTGGAGACCCAAACAAGCTGAACTGCATCTCTTTTCCTGGATGGATCCCAGAACACTTGCAGAGACCGGCACGAGTCGATGACATAGGCTACTTTAGGTATTGTCACTGAAGATTCCGCAATATTTGTAGCCAAGAGAATAATAGTTTGTGAAAGTTATATTAACTATTAAATCATTGACGCCACATAATGGTAGTTGCAACTGATGGAATCCGAACTTGCAACAATACGAGTTTGATGTTTCCCCAATAATATGATAAGTCCTCTACGCTAAAAAGTAAAGCAACATTTTAACTGTTCGGTAAGCTGAAATGGAAGGTAAAACTCATCATTTAAAAAACTACACCAGCGAGCGTCATTAACCCATATGCTCAACAAAATGATGTCTGAACACACAAGATGTTCAACAGCCTAGATTTGAAAATCTGTGTTTTCATCACTCTTAAATTAAGATCTTCTCTAGTTATTTAAATTTCAGTTGAGTCCTCCCAGCTGCAGGTCACAAAGATAATGCACAGAAGAAGAAACATGGAAAGTTAAAAGGGAAACCTTGCGACGGGATCTGCATATCTTCATAGCTGCCAGGGCTTGTTCAGTATCAATGCTTCGGTGCAATATGTGAACCTCAAAAGATGCGTGAAATGGTACCAATTGATACCACTGCTGCTCAAGGGAGTAGTATGTTGGAAGGAAAACCAAAATACTCTTCTCAATGTCTGGTTCCTTTTCATGAATATATAAGATGAGATTATGAATAAGATTCTGTAGCTCAGGTTTGATCTCAGTATCAGCTGAAGAAGGACTTGGACCAGGACAGTAAGCTGACAAATCAGAACTCACACCAAGCAATCCTGCAACCTGCTTCATGAAACAGAGTCACATTCAATTAGCAGGGGGAGGCTCGCCATCAAATAAGAAAACCAGGAAAAAAAAATCATACATCATAGTCCTTCCACAAATACTCTGATAGACGCAGAAAATTTGTAATTTTCATCAAGGTGGAAGTGGTTGTCTTGTCATACAACAAGAACATTTACCGTTGTTTCGTTCTTACTATATGAAACATCGTGGTTCAAAGCAGTGTACCACAAGTCCACAACTAATAAAAAATATTCTAAATTACTTCTAATAGTAAGCATACAATGATAAGCATGAATATTCTAGTTAGCTAAACTTACGCATTTGAGTCCTAGATGGAAACAACAGGATTCTAGTTTTATTGATAAGCTTGTTAGTTCATCTCCAGGATTGATAGAGATCCAATGTGTGACATTCAGAGGAATGCACCACCAGACAAGAATTATTTTCTCTCATTCAGGTGGGGAAAGTCAGGCAACAATGAAGCAATATCTTCCAGTAAGGGAAAGATATATAACCAAAAGTAAGAAGCTATAAGTGAAAGAAAATCAGTTGGAACTAAATAGTTTCCTAAGGACCAACAGATGTAAAACATAATCTCAAAAGTTGAACCTGCTCAAGATATAATACTCTTCTCTGGAAAATTGTTCTCTGGTCAGGGCTAGGAATAGCGACCACTTCTACCCGTTCACCCCTGCCGAGTTCTTTAAAGTAGTCTCTGTACCTTGTAATATCAGCAGTTGCAGACATTAAGACCACCCTGTAAAAAAACCACACCAGCTCTTTAAAGACCGCGATCCCAATTCGAATTTTTTAGGTAATTACACGATTGAAGTAATGAATCGGAATAGTATTAAAGTGATTTCTCTTTCATCAGCAAACACAACCAAGTGGATCAGTATAAGAATCTTAAAAAGAGCAACATCATAATAGTAGGAAAGGGCTGTAACCTGAGGTCATTATTCTTCATGAGAAACTGCTTAACACAGACAAGAACAAGGTCGGACTCCACAGATCTTTCATGCACTTCATCAAGAATGATAACCTTGTACTTAAGTGCATTCAACCCTTTGTCTAGCATTTCATCCAACAGAACTCCAGCAGTTTTGAACAGAATTTTCGAGCTGCATGCAGTAAGAAAAGAATATTAGCATAAAAGTTATCATAAGAAGAAAGAGCCAAAGGTCACTAGTTTACATTTGTCCTGTCTTGAAAACTCAGAGACAAAGACGATACTAAAAAGAAAATACTGTTCTATAATGGATCATGAAGATGAAAAGTCATGAAGATTAAGACAATTCAGAAAGACCGAGTGTGATAGTTACCCTTGAGTAAATATCTTTGAATGTCCAATGTGGTAACCAATTTCTCCACCTAAATCAGAGTTACGGGATTTTGCAACCATCTTAGCAACAGCTACGACCGCAAATCTCCTCGGCTGTGTACACAAAATGGGTGCCATGTTTGCTTCCAGAAGGAATTGTGGGACTTGCGAACTCTTCCCTGAAGCAAAGAAGGACAAAATGTGCGAAAATCAACGACGAGTAAGCAGAGCACGGATGAGATAAACCGAAATCCAGTTATTCATTACAATGCAAACAGTTGAAGCTAAAAATTACCCTAATATTCAAACGAGAGATAGACACGAATCAAATGAACCATCGATTCATAGAAAACATTCAAAATCCGGTGTAATATTACTAAATAGTAAAACCCTACGAGCAAAAAGGAAAATAGAAACAAAATGAGTGCTCAACAAAACCAGAATCGACGGAGCATTTCTATAAAAAACACATTGAACATTAAGGGGAAAATAAAAAAAAAACAAACGGCAACGCATATTACTAGACATATATAGAATAAGCCGTCTGCGAACGAAGGAACAAAAGTAGTGAAGGTAGAATAAACCAAGCCAAGGCACGTACCGCAGCCCGGCTCGCCGACGATGAGGGTGACGCGATTCTCGAGGATTTTCTCGATGATTCTCCTCTTCATCGCCACAACCGGAAGCGAAGCGAAGTTCGACGAGGGTAACGGAAAGGACTCCGAAGAGTTGCAAGACGAAGCCGGGGAAGAAACCGCCGCCATTGTCGTGTAAACTCTCTCTCTCTCTCGATGTCTCCCCTCCACAGCCTCGACTGCTCTCTGCTCTCTCGCGCAGTATTACGCCAATCACCTCCTTCTCTAGCACGCTTTTTAGGTCCCTCGGGGAGCGTTGATCTGGTGCGACGAGTATACACTCTAGCTTTCTCGAAAAAGCTTTGATTTCTAGTCTGATTAGTTGACTTGGCCTGACTAGTCAAATGAGACATCCCTTGTTGTGCGGGTGTATGGTGCTCCACCCACACTTGAGAGCTCTCCGCAATATACCGTACGAAGACCGGAGGGTCCCACTAAAAAGGTTACGGGAAATATATAACAGGGAAAAAAAGTGCCGCCAATGAAAAAATTGAAAACCATGTGTCTTTGTAACAAAGTGAATCAGCCCAGTAATAGGCCCGTTAATTAATTAATTAAAAGTCCACTAGAAAACTAATTCGGGTCATCCATTGGAGAAAAAAAACCCGAACCGTTTCGTCTCCTGGGAAATCAAATCAGGCAAAAACAAAAAAAAAGTTTAGTTGACGGACGAACGAACCACCATCAATCATCATCTCACCATCAATCATCAATGGCGTCGGGATGGGGAATAACGGGAAACAAAGGGCGATGCTACGATTTCTGGATGGATTTCAGTGAATGTATGTCTCACTGCAGAGAGCCCAAGGATTGCTCGCTTCTTCGTGAAGATTACCTCGAGTGTCTCCACCATTCCAAAGAGGTACGACTTCTTCTTCGGAACTCTTCTTCTCCTTTTTGCTGCTGCTCTTTCATTGGAGATCCCTTTGATGTTGCTCCAAGTATTTTCATTTGGTTTGATGGTTAATGATGTTAGCCACTGTTCCAGGCCTCAAGCAAACCCTAGATCCCAGGGTTGGAGTAATCCCAATATCTTAAACCAGTTCGTGCAAAATGGAAATGATTCGGTTTCGTTTGAATTGTATACCTAACTAAGTGCACCTGTCTGCAAAATTGCCATGGTTAAATGCTAGATTCTACTATATAGGCTGCCGTCGATTGTAATACTGGTTCCTCTTGTCCTGAAATTAACGAATTCAGAGGTTTCATATTATATTCACTGAGCTCAGAATCAGCTCCGCACATTATTTGATTTGGCATTGCGATCGTTTGCTGAGACATTGGAAGGATAATACCTTTCACTTGGTCTCTTGCTTGCCTCTATTCAAAAACAGCATGTATCCGGAAGCACTTGTGTTAGTAATGACCGGTGGCTTCTTTACATGATATGAGCATGCAGTGAGCTTAGTTTAAGTAGCAGTTGGTTCGTTATTGGACTGATACGAGGCATTTGTTTGTTTGTGTACCCTGTTGCAGTTTCAAAGAAGAAACAGGATATACAAGGAGGAGCAGCGTAAACTAAGAGCAGCCTCGAGGAAAGGTGAAGAAGCCGCGGATGGGACTCATACCAATCACTAGTCAACAATCCTCCTCCAAAGTTTGCTTCTTCATCTGATTCAAGACAAGAATAAATAAGGTTCATGCAAGATTTTGTATGTTGTTCAAAACAGAATCTCAAAACGCTTTGATCGTTTTTCAGTCAGTTTGCAATTTATCGAATCATGTTCTCCTTTCTTTTCATGTTCATTGTCTCGACTTTGAGTGCAACATACCTTGAGAGATATATATGTACTCTTTTCACCTGAATTATTGATATCTGCAACATTTTATTCAGTTTAATTCCATCGAATCAGGAAACTTAACTGCTCCACTTTTGGCAAGATTCGGTCGAATCTTCTGTTTAATAACAACGGTTCTTGGAAATCTCACAATGTACATTAGAAACCAGTTATAGTTACATCATAAACAAGTTTTAATCGATCAAACAAGTCCCCAGTTTTCTTTTATACATTGTTCATACGGCTGATTGAATTCTCCCAGGCGAATTCAGAGTTGAGACACACAACTTCCCTCAGAAGTGTCTGTGCCAGAAGCTAGAGATCGTGCGGTGATTCGACGGGACAGGGAAATGTGGAAACCAATCTCTCTCCCAAGCATGAAATTGATCAGTTTCTGGTTCACGGTGTCCACCTGATGAGCTCGGTGGTGGATAAATGAAGAATCCGACGTTCTGATCTGGCATCGGTGGTGGCGGCGGCGGTAATCCCCTTCTTGTCACGGAGACGAGAGGTGGTGCGAGATTGGGACCATTAGCATGATGTTGCCTCTGATGATTAAAAACATGATTTTGCGTGTGAAGGTGTTCACGCACTTGGGTGTTGCTTCCTTGGTGAGCGTTAATTGCTGGTGAGCTTCTTGGATTAGACCTACATTCCCCAAATCCAAAAAACATTCTAAAACTTGCTGCAAAAAGTAGAGAATTGCGAGGGCAATATGGAGGAGCTCGAGAAGCTAACCGGTAACTAAAGAGAAATGGGTGTGGATGAGATATGCCCCGTGCAACTGAAGAGTCGATTTCACCATCAACCACATGAGCACCGGGTAGAGAAAACGATGGGGAATGATGATGACGATACTGGGGAGCAACAGCAAGCTGGTGAAAGTGGTCATTAGAGTGGCTGTTCCAGGGATGGTCATCTGTGTTGTTGCTGTCATCGCTAGTTCTCGGATTAGCGGCTGGTGCTGGTCCAACGTATGCAAGATATGAATGATTCACAGCAGCAGCGTGGTGTCCATGGAAATCATTATGATCTAAGGAAGAGGAGAGAAAATTTGCCACCTAACATTACTTGCTAGACAAAACGAAATGATCAATCATATAGAGAAGAATCAATCAATCAGCGTCTGACTTACACGTAGCGGTTGCTGGTTCCAGTTCCCTGAAACACACAGCAAAAGCACATAAACAATTAAGGAGATGATGGTGTAAGTCAACTTTCAAACATCCGGGTTGTAAGGACCAAAAGCTTTTAAGGAAGAGCATTCTCCTTGCAGTAGGAAAGAGAGAGAAAGAGGAAAATCATGGTAAAGGTGTGCGCTTACTCGAAAGAAGCTGCTTGAGAGAGTTCACCAAATGGGCACCAATGGACCCGATATTGCTGCAAACACGGGAAGATTTTAGGATAAACGACCTCACACACATAGTTGATAGAATCAACGTGTTGTATGATAAAAGCACACTTGTCAGGTACACGAAAAGAAAGCAAGTGGTGGTGAGCTTTTACCATTTCCGGATAACTGAAACCATACAAATCTTCTTCCGGGATCCAATCGAACTCTGGAAAAGGCCGAGTAGACCCATTTGCAAACAACCACTGACCCTTTTCGACACTCCGACAGTTAGGGCATTGCATGGCACCTTTCATGTTAAAAGCCGATCCAATGCAATCTGCAAGAAACCCCAAAAATGGCGCTAAAGCTAAAGCCGTATATAGCAACAAAACCCAAGAGGCAGGCACACAATAGAAACTTGCAAACCATAACAGCTCAGCACAGCAAGAAGAAACCGATTCACTACCCACATTCGTTTGAGACTGTCACCTTATTCGCATTTCCCAGATTATCATCCTCATACAACTCCAGAGTGAGCTATATTCTCATATGTTCATTCGAAATCTCACTTGGGTTATCGTCTAAATCTTAATGCATAAAAGGGAGGGGGGTGGCTTTGACTAGCTAAGCCGAAGGGCAAGGCTAAGCTAGTCATGGATTCATCGGAAAGTCTAAATATGGCATTGAATTGGATCCGAGACCAGAAACTGGATCAAACCAAGGCAGATTAGCAATCCAATTGATGGAGGAAATACAAAATCCCCAAGATTCCGACAAACCCATAAGAAATCAATCAAAGGAAAGTTTGATTGAAATACCCAAATGGAATTCGTGACCACATTGGAGCTTAGCCCTGGATCTGGTACCGTCGTCGACCACCAGTTCGAGGCAAATCGAGCATGAGACTTCAACAACAGAGGAAGAATCATCGTTCCCGCGTTTTCCAGGGACACATCCACCGTCGGAATCCACCGATTGGCCAGCAACCCGGCGGTGGTTACGATCATCATCTTTAGTTCCGGCCATATCTCCACCAGACTCCAATCGGAGGGAACCCACAATAATCTCGTTTTCAAAAGGAAGAAAAAAAAATAATTTGTCAAACAAAAATCATCTCCCTCGCTCTCGCTTTCTCTCTCTCTCTCTCCGACTTGGTCTACCTTTTCGAAGGCCGATGCGGTAACAATCTTACATATCTATCCTTCCTCTGCTCTCTCTCTCTCTCTCTCTCGTCCGACCTGTTAAAGATGACGTGGTTGAAAACCAGACAAGGACATTGGACTCTTCATTTCTTTTTCCCTTTTTTTCTCCGACTCTGGATAATTCTTTATAAAATACTCTAGTTTTTTCGATTCGTATACATCGAATCGAACCATTAGCCTCCTCAACCAACATTCATCCAAAAACCAAACTATTATTATTTTTATTTTTTTGGTAAACAAAACCAAAACTAATTGTTAATTTTGGTTTAAATAACTTTTCTTTTTATTACCGCTAACACTGCAGAGAAAGAGAGAGCCCACAGAAACGGGAATATATAGCTTAGGAGTACTAAAACAACAGTACATGTAATAAACAAATTACACAGACACACACACGCACATAAATCCCAATGTAGATAGAGATTGTCTTGAATCGTTTCAGATCAAGCTAAATTATTACTGAAATTGATATTGAGAAATTTGAGCGGCTTGGGATAGGTTTCAGAGCTTGATCTTAGGCTTCTTGACGATCATCACGGAGCAATGAGCATGATGAGCACAGTAGTCGCTCACGCTCCCGAGAACCGCCCTGTCGCGAGAGCCGCGGAAAACTAATCAGAACTAGGAATATATAGTTGAAAGACTGATACAAGAAGGCTGAGTGAAAATAAATACCTCTTGATAGCTCCATATCCATGGCTTCCCGCAACAAGAAGAGAAGCATGGTGTTTATCTACAACTTCGCATAGGATGTTTCTTGCATCGCCTTCGAAAACTTCGATCATCGCGCCATGAACCTAGACAGAGAAAACATATAATGATTGAGAAGAAGGAAGGTAGATAATTGTCGAGACAAGATCCAGTGCTTCTTAGCTTGAATCTTTCAAATGCTGTGTAGAGAATAACAATTTACATACCTAATCTAACAGTCCAATACATGATGATGAGTAATAATTAATAATAAAAAAAACACACACACACATAAAAAGCATCGATTTCGAAGTTTTTTCTCTTCAGATTATCATCGGGGAATGCAAAACTTAAGATATACTAACAAGTACTAGAATTAATGATGAATAGTCAAAGGAGGAAGGAATCCTAACCGATTTGCTCTGACAAATTGCTTTGGCTTTCTCGACAACTCTAGCAGCTGTATGCTTCAAATCGGCATCAACATAAGGCACAACCTCCGCAGTTCCTAACCAGATTTAAACAAGAAAAAAAAAACCAAATGATATGATTCATCCTAAAACAGAGCCCTAGAAGCAGAACAGTGACTCCGGTGGAATCAAAGAGCGTACCGGGACCGGCGAGACCAACGGCGGAGACGGCGTTAGGTTTGGCGTGGACGACGAAGAGCTTGAAAGGAAAATTCGGAGCGTAGGGAGCGAAGAAACGATCGAGCGTCCACTCCAATGCGTAAGTGCTCTGCTCGCTTTCGTCGACCCCGACCACCATCACCGGTTTCTCCTCTCCGGTAGCCATATCAATCTCTCTCAGCTGATCTGTCGCGTGAAGGAAACGCGCCCTCTTGTTTTTTTTATGCTATAAAGAAGCCTAGATGATTCTTGTGTTTGTGATTCTTGTGTTTGTATAATAATATATACTAAACAAATAAAAATGAATAAAAAAGAGTTTTGTGTACAAGTACAACTGAAAGAGGGAATGCGATACTTTGATGACGTGGATGGTCCTCGTTACTTCGATTCGTAACTTTCTTCTGATGCGACCGAATATTATAATATTTGGTGCTGCTCCACCCTCCCAAATATATCGTATTTGCATGGTCGCTTAGTATTTAACGTGGCCCAGTAAGAGACTTTTCCTATGTAATTCTCTTGGGCTAGAAGGCCCAAATTAGGTGCCGTGAAAGGAGGAGGATAATTCAAAGATACAAAAGTTTTTACCAACCTTAAATGCAATTTCCAACCTTTCTAACGAACGAATCAACAATCCAATCAGCTAAGATATTAGTTGACGTTTTCTAACATTTGAGAAGGTGTTGATCAAAACTGACGTCACTCATGATCATTATACTTCTTCACGTCTTTCTTTTTGGATTGGTCAACTGGTGTTGTATAGTTCAAAATAAATTACAAAACCGTCGTGTTCTTAAATTTGCTATTAATTGAACACATATAATATCTCTATATCTTCTTTATATATGTACCAGGATTTTAAATGTTTTAATCACGAAAGATGGATCCAACATTCGTTTCTACAAGAGCTTCATTCTTTCATCGCACTCCTACAATCATATCATTATCTTCTTTAACAAAGTTTATTCTTTGCTTAAGCATGCAGAAAAGGCAGCAAATAAAAAAGCGAGTTGAAATTGGTACGAAACAGTTATAATTAGACAATGACATGAATATAACTTTTGCATAATAACAAATGGGTAAAGAGGAATTTTGTTTCGAGACGAATTACTCTACTGACAAAAAACAAAATTTCTCTTAATTGAATAACAATCGATAGATATTTTTCAATTGAAAATGCGTAAATAGGTTTAGCTTATCAGTCATCGGGTTACATAAATGTTTTTGTTCCGATGAGTAAAATTTCGATTTTATATGGTGATAATTATAATAACATCCTAAAATGGGGAAAAGAAACAAACTACAATATGCATGTGTGTATGTAGTGCCAAAAATGTGAGATGTGAAGATAAAGGAATTTATTTATTTATTTTAAAATGAACAAAAAAGTAAAAAGAAGAGAGGGAGGAGGAGGAGACGTGGTGGTGAGAAGTTTCTGGAAATAATGGCAACAGTGGTGCAAGGACTTGTTCTTCTTCCATTGGCTCCTCCTCCTATAAAACCACAGTCATCCCTCCAGTTTTCTCCATCCCATCATTCCCGTTCCAGTTTTAAATTCAGATCCAAATCTTCCGAGTCTCCGACGACCCCAATCACTATGGCCGGCATCAAGGTTCACGGAGTTCCGATGTCCACGGCCACCATGCGCGTGCTCGCTGCTCTTTACGAGAAGGATCTCGATTTCGAGTTGATCCCCGTCGATATGAGGGCCGGTGCTCACAAGCAGGAGCCCTTCCTTTCCCTCAACGTAAGCCCAATCAATCAATCATCTCTAGCAAAAGTTTTGGTATTTCATTTTATATATATAATCATCATCTGCTCTTTGTTTTTTTCTCTTTGATTCAGCCGTTCGGTCAAATCCCTGCTCTCCAAGATGCTGATTTGACGCTTTTCGGTGAGTGTTTTTTTCCCCTCAAAAGTGGCATGATTACAAACAAACAAGAATCAGATCTCGCGATTTTGATAGTTGGTAATGATTATGATTACACCGATTTAGATCATTACCCGGATCGACTGATAATCTGGCGATTTTCTTCTCCGACTAGTAGAAATCGTATATTTTTTTATAGATTGCTGAGAGATTTTGGTGATTGGCAGAGTCAAGAGCCATCACAGAGTACATAGCAGATGAATATAGTGAGAAAGGTGAGAAGCTTACCTGCCCAGGCTGCAAGAAAGTGAAGGCAATCACAAAGGTATGGCTTGAAGTTGAAGGTCAACAGTTTGACCCTGTCGCCTCAAAGATAGCCTTCGAGCGTATCTTTAAGGGCATGTTCGGCATGACCACTGACCCTGCCGCTGTGGAAGAGCTCGAAGGCAAGCTCGTCAGGGTCTTGGATGTCTACGAGGCAAGGCTCGCCAAATCTGAATTCTTGGCTTGTGACTGCTTCACCTTGGCTGATCTTCACCACCTCCCTGTGATCCATTACTTGATGGGTACCGACTCCAAGAACCTCTTTGAATCTCGCCCTAAGGTTTCCGAGTGGGTCAAGAAGATCACTGCCAGGCCAGCTTGGGCTAAGGTCCTTGACCTCCAGAAGCAGTGACAAGACTCTCCTTGTGCTGTTCTTTTTCTTTTTGAAATAAAATGATGGTCTTTGTTGCTTATTACGAGGTACTTGTGTGTTTTCAGTATTGTATCGTCTTCCTGCTTCTGCACATTTTCTTTATTGGGTTTTGACATCGTCAATAAAACAACATCCCCTATGCAATTGAAAAACAGCATTCTGCTTACAATTAACTGAACCGGATTCATCAGAAACGAATGTATAAATGCAACACTTCTAGGAGGAAGCAGCTAAAGAAGACAAGTTGCTCTGCAATTGCGTGATGCCTTGGGAGCCAAGAAAGGTGGTGTTTCCCTTGAGAAAAGCAGAGTACCAATGAGCAGAGAGTTTAGGAGATCTCCGGCGATGAGGATCGCTGAAATTCACAGAGTACAACCCAAAACTATACTCGTATCCGCTCAGTAACTCATACAAGTCCATAAATGACCACACGAAGTATCCTCTCGTGTCTGATCCATTCCTACACGTAGTAATAATGCCTTGTTTTCTTTATTACACCGACGGAAACAGAGAAGAGAAGATGTAGTAAGAAACACTTTACTTACCTAACGGCTTTGAGCACAGCACCAATGTAAGCTTGTAAGAACTCGACCCTTGGCGTGTCCTTCTGTTGCAGCTGCAAATCTTGCTTCATCGGCTTACCTACTCGTTTGCATTGCCATGAGAATTGAGCAGACTAAGACAAAAACGAGAGATAGGAGAGGGAGAGGGAGAGGGAGAGAGAGAGAGAGAGAGGAGAGAGAGACCATTCTCAAGAATGTAGACAGGAGGATTGCCATAGCTCTGCTTGATATACTCCAGGACACCTTCCAAAGCCCATGGAGCAACAGCATACTTGCTCAAACAAAAACAAAACAACTAAGAGAGATGGACTGGGAACAACACGTAAGTGTTTGAATACTTAACTCTATAAGGAATAATATTATGAGTTTTGCATCTGAATTTGGTAGCCTTGAAACTCTTACCTCGAAAGCTGAGAAATTCCCAAAGTCTGTCCCTCCCAAGCAATAAAACGAAGAAGAGATGATTAGCAAAAACAACATATCAGGATGAAAGAGCAAAACAGTTTGTTTGGTTATTCAAAAGATTGGGGTTTGATTCCTACAAGTCAAAGATACGCCCATGTCTGTGAAGAAATCCGAGTCTCCTGGAAGAGGAGGATTGGATTCGACATTTGCGACAGTAGCGGCAAGATAATGAATGATTCCTACAAAGTCAGATGAGCCTTTAACTTGTTCTGATTCTTCCTCTGAAAAAACTGGCAGTCTTGATCCAACGATTCTTTTCATTTCATCGGGATAATCTCCAAATATAAGAGGCCCAAGCATCCTGAGTATTAAAGATTAGGTTTTTTTTTTGGTTTTTATGTCTTTCTTTCCATCTTCAAAACTTTGGATACGCTGCCCAGTTTGAAAAATCATTTGGAACTGTGTGTGCCTGACTCACCAGCCGAAGAAGAAATCTTTGAATCTTTGAATTGCAACTTCATCATCCTTGGAGCTTGTAGAAGGAGTAGATCCTATTGCAAATATACTAAAGCCTACGGAACCTCCTTGCGTATCCTGCGCATTATATTATAATATGTTGCTCTGTATCAACTCACACATTCAAGAGAGGCAAGTATACCTTGTACTTTTGCTTATATAGTCTTGAAGCAGAGGCGTGCGCAAGCAGCAAGTTATGGGCTACGATGTATGGTTCAGTGGACGAGTTCCCTGAAGAGCAGCTAGAACAACGACCAGGAGGTGTACCCCCACCGTCGTAACTTCCAATAGTGAATATATTAGCCTCGTTGATCGTGGTCCAGAATTTGACGTGTTTCCCAAACTCTCTGAAGCAAACATCTGCATAAGCAGTGAAGTCTTCGCTGCAATGGCAAAATAACAGCAACTTTTTTTCTCTTTTTTCTAGAAACATGTAAAAGAAACTAAGTAAATGCCGCTTTGTTTTAGCCTACATGATTCTGCGGTTGAGCCATCCTCCATATTCATCCTCGAGATACTGAGGATGATCGTAGTGGTAGAGTGTAACATGTGGTTCAATTCCTGTAGAAAGGTTACTTTAAAGTCCAATTGCAGAAAAAAATTGGTTTCCAAGAGTCAAATCGGTCAGTGGGTATGAAGACGGGTCTCACCATGGGTAACAAGCTGTTGGATGAAGTTCTTGTAGAACTGTAGACCTTTTGGGTTAACAGGGCCTCTTCCATCTAGTGAGATAAGAGCTTATATGAACTTGTACTGGATTCAATTAAGTAAAAAAAGCATAGCATGTGTAAGAAGACTTACTCGGTATAAGCCTAGACCAAGAGATGGAGAATCTGAATGCATCTAAGCCAGTTTCCACAATCAGCTGCACATCTTCCTGATTGAAGAGTGAGAAGAAAATCTATTCACGTGATGATAACAAAGCGAATCGAGGTTGATGGATGTTATAAATAAACTATTGAAGAAAGAGATTTGATTTTTTGAATAATAATAATTAACATCCATAGAAGAAAGTGAAAGAACCTTGTACTTGTGATACCCATCACAAGCTCTGTCTCCATTATCTATGTTACCTGCCAAGTTGAAATCTAATGACTGAGAATTTCCAAAAGTGATGGTAGGGTCAAGAAATTCGTTAAAACTCTGATTTGGCATTAAAAAACAAAAAAAATGATGTTCCGAGTGAAAAAAAAGGTTACGAGAGTGAACGTAAGTATCCCAGACGCTAGGCTTTCTGCCGTCTTCATCAAAAGCTCCTTCCCACTAGCAGAGACGAAACACTTCTTATTCAGATTGATCGAATCAAACCAAAAAAAAACATTGTTCGGAGGAGGAGAGAATCGAAAATCGGAACCTGATAAGCAGAAATGCTGGATCCGAAGGCGAAGTCATCGGGGAAATCGTTCCTGCTGTAGACATCGCTGCATCTCCCAGGCAAAACCATAGAAATAACGATAATCAGAGACAAAATCCGATCCATCTCTCCAGAACAACCTACCCGCGAGTTGAGTTTGTGTGACGAATAATAAAACAAAGCGTTTGTACTGATTTGTTTATGTTCTGTAATAAGCGAAACAGGTTGTCCAAAAATAATAAATTGGATGTTGAAATGTTGGTACTTTGGCAAGGCCTTTGTGAGGATGAGGAACATTAATTTGCAACAAAAAGCCTTCAGATCTGGTGCAACTACAACTGCATGGTGTAGTACCACTGATCAACTTGTAGTGCGCTTCTTGATACCAGCGAAAAAAAAGAAATGCGCATCCAGGGAATCGAACCCTAGTCAGTACCGTGGGAGGGTACTATGATACCACTACACCAGATGCGCTTCTTGTTTTAACTCGATATATTATTTTAATTAAACACTTTATCTGAGATTTTGGATGCTTCTCCGTCCTGCCCAGAAGATAAGGGTGTCAAATGGGTGGGCCGTCCATGGGCGAAGCCCAGCTCGCAAGTCAATGGGCGGTTATACTTTTGGCCCATTATTAAAATTTGTTCAATTGGGTGTAGACCAATTCACCCGTGGTCATTAACGGGCGGATCAGTTGTGATCCGTGGGCTAATTTGGGCGTCTTCCTCTCGCGTCTTCTTCTTCGACTCTTCCTCTCGCATCCTAAGATCTGCTAACATAGATCTTCAATCAATCACCGAACCAGAGGTATGAGATTCCCCTCAATCTCCACCGCTCTCGAGTTTCCATTATCTCCCTCTCGCGTCTCTGACTCTCCTCACCTCTTTTACACCGTGATTCCAGATTTTTGTTTCCTATCGATCGTTAAAGTTAGTGTTTCGGATGTGGGTTTTGTGATTTGTTTCTGGGTTTGTGATGATTTGTTCGTTTGTTTTTTGATTTTTGTTTTTTGTTTCCGATTTCGTATACTTAGTTTCTGGGTTTTTGATTTGTTCGTTTGTGATGATTTGTATACTTCGTTTGTTTTGATTTGTTTCTGGGTTTGTGAATTGTGATGTTTTGTTCTTTTCTAATTTTGTATACTTCGTTTGTTTTGATTTGTTTATGGGTTTGAGTCTTAGGATAGTCTCGTGTTATAGACTATCATTCACTCTCTCTACTTGTGATCTTACAGAGAAAATGTTGAACTTGAATGTTGTTGTTTCAGGAAAATGGATGTGATAAACTTGAATGATGACAACAGTTTGAGTGATGTTGAAATGGATCATGTGATTGATGCGGTGGATGAAGATATGGATCATCATGAAGCCAATCTTCTAGAGAGTGCAGAGAAAAATAAAGGTACACAACGAAAACGATCTCAGTCTAGCCGTAGAGTCTCTAGGTGCTGGAAAATTTTTACTATAGTTGGAGGGAAACTACCTGATGGTAAAAACGAGATTAGATGCAAGTACTGTAAAAAACATTACTTCTTGGATCTGCGTAGAAATGGAACTACGACTTTGCTCCGGCATATGAGTGTTTGTGTCAAAACCCCTGGAAACACACCTAGAAGTAGTTCTAGAAAGCTGGATATGATGGTCTTCCGTGAAATGATAGCAATGGCGATAATAGAGCATGATCTCCCGTATTCTTTTGTTGAGTATAAACGAATTCGAGTTGCTTTTGCTTATGCTAATTCTACTATACGATTTTGGAGTAGAAACACAGCAGCATCTGATGTGTTAAAAATTTATGAGAAGGAGAAACAGAAACTTAGGAAAGTCTTAACTGATATTCCTAGTAGGATCTGCTTGACAACAGATTTATGGAGGGCTATAACCATTGAGGGTTATCTCTGTTTAACAGCGCACTATATAGATGCAGATTGGAATTTGAAAGCACATATCTTGTCTTTCATTGCTTTTCCTCCACCTCATACTGGAAGTGCAATTGCTGTAAAGCTTATTGAATTGCTAAAGGAGTGGGGATTAGAGAAGAAAGTTTTCTCTCTTACAGTGGACAACGCTTCATCTAATGATAGCATGCAGAGCATTATGAAGAGACAACTAAGTAAAGATTTGGTCTGCAATGGAGAGTTCTTCCATGTAAGATGTTCAGCACACATTTTAAATCTTATTGTTCAAGATGGCTTAGCTGTGATTGGTGAAGCTTTGCAAAAGATCAGAGATAGTGTCAAATTTGTTAAAGGATCAGAAAGTAGGGAGATAATGTTTCGAAACTGTGTTGAAACATTAGGAATTGATGCTAATGATGGTCTAGTTTTAGATGTAAGTACTCGCTGGAATTCAACATTTCTCATGCTCTCTAGAGCTATAAAGTTCAAAGATGCCCTAGGTAACCTTGTAGATGTAGAACCGGGCTACACAAGTTATCCATCTGATTTAGAGTGGAAGAGAGGAGAGATGATATGCGAGTTTCTAAAGCCATTTGCAGAAATTACAAACTTGATTTCGGGTTCAACATATCCCACGTCAAACTTGTATTTCAATCAAGTTTGGAAGATCGAGTGTTGGTTGAGAGCTCATGAGAATTCTGTTGATCCTGTTATTTGTGAAATGGTGGAGACCATGCAGCTGAAATTTGATAAGTATTGGGAAGAATACAGCGATATCCTTGCAATAGCTGCGGTATTTGATCCGAGACTAAAATTTGCCTTCCTTGAATACTGTTTCACAACTTTAGATCCATTTACTAGTAAGTCTAAACTCGCTCATGTGCGTTCGAAGATGCGTAAGCTTTTTGGAGCTTATAAGAAGAACCAAAAAAACATCATTGCTGCTGCGGCAACTTCACAAGCGTTGCAAGAAAACATTCCTGCGGGATATAGTGTAAGTCTTGTGGTTCTGTTCTTGATCTATAACTTCTGTTCTTAGCTTTTCAGTGATGTTTAATGGGTTTTGTGTGTTTTTTCTCAGGGATTTTATGCCTTTGTTTCTCAAAAGGCTGGTGGTAATGGAAAATCACCTCTGGACATATATTTAGATGAACCATCGCTTGATATGATTGCGTTTAAGAGTTTGGATGTGTTAACTTATTGGAAAGATAATTCAAGTCGTTTTAAAGAGTTGTCGAGTATGGCTTGTGACGTTTTGAGTATCCCTATAACAACCGTTGCTTCAGAATCTTCATTTAGTATAGGTAGTCGAGTTCTAAATAAATATAGGAGCTCTCTCTTACCTACTAATGTACAAGCTTTGATTTGTACTAGAAATTGGTTAAGAGGCTTTCCAAAAATTGGTAAGTGGTTCTGTTTTTAATCATCCTTGATCTGTTTTTGATGATATGTTATGTTTCTGTGATGATATATTTCTGTGATGATATGTTTCAGATGATGAGTTTAATGAGGAGAACGAAGAGGATAAAGAAGAGGAGAACTACGAGGAGAAGGAAGAGGAAAAAGAAGAATCTTAACTTCTTAAGGTAGTTATTAACTTCTACTGTTTGTCTTTTTGATTTAGAAACCTGTGATCGTGGAAGTAGTCTATGCTCTCTTTGATTTAGAAACCTTATGAAACATGTATAGTCTATGCTCTCTTTGATTTAGAAACCTGTGATCGTGGAAGTAGGGGAACCAAAGAATAGTGTGAGATTGACTTCTACTGTTTGTCTTTTTCAAATATGAAACATGTATATAGCGTAAGTCTTCTGATTTAGAAATATGAAACATGTAAGACTTCTCACGTTCTGCTTGATTTGTGTTCTCAGTAGTTCATTTACGGTTCTGTTTCTTTAATTGGAAGGTTCTGAAATGGGAAGATGTGGAAGTAGGGGAACCAAAGAATACGAGTGAAGAACAAGTTCTTGCATATTTCATTTACGGTTCTGTTTCTTTAATTTACACAAATATGACTTTGTATTTTGCCTTTTTATGACTTTGTATGATTTTGTATTTTTCCATTTTATGAGAGAGATCGCATAGAACCAGATTTTAATTAGTATAGGTAATTTTATGTTAAATCTGATAAGTTAAACCAAAACATAGATTGAATTTGGGCCGACCACGGACAGCCCATTTGGACGCGGTCGTATTTGGGTGCGGTCATCTTTGGGCGCAGCCATCTTTTGGGCATGACCATATATGTTCGCAAAAAGCAAATGTCCATCTGGACATGCCCATTTGGGTGCGGTCGCGCCCATTTGACACGAAAAATCAGAAGAGGACATCTATCCAAAAACGTATTCATTTCAATCTTATCCAAATGAAATGTAAAATTTTGGGAGAAGGTGGGTTTTTGTCAGAAGCCATTTTTACAGATCACACACAGGTGTCCAAAACCTGCATTTCTGTAAATTTTACGCTATAAATTAATCTGATAGTTTAAAAAAAAAGAAATCTTTATAATACTGAAATTTAATCTTTAAAGACCTGTTTGGTGTGTCGAAACATTAACTGAGCTATGGCTTCACCTCATCAAATCATCCTCCAAAGACGGATGACGACGAAACTAGTCACAGTCACAGATCAGACACTTATACTATAAGATTAAGGTATATATGTATCTAATTAATGTGTAGTTATTACTTTTTTTTGTCTTTTTCTTTTGGTGTGTAGTTATTACTTGAGTGTCTTAAATAAATCTCGTACAATATGTCTATGTCGTGTTGTATGAGATCAGACATGGGTCTTGAAAGTCTCCATCGACTGCGAAGGTTGTCAGAAGAAAGTCAAGAAAATACTTGGAGGCGTTGAAGGTAGATTAATTGTATGAATTAATGTGGCTGTGGTTAATTAATTAGCTCATTGGGCTAATTTTAAATACTTAAAGGTGTTTACGCTACGGTGGTTGATGCTCAGCATAATAAGGTTACTGTTACCGGCGACGACGTTGACGCCGATAATTTGATCAAGAGATTGGCTAGATCGGGAAAGCATGCCGAGTTGATTTTACCGGAGGAGAAAGAGAATAGCAAGAAACAGAGCAAGAACACAAAACAGAGCAACCCGAAAGACAAGGGCAGGGAAAGAAAGGCCGACGCGGCGGTGGAGGATCCCAGAACCGGCGGTTATGTTGGAAAACGCGGAAGAATAGGAAGAAGGAGAAAAAGAGTGGATCTGTGGGCGACGGAGGAAGCGGTAACAATGAAGCAACGATAGTCGTTGGATCTCCGGTATCGACTTTACCTCCATTGGATCCAGAGGTCGGAGTCATGGATCCGATAAGATTCAATGCCAACGAGTATGAAGACGAACAAAGCGGATGCTTCATCATGTAGATATGTAATGTATGTAGCTAACGCCAGATGATCTTTTCTAAGGTACGATTTTGCGTATGTTGTTGCTTCAATGCTTTGTAACCAACTTAGCAGCGTTTTCAAAACTAAACCAAAATACAAACCGGATTATCTTATTTATGTTGCTGTTAATCAGAAAATTAGGCTCTTGTGTTAGGCTGTAGGCCTAGCAACACTTAAGAGATAACAGCACCTTTAAGGTGTGAGAAGAGGGTGTTATATATCACCAATAAAGTAGCAAAAACACGCACTTACATCCAAACTGTAGCGTTACAGCATGAACATGCGAATACTCCGATCCGATGGTTATAACTTATTAGCGCGAGTCTAAATAATATAATAATAATAAGTCTCCAATAAACGGTTCCATCATGGGGCCCAAGTAGGGAAACGAGGGCTAAAGAAGGAAGCGGTGACGTGGCCGCTCAAGAGCTTGAGCGCACCAGTGTTGGACTTGACACATCTCGGCGTTTTGTACTGATTAAACGAGCCTCCTTGGCTAATTATCAGATCCATCAGTTTCTCGAACGTTCCTGGCTTCACCACTCTTATCTCTAACGCACCTATCGATCTCTCTTTCGTCCTGCACTGCCTGTAGATGTAATCAAGCTCTTCCTCAACCGCAATGCAGCACTCTTCCATCAGCTTCGGCTCCAGCAGCTGTTGATCAGGTTCGAGCCCTTGGATCTCCCAGAAGAGCACGTAGTGACCTGGCACCGATGACGTGTCCGCGTAGCTCGTGTATTCCGCGAGGAACGCCTTGTTCTGAAGCTTCTTCTTGGCTAACGTGATGCTCCTGTGGAGATCTTCCTCGTTGGTTTTGTCTAGATCCACGCTCAGAACCACGTTTCTCCTGCAGATAAACCGGAACTGTGGTGCTTTGTTGTAGAAACCCGCCACTTGAACAACATCGCCGATTCGGTAACGGTACAGTCCTGTTCCAAGAAAGAAAGAAAAGAGTCGTGTGAATCAATCAATTTGAAAAAGACCAAAAGATCTCACTAATTTCTTTCTTTACCTGCGAAAGTTGTGACCACCAATTCATAGTAGCGACCGAGTTTGACACTGACCAAGTCAACTACTTCGCAGGGGACCTCGTCATCGTCGTCTAGGTCAAAAGAGAGGGTCCCGTTTCTGCCGAGAGGGATAAACTCGAAGTAGCACATGTTAGGCAAGAGTGTGAAAACGACGTCGGATGGTTTCGAGAGTGGCTTCACGTTGACTCCAAAGTAAGTCTCAGAGGAAGCATACATTGGACAAACCAATGGAATCTTGCCTTGGCTAAAGAACTCAAGCGCTGGTATGTACTGAGCCATTGAGCCCGTCACTACTGCTTCAATGAACTTTGCTTTGGGCCAGAGCTGTCAGAGAATCCCTTTCCACGACGAGCGTCCACAGATTTGTTCGATCTCGTTAGCTAAGTCTGGATCCGGCGACGTTAAAAGGGAGGACATGGCCATCTGGCATCCTGGATCGGTGATCATGTTACTCAGTTGACCCGTGCGGATTTCTTCACAGAGCTGGCTCCATTTCTGCTCCAGTTAAGAGATTGCACGGAGAAACGCTGAAGCTAAGACAGCTCCTAAACGCATGACTTTGTGGCGGTGAATTAGCGCGGCTAGTAACTGACAGTACATGCTTTGGTTGCTGTCTTCACAAAGGATGGTTTGGATCGGACTGGTTAAGTCGTTGAATGGATCATAAGCTCTGCACTGGAAATGTTTGCTCTTGTAGTAGCTAGTGAGCACTGCTCGGATTGGTAAACCACAAGGAGTTGATGTTTCTGCTTTGACGAAATTTAGGTACATCGCTTTTCCTTTGTCAAGTCCAGCTATATACCTGTCACAAGTAAAATCTTATTATAAAGCTCGGTCAAAAAACACAGGAGTAAAAAAGTGGTAAAAGGGAAAAACTTAAAAAACCCAATGGATATGATGAAAAGATTCTTGAGGTTTAGTGAGTGCAGAGAATCTTTGGTGGGGACATGAAAAATGGCGTGTGGATAAAAGATGATGGATGCAAAACTTTATAGTACATGACATGATACCACTAATCGCCGAAAAAAAAACAAACAAACAAAAAAGACATAACTCAAAGCAGAAACCTATTATGATGATTTATTGGTACCACGGCCAGTACCTGTATGAATGTCTATCCAGATTCCATATGTTAGTGATACAAATGATTACAGAAACCATATTCACACTGAGGCCTCTCGTTAAAGAAAACCACAAGTTTTTATTTATTTTTATTGTGCTTTATTATATATTTCCAGTGGATAATAACATTGAGGAATATGATGTGATATGTGTCCTTCCACTTCCATAGATCAAGCTTTTGAGACATATCCTATAACTATCCTGGTGGTTCTTTCATGGAATATGAGATCAGCCACTTTGTTTTATCAAGTAAATATCTCCTTTTTCTCTCTCAGAAAGAAGATGAGCTTTTAGAGAGCATCAAGGAGGATGTTAATGGAGATCGTAGAAGATGATATTAACAGGAAAAAAATGGGAGGATTTAACTAACTTGTTCACGATTGGAATAATAAGATTGTAGAGAAAAGTGCGGCGATCAAGATCTTCAGAAATGGTTGGCATTAGCTTTGGCTCTCCACCAGAAGTCCCTGAGCTGCAAAATGCAAAGAAAAAGCAAATAACATCTCTTCAGCTACACAAATCGAAATTATTCAGAGACAAAGGAAAAAGAGGCAGCAACTAAGAAAGCTTCAGGCAGAAACAGAAACCACCGACCTGCATAATATTTCAGTGATAGGATGACCAGTGATAAGAGAAGAGTCTTCTCCATTTGCAATTCTCTGAATGTAAGGACAGACATCTTTGTACTTGATGATTGGCACAGCGCGTTTAAACTCCATAACGTCCTTAGAGCCTTTCATGTATTTACTCAAATACTGTGTGTCCTTGTTTCGTTCTAAGATCTCACGTAAAATGTTATCTTGAACCTCGGCAGCTTTCGAGGTGATCCTCTCGAGCTCTCTTAATGCATTGTCACCCTTGTAGTTGTAACCAAGCTTCATTTCATCCATTTTTTCAGCTTAAACCAAAGACAAAAGTAGACGAAGAATAAGAAGAGTAAAAAGAAGAAGAAGAGAGGTAATGAATGCCTCAGGACTCAAAGCAAGGAGGTGTATTTATAGTGGGTTTAGCCATATTTACATACCCAGGAATGGATATTAACTTTGTCCTTGCAATATATCAGTTAACGGGAAAAAAAAAGATGAGTGCTGATATCATCAATAATGCAAGCTCAGTTTCAAGGACAATACGTATAAGAAAAATATGTACTTAAAGACACTAACAAAACAATATTGCGTAAACACATAGCTTCTCTCTACTTTTTACTTTGAGCCAAATCTAGCATATCAGTTTTAAGTTGACTTTGTGTCACATAACACCTCTTCTGGTCATTAGCAGCTCAAATAGGGAACCTTGATGGCTATGAATAACAATAATCTACAACAGCCTGAGTCATGTTACAGCTACCAAAGAAGAGTCATTAACATTTCTCAGTAAATGAAGAGGCGACTTTGTTGAGCATGAGAATCAGAGAAACAATCTCAACCATCCATTTTTTTTATCAAGAAATCCCAATAAGGGACCACACTTTTTTAATGATCAACCACTGTCATGATCATCAGGCTTTAAAACATGATGCGTTTGGTGCTCGCCGCATCTGATAATCTAGGGGAAAGTCCACCACTAACTAAACAATTGCTGACGCTGCTCTGTCCCTCAAGAGGAACAACTCTAACCAGACATTGTGGATGCTGTTGGGATGGATTCTTTTTCCATATGCAGAAAGCTTAGTGACAAACAAAGCATACAAAAAGCTAAACTTGGATCTCTCTGACATTTTGGTGACTCAGTTTAGCATATAATATATCGCACTATTAACCCTTTTGGGAGTAATCCATGCATAGTGATTCACTTCTCACCATTCCCATTAAAAAAAAAAAAAAAAAAAAAAAAAAAAAAAAAATAGAGATCTATCTAACAGTCTTTAAACTCAGATACTATTGGTTCACAGCTTTATCCACAAGCTGGATCTGTTCCCTCTTCATATTCCTTGCTTAAAGCTGACGACTAACAGAGCACAAGATCAATCAAACGCATATTATTTTCCCCTCTGTGGGGTTTTAAATGTAACTGCGGGAAACCATATTGTAGAGACCCTGTGAACCTGTGTCTAAGATGAAAAGGAGAATTTAAAAACATGAAACATCATACGAAAAATACATGGATGTTCTAATGTCACAATCAAACTTTTGACTCTTATCAGTGATATATATTATTATTCCAGTGCAAGTTGAGAAAAGGCTAAAAACTTCACTTTTCTTGGCATTTTTGTGTTAATGGAATCCACAAACCACAATCAACAAAAAAGAAACAGACAAGCTGTTATCAACTGTAAGAAGAAGTTGTCTATGTAAGGCAAATATGAAAGGTGACTACGGATATTTGCAAGAGTAAACATTTTTATTTTTCTTCCCATGAGAGAAACAAAAACCTTTAGATTCAATGGATGCAGAAGACTGTATATTATATGTATCACGACTATGTAACCACCGAGTCTTATCTTATATATTAAGAGAAAGAAAAATAAATGAAGATGACTCTCATGCATGGTAAGGAACAAAAATAAGTAAAAGAAATAAAAATAGATAGACAAGGTGAAGCAAAAGGCTATGAAAAAAAGGTTCACGTCTTCCTTTTTCTGGCGTCAAGCCTTCATTTGCCAGCACCAACCAATGTTTTAACGGAGACAGTTTTCTACCAATGTTTAATAGAAACATCACGAGATCATAAAAATGTTTCTACAACTGAAAAACTCTTTGTTTGCTTTCTTTAGGTAATGAGCAATTGTACACAAGGACAGACAGTGACTAATAAACCAAGAACACTTAGAAAATCCGAAGTCATCATGCATGTCCTAATCACTCTGAAGGTTAAGCACTCATGGTTTCATTAGACAACACGAATCATGAAGGGGATGACCTCGATCGAGTCCTTTGGAGATATTTTCTATGGTCTTTTTTATTGATTATATTTGCTTTCTCTCTAGATTCAGCTTGATCCCAATACCAAATCGGATTGACTTGTAGTCTTGATCATAAATATAGCTAGGTTCTATGCTACATGATCAAGTTCAGTGGCAAAGGAAAGATATTACCATGGATTCAACAGAGTAAGAGAGCAAGAGTGAAAAGGTCTAATCCGCAAGTTACCATCTGTTGAAGAAGATTTAGCAGTTGCAAGGACAGATTATTCCTAAAAGAAGCACATATTCTACACCGCGTCAAATCAAGGAAAAGCTAAGAACCCAGTTTATGAGCATAACGATTATGAGCTACCACAATTATTATTATTATTGTTTATTTTTAAAAAACAGATATTCTTTGTTCTTGTTTTAGTTGGAAAACAAATCAAATTGTTCTTGGAGATGAGAGCTGTCTCTAGGCCTTGGGAAATCAGTTGTTTCTTTCCTCGGTGACGACTTCCGAATCATATAACCAAAGTAGAACAAATATTTGTGACGACAGCAATAGCTTTTGAAAAGACAAAAAAAAAAGTAAGTGAACAAATTAAAGTATCCCTGATGGTGTGTATATTAACGAACGGATTGCCACATTTCCAGATTCTACGGTTAATTTAAGGACGAAAAACTTTATAACACAAGTACAGTTTGGAGAAGACAACAAAAAAAAAAGAGTGAAAAAACCAATGTATAAAATCACCATGATTAGCAAACACATATATAGTCAAGTCAAGTGTTAATTTTTTAGCTTATCTCCAATGTCTTGAAAAAACAAGAAGAAAAAGAGAGCATCATATCTAAGGTTCACTTGAGCTTTCTGCGTCTTTGGTGGCTTTCTTTGAGTTGGTAAGGATTATCTGAAGGAACCAACCAGATACCCCATAGGACGGTCAAGTGTAAACACAGTAACAAAGCCGAGGACACTGTTGTTGATGGATACACGTTCCAGCACAGCTCGATACCCAGGAACAATGTCAACCTTTTTTTTTCCAGTCAACACAAAAACAACAAGACCGGTTAGTGTTTATGGTTTTTCTTTTTTCTTTTTTTAAATGTAAAGAATACAGAGAATGATTTACCGCAGCCAAGTAGGATACGATGTTCTCCACAGCAGAAAAGGCAGCGAATAAAAGTACCTGTTGCGATCATACGAGTATTGGGTGTTGAGGTTCAACAATGCCAACAAAGAAGAAGAAATAACCGGGGTTTTTTTCTTTTGTTACCATGAGTAGAACTGGTAGTGCAGAGAACGAGCACATACAATGCCAATGAAATTCCCAACAAACATGGTCGTCACAATATCTGTTAATCAAGTGGAAAGCCTGTAACTTTGGGCACAGAACAAATAAATGCCAACAACAAACAAATCACAGCAAATGCTTACGTTCTTTCGTAAGAATCTCTGAGGTTGAGAAATCACTGAACGAGAGCGTAGATGGAAGCGTCAAGAAGAAATGCCTAGAACGCATGAAACCTATAATCCCACCTTCTTGCCTGCGAAATTCAACATATTCGTTATAACCAATCGCTATACACACTGTCCTAGTACAAATTTGCAGCTCATTGACTTTGTGGTAGTAAGAGAAACCGACTCTGCGCTTCTACTTACTTGCACCATTTAAAATTTGCAAACGCCGCAAGGAGACAAAGGTGAGCAATGAGCAAGCATACTGCAAATTCTTTGGACACAAAAACTCGTTCTGGAACAAATTTGAAGTTAACAGACCTGTTAACAGCTCAAATTAGAGTTAAGAGCATATATATTCAAATCCCATTAGCAGTTTTATCAGGTTCAGAGGGAGAGGAGACAACAATACCAGAAGTGAATAAAAACACGTCCAAGATCAAAGGCGTTCGCAATGTATGAAACCGGATATGTTATCAGAAAGGGCAATCCCACGAGTATCTGTATAACCATTCACTGACCATTGAGCGGTACTTCTTGCATTATCAAAATTATAATTCGCTGGATACTGCAACTCACCTATATGCATTGAATAAAAATTTAACAAGTTTCCAGCTTTACATGGAGAAACAACGCTAGGCATAACAAATTGGTGAGTTATGGGGCTTCTAAGAGATAATAAAGTGAAACCTGAACAAGAGCTGCACCGGCTAAAGCAGATACCACTCCAATTATATTCATGGCCTGTGAATAGTAAAACTTTACATATGAAGAATCAATGCTAGAAGAAGAACAAAGCAAATCCTTAAAATAAATTCTTTCCTCATACATACCTTTAGTAGCAGAAGTAACAAAGGTGGAGCATACAAAAGTACATTCATTTTTATAGAAACAGCTCCGCTGTATTAGAAAAAAAGAAAGGTAAGCAGACTAGCCAATCACAAGGATAGAGATGAAAAAGACATTGATAGCAAAAAGCAGGAATCTTACCTGAAAACAACCATGCCGAGATGCCATTTACGATAGAGAAAGAGAGCCATTGACGCATGTAGTAGAGTCATGGAAAAACAATCATTAAAGAGACGGAGAACAAAGATTGAATGTACTCTCTTGGATAAACACAGTAGACTAAGCGCCCACCATGGCACCTGCAAGGAGAGATATCATCCCTTAATCCACTAAAGTCACCAGAAGATGTACTTCTCCTATCATGAATGGAAAAACCAACACCAAAAGATTCTTCCATTAAGAAATAAGGCTTCATAATACCACATCAGTCTTCACATAGATGAACAAGACGATCGCCAGATTGACAATGTAGAGAACACCAAAAAGAATCTGCAACATGTAAGAGAATAAAATTGAGACAAAGTAAGCGAGCCCGGAAAGAGAGCAAAATCGAACCATAACGTGAGGCGATTCCAAGTACCTGAGCTGGGTATACTTCCCCTCCAGTCAACTCCTGCACTGCAGAGTAAACATAGAGGAAACCTGCCGGATAAACCAATGGCCCTGTATCGCCTTTCAACTTCCCATACTCTCTCTCCCCCCCGAGAAACCCACTAACCTGCCCCATTTGAAACCCAGTTGACCCATTGACTTGTACATTCGACTGACTGATGATCGACACAACAAGTACCAACACTAACCTGTGACATGTAAGCATCCCAATCGATCTTCGTGTCTGTTAAGCGGAAATAAACAAATATGACGAACTAAGGTTAAAACCATCTCCAATGCACCATTTCCAAAGCAAAAATGTAGGAAATTAGATCTCTCACATGGAACATAGGCGATGATCAGTGCGACCAGGATTGAATCAGCGAGAATTAAGGCGAAGGCGAATGGAATTTTAGGACTTTTAAACAGATCGGATCGATTCGTCTCCTTCCCATGCCGACGGCTACGAGAACCTCTCAAGCTTGCCTCCATACTCGCCGGTGATGATGAAACCAGAACAATCGCATCAGAATTAAGAGTCTAGCGTACGCCGCGAAACAGACAACTACTTCTAATTGGCTCTTAGTTTTAGCCCATAGTACAGCCCACTCTGTTAAATGTCACTATTGGGCTTATTATCTTTAGTCGGTAGTACCAACTCGTATTTTTCGTGATAATGAAAATAAGCATCGTAATCATGAGCGTAAAATAAGCACGTGTCCACACTTTTTCACAAAGTCGATTAATATCCCCAAAAAAACTGTTAATTCGCATTCCACGTGTACACGTCTCTGTCAGTAACTGGCCAAGTGTCTCTCCAACACCAGAGCCTCGACTCTTGGCTTCTTCTCTATAAACACCATCTTCCTGATTATTCTCTTTGACCAAGCTTCTTCTCTTGTCATTTCTCAATCCCTCGATCTCAATATCCTGTGTTGGTGGACGTTGTAATGGATTCTCAGGACATCAAGTACCGTGGCGGAGACGACAGAGACGCCGCGACGACCGCTATGGCGGAGACGGAGAGGAAAAACGCTGACGGCAACAGCAAAGGCAGACGCGATCAAAAGAGGGCGATGGCGAAACGCGGCCTCAAATCGCTGACGTTAGCGGTTGCGGCTCCTGTGCTCGTGACGCTTTTTGCGACGTATTTCCTCGGCACAAGCGGCGGCTACGGGATTCGAGCTCGGTCCTCGTCGTCGTGGATCCCACCTCTGTGGGTCCTGCACGCCACGCGTATCGCGTCGAGCGGTCTCATGGGCTTGGCTGCGTGGCTCGTGTGGGTCGACGGTGGGTTCCACAAGAAGCCCAACGCTCTGTATCTTTACTTGGCTCAGTTTATGCTTTGTTTGGTTTGGGGTCCGGTTATGTTTGGGGTCGGGTCGGGATTAGCCGGGCTTGTGGTGTGGCTGGGTCAATCTGCGGCCTTGTTCGGATGCTACAAGGCCTTCAATGAGATAAGTCCGGTCGCTGGTAATCTGGTAAAGCCGTGTTTGGCTTTTGCTGCGTTTGTAGCCGCTGTTAATGTAAAGTTCTCAATTGTGTGAGATCTGTAAACGCCAACTATGAACGTGATGGTCTTTGCGATACGTCGTTGTTGTAGAGTCGTGGTTAAGCGTTTTATGAGTGTTTTGTGATATATACATAAAGATGTCATTGTGATCCAATCTTCTCATTGTGGAGTATTAATAGACATGAACATGATATTCTTCTCATTTCCGTATTTGAACCGAATTAACCGAAAAGCTGAAAGAAAAAACACTTGAGAATTTGAAAGCCAACCAACAGAGGTAGTAGTATCAAATTTGTTGTAATTAATTCAAACGGAAAAATCGAAAATTACTTTTAGGTTTTTCTTGATACATTGACCAATAGATTTAATGTAGTTTATTGGTTAATTCAGTTCTGGTTCTTGTGTATTAGACTTCACCAGAGCTGTATATATGATCATTAAAAGTGTTCCTGCATTTTGTGCAATTCGTAGGAGAGATCTTTTGCTCGCCGCGTCCAAGAAAGGCCCACAGAAAGTTTGAAAGCATCCGCGGGAACCGTATGTCCAAACAGGCCTAGAATTCACAAAATGAGAATAGGCCGATTTTGGGCTTTTAAGTTAATGGTGGGACGCAAGAATGTAAGCCCAATAAGTTTCATGACGTACGTGATGTGTATGATTTGGAGGGGATTACAAAAAACAAAAAAACAAAAAAAGATGTACCCCTCGAGTCTCGCGCCAACGGAATGGCCGTGCCTATCGACTATCGCGCAACAATCTCAACCCATGATCTGCCACGTGTTGAAAACGGTCCATTAGCAACAATACACGTGTCCTAGCGGTCAGTCGTCTGTCTCTCACAATACAAATCCCTTTCGCTTAAAGCTAAAAAAATAAAAGAGCATGTTTTCAGTATGCCACGTGGCTAAGCAGTTTCGAATCTCATCCGTCCATCTTTGAGTGACGGCCTCTTTTTAAAGACGAAAATTCGTGTGCAGAGAGGATTTGACAATGGCGGAAAATGAAATAGTAGTCGAGGAGCAATCACAGGAAGTGACTCCATCTTCCTCTTCTTTTTCTTCCTCGCTACCGGTGGAAGACGACGATGAGACGAAGCTCAAGCACTTGGGTTTCGTCAAAGCCGCGGCGATTTACTTGGCCGTCTGTTTCACGACGCTCTACGAGTTCGCCAAAGACAACGCAGGTCCTCTCAAACTCGGCGTCGAGAACATCGAAGCTACCGTTCAAACGGTACTCTCGCCATTATACGACAGGTTCCATGACGTTCCTTCCAAGCTTCTCCTATTCGTCGATCGTAAGGTAAACCATCATCAATCCGGTTTTGAAATTTGTTCCAGTTTCCTATGGACGTGATCTGCTTGCTTGCAGGTGGACGATGTGTTCTTCGATGTGGAAACATACGTTCCGTCTTTGGTGAAGCAAGTTTCCAGCCAAGCGCTCACGGTGGCGACGGAGATGCAACGCACCGGCGTCCTCGACACGACGAAGAGCATCGCCAGGAGCGTCTGCGACAAGTACGAGCCAGCGGCGGAGTATTACGCAGCGACCCTGTGGCGGTTGCTGAATCGAGTGCCCTTGTTCCCGGAAGTTGCGCAGCTAGTGATCCCGACGGCGTTTTACTGGTCCGACAAGTACAACGACGCCGTTCGTTACGTGGGCGACAGAGACTACTACGTGGCAGAGTATCTACCGATGATTCCTATCGAGAAGATCTCCGATATTTTGGAGCAAGATCAGTGTCGTCGAGCCGGTTAGTTGGCTCAGTGAATGAAGCCAAAGATTCCTTCTTTAGATCATTTTACATGTACCCTGTCTTTTATTTTATTTTCCCTTTCTGCAATTACCGTTTCAAGATGCGGTCTTCTCTTCAGTATTTCATTGAAACAATTTTCCTTTTAATAATAATAACGAGAGGATAAGAGAGACATCTCTCGAGGGAACTCTGTTATTAAAAAAACAAAGAAAAACACACAAGACGCAGAGAAGAGTGTTGGTATGTTTTTAGTAAGGAGAGTGTCTGTTTTTCTTGCGGTTCCTGGGCGGCTTGACGACCAATTCGCTTGAAGCCCAAGACCGGTTGATCTCGGCAGAATCCTCATCGGACTTCCAGCAACATAACCGCCCATCTTCACCCCCAGTCCATCCGAATAACCCTGCAGCTCCTCCATACTCGCTTGGCATCTGCACTACGCTCCTCACTACATCTATGTGACCACCACCAAGAATAGCTTCGGCGGAACCGATTGATCCTGGCCGTTTATAATTCACCGGAAAATAGCCGATGGTACCGGCGCAGGTTCCACCGATCACCCATAAGTCTTCACCTCCTGGACAATGGCAATCAACAAAATAATCAACCTGCAAAAAATAGCAATGAGAAAAGCTTTCAAGTCTTTTAGTGACCAATAGGTTGCGCTCAGGTGGTTAATGCTTCATTACAAGGCAAGGAATGAGATTCTCACATTATCTTGACTCCAACTATCAGATGCAAGTTCCCGAGCTTTCTCTAGGTTGACTTCACAGCTTCCATCTTGCCAATTCCAAATACTAGAAAGGAGTATACAGATTAGAGGCGGCGCAATTCCAAATTACAGGCTACTGATAGGGTGCGAGAAACAATCACCTTAGAGTTTCTATATGAGTGAGACACCAGAGTTTTTGATAGCAATCTCCAAGGAAACCTATTTTCCCAACTGAAGTTCCCACGTTGATCACCTAAAAAGGTGGATCAAGGTAACAAGAGTTCAGTACTACTCTCTTATCAAATGCAGCGGACATAAAACGGGTTAATAGTCTTATTAAATATGGAACTTACAGATTCCAGATGATCATCGTCATTGATATCACCTTCAGTGTTAAACTGACATATCAGCCCGTCCACAGAAGCTGAAAGAAGTTTGTTCCGACTGTTAGGAACAAAGTGTACCTGTGATTTACAATACAAAGGAGCGATTTTTTAACACAAAGATACAAAATTAGAGAAAATTAAGAACATTACAGAGCAACCAACAAAAGCAGCGCACCTGAGTGACGTCGTCCATGTGGGATTCCTCTAAACAAGCAACTTGCTTTGAGTTTCTCCAATCCCACAGAAGAACCTGCACCCATCACTTGAGATTGTAACAAGCTGGAACATTATTACATACAAAGTAGTCAAAAACGTGTGCTACTTTTGAATCAAAATGCCCAACCTGCTCTTTGCATCCACCAGCCAAAAGATTATCTCCAGCGCCTCCGTAGGAGAAGCTAAAAACCTCTTGATCATTCTCAGCATCAATACACGAGACCTGAAACAGCCGTGACCAAAAGCATGAGCAAAGGAAAAGGAATCATGTGACCGGCATTGGAGGCCACCTCTGCCATTTACTGCAAAAGAAAGAATCACCTGCTGGAAACTACGCGTGTCCCAAGATCTGATGGTCCCATCGGAGGAGCAAGAGTGCAGGACGTGAGGAGACGCCGCCGAGTCGGAGGAAACGCAATTTGATTGACGGTATCGGAGTGGCCTTTACATTCGCCGTAGTATTGACCTGTAACCGGCGAGTAAAGCTTCACAGTGTTGGTCGATAACGACACCGCGATTGCAGTCCAATCGAGTCTGTAACAAAACAAGAGCTGGGTTCTCTCTCAGTAACCCCCCAACATGTTTGGTAGTAAGAGCAAGAATAAGCGGAGAGCAGATTCCTTCTTACTTTGGGACAATCTGGAAGACGTAGTCAGAGCCGAAGTTGGTCGGAATAGAGTTCTTGAGGCCGAATTTCTTCACCGGACAAGAGTCTGAGAGTTGACGATTTTGCACCTCCACTTCCATCTCCGACGACGCTTCTTCCATGTTTTTCTTCCAGAGGGTTTAGCAGTTAGGGTTTGTTGATCCAAACCAGGATCATCAGCAGCAGCAGCTCTAACTCTCTCTCTCTAAACGACCAAAGTTATATGGCCCATTTGTAAATATTTGAGCCCATTTATGACCCAACACCACTGTCCCAGTTATCAGACAAATTAGAGAGTCTCATCATTTTATCAACATGAAGAATGTGAGAGATCTCATCGTTTAACGAACTTGATGAGAAGTAGCAGCCACTTGTAAGACTCCTGGAACTCGAGTTAATTTGCCTTCTCACTTGTGGGAGACCAAAGACGTACGACCCAAATCTTCTCCAATCCTTTTGTTTCCCATCACCAGGTTCTTAAACTGATGATATAATATCCAACTGTAGTTAATTAGTTTTACAGGTGTTAATTAGACTAAGTTTGTTTCGATTTTAATGACGATTCAAATTTTGTAGATGTGTTACATGTATTATCATAAACGAAGACATAATTGGTATAATATTATCAAAATATTTACACTAGTTAATTATTTCAATATGTCTTCATTTTTTCCATTCACTATTTGCCAAGATTAATAACATTTTACCTCAGATTCTTTTATCAGCCTATGTGTTATATTATATATATTTGTTTGATCAACAGTTGAAATGGTACTATTAACAACAGTTGAAATGGTCAATTTTAAAATTTGAAGTAAAAGCATATATATACCGCATACGTTCCTATAGCATGAGTCAGAAATATAAGAGTATTTTATACGTAACTTTTTTTCTCTTGGGTTAACTTAACTTTCTTTATTTGGATGGTCCAGGGATCCTAGGGTTTGTAAAACTCAAAAGAAGAACCAGCGAGAGAATTGGTCTAGATTTATGGACCACTTCGCTTAACAAATCAATTTAGCCAATTTAAACTATTGTTCTTTAGTAATTAGTACTATTATTTATTGTTTAGAAAGTACTGAAGTACCAAAATAGTAAATTCATATCAACACAAAGTTTTAATATTGATTAGCTTTAAAGAAACGATACCGAAATAGTAAACTTATATACTTATATATCTACATGATACCTGTACGGAATGACATTTTAGTGTTAGTTAATGTGAAAATCTGTATGCAAATGCTAATTAATAATACTAATTAATATATGATGACGATTTTATAAAAATGTATACAAATTAATATTGAAAAGTCGATTAAACTACTTTTTTTTTTTGCGACAACATTGATTGATTTAACTGAATAAGAATTCCACAAAGGACTCTGTACTAAATTGAAAATTTATCTCTAAATAATTTTGATCTTACTGTAGGATTAGTCCGTAGCACAACCTGGTTGTGACAACCACATACCAAGATGCAAACTTGATTTTGCATTATATCGGTTCATCTTCATGATTGACGGTTTAAATATATACTACTCCCTCTGTTTCAAAATAAGTGTTATTTTGACACTTTTCACACATATTAAGAAATCTAATAGAAAAACTATTTTATCCCTTATTAATACACTAAACAAAATTCTCTTTCTAATTAATACACTAATATAATAAGGTTAAAACTGGATTTTTGTTTAAAGTTTTGCATTGAAAATACAAAATGACACTTTTTATGAAACAAAAATTAAAACCTAAAACGACACGGAGTACTAATTAAGATGCCAAAAACAGTAATAACCGAAAAACTATTTAAACGGAACTCAAACATAAGTTGTTTATAAGAAAAAAAATATAATGAAGCTATATATATATATATATATATCGCTTCATCTGCATACACATACACATCGATCTCCACTTTCTGTATTCAAAGACCATAATCAGCACTTTATCCATATGAATTCTATTAAAAAAATTGAAATGCACCCTTAAACTTCACGATAAAAATTAACAAAATCAGGAAGAACTAACACAGATTTCTCTACTGCCTCAAGCCACATACATCTTATATAATCATATATGTTTATTTATACATGTAGAAGAACTATATATGATATCTATATAATATAATGAAAGAAGCTGGTCGGAGAATCAAACAAGAACACATATATAAAATGGAAATCAAACAATCAATCACCGTTCAATTAATTATCCGGCGAGGATTTAGCTCCTCCTTTGCTGTGATGATTGGCTCTCTCACCTTCAATAACTCGGTAACGATTTAAGTACTTCTTGAGCTGCTCGGCGTAATCATCAAACCCTAGATTTGCCATAGCCCAACAGATATCGTCTCCATTAACGGTTTTTCTCTTCTCCTTGTGGCATTTATCGGAGGCTTCTCCTGTGACGAAGCTTATGAACTCGGAGACACATTCTTGCATAGTCTCTTTTGCTTCTTTGGAAATCTTTGCGTTCGGTGGCAGAATGTTCTTCATAATCCTCCCTACGTTTGCTATTGGAAGTAGCCTGTCTTGTTCTTTTATCATCATGTTTTCTTCTTGTTGTTGATCCTCCACCACTAAGCCATGATGTTGATGAGACGAACTGCTCGCAAAATTGTAATTTTGGAATCTAGGGATTGGATTTTGGAACGAAGGGTAGTTCCCCGCCATCAAATCTAATTAAACGGAGGAGAAATCGTTTTCTTTCTTCTTTTTCTTGTGTGTGTGTGTGTGGGGTTTCAATCTGAAATATATAGAAGAACAACGACTAACACTGAAATTTTGAAAGGAAATGAGGTAATTCGCCAAATGATATATGGCATAGAAGAAAGAAAAGAAAAAGGAGAGGTTTTTTACACTATGTTTATATGCATAAATCTGAAAAATATTCGTTTTGACAGAGATTTGTGTAGTTAAATTAGCTTTATATAAGTAGACAATTAATGGGGCTAAAGAAGGAATATCTATGTTTGGTCATAGATGGCGATGACGTGTCATACAACCGATGAGAGAGGTCTAGGTCACCACTACTAGGGAGACAATGTGGCAGGTCAAGCTAATTTCTATTTTTCTGTTTAATTCTCATAAGCCCATTATGGTTAATTAAGACTTTGTAATTTGATTGAGACTTGTTATCTATTCATTCTTTCTTTAAAAATATGTTTTGGAAAACAAATTTGTGTTTACAGAAAAAATGTTTTCGATTTTCTATGCAAAATATGATATCTTATAATTTATCCATATTAGTTAGAGTTAAAACAAATAATATGTAATGATCGTAACATATCATATAAGGTAATTGTGGTTTGGGGTTATGTCCTCTTGTTGAAGTCAACACGGTCTATGGATTCCGGTTAGTCTTGAAACTCCTCACAAGCAATTGTGGTAGGCGACATCTCGTTTGGTAAGGATCGTTTTAGATAGTTTCACCTTCTGGGTCGGGTTCTTGGATATGAAAAAAGTTGTTGTAGACTCGAACCTTGACCACTAAATCTAGGTTAACAATGGGGAGAAGACGACCTCATTATAGTATGATACATGGTGGTTTTCTATATATAGACAAACTCGCCGACGATATATATAGTACTTGGTGAAAGTGGGACTAGTATTTTCTTACTCAACAGTTTTTCAAGAAGTTGAAATTCGAGTTTTTATCGTCCAACAAGCTCTGCTTCCTTCTGAATCCGTAGACAGTTAATGGCGTTTTTCTTTAGCGGCTCAAACCTACGAATTATTTTCTAATTTTGTTTTTTTTTTGTGTTTACCTTCTATTTTTTGACTGGCGTTCTCCTACAATTTCTCAAACATTATTTGTAAAATTATTATGTATCTATTAAGACGGGAAGGGTAGTGTAATTTACACTATTATGTACTGTATAAATTTTTATAGAAAATCCTATAATTAGCACAAATCTCATTTCTAGACAAAATTTTCTTTCAAACTACGTATTTTGATCTAACGGGTTGTAATGATGATGATATGGAGTCCGATTCTGAGTTTCTTTTTCAGTCCTTGCATCGTATGTTCCTTTTTTTTTTGGCTGGATCATTGCATACGATTATTAATCATATCGTATGTAATTTTGGTTTGGACAATGGTACTTATTGCGGAACGAGCTAATCGTTTTTTTTTTTGTAACTGAAAAACGAGCTAATATCAAGAGAGAGAGATATATACAATTACACTCCAGTAAGTATCTATAATTAGCACCCATCTATCAATAATTAAACAAAGAAGGGTTAATTTAATAAGCAATAACATCTAACTTGTGGACCATATAAGAGCACGTCTTGTGGTCTATAATTAGTAGTCTGCTTGCCAGAATTGAAGAGCCTATAAATAGGTAGTTTGTTACTTCTTTAAAAAGCATAAAACTAAACTAATCTGTCACTCCTCTCTTAGTGTTCTTCATGTTAATTTAAGGATAGCGATCCTTTGTTACTTACTGACGTGTTTTGTTTCGATTCGTATCTAAGATTCGGGATTAATTAGTCCTAGCCTTTAGTAATATTACGAGTTACGACATTTATGATATATCACTGAAAAAACTCAGTTCTTTCCGCTGTCAAACAAAAGACTATAAGAAATCAAATTATTGTTTTAATTACTATTTAATTAAATTACTCCTGCTAACTTCTAATAGAAATCCATTTATTGAGACGAAAATACTTATGATCTTTGTCGCCTTCTTATGGACGACTATTGGAGCTGTTTAACAAAACATTGTCATTTTATATGTCATTGGATGTAATGTCAAGAAAAAGGATTTTACATGGTTTTGGAGCTTTGGTGAGCGATGATGGAAAAGTCAGTTTGATGCTTGTGTATTATTTTACTATTTTATTTGTTTCCCCCAAAAACCTAAGTCAGGTGGTTAAATATTTACAGCTATAGACGTTAACTAGTTATTAAAAAAATATATTTAAATGAGGACAAGTGTCGGCTAATGGTGGATCGGACCACGTTGTAACGGATAAACAAATTATGTATACAATTTGATTAAACGATGCATTAATATATATTAGTATAAAGTAGTTAAAATATATGTGATAAAGTAATTATTTCTACTTGCTCATTATATTGGTTTTAAGTAACTATCTCCACCTCCTAACCAAATGGGTGAATTCGACTCGTCGTCAGCGGTTTTAACTGTTTAAGATTGTATAATAGTAACTATATATCATATCGAAACTAGGTCATGATTATATGAAACTTATTTTTCAAATGACATATATACCATACAGAGCCGTGCCTGTAAATCTGAATGCCGTTGGCCAAAAATATATAATATTATTAAACAGATATATTATACAATAATATATAAGATAACCATTTTTGTTTGTGAAATAAAATGTTTATTAAAAATATTTTATAAATTATTGTTTGATATAAAAATATAAAAAGTTGTAATATATAAGAGACAGCATTGTATATATATAACATATTTTAAAACTGTAAATTAAACTTATAGAAAAATAAAAAGAATAATAATTAAAAAGACAAAGTTGGTTAAAATTTAAAGAGAAATAATAGCTAACCTATGAAAAAATGAAAGAAAGGAAAAATAAATGCATGGATATAAATACAAAGAAAAAAAATTACGAGATTAAAAAAATTATGAATGTAATAGCTAATGTGTTAGTTCACTTCAGATTTTAAATTTTGGTTACAAAAAGAGCTTTCAAATACTACTGTGATCAAAGTATAGAAATATAAACTTAGCATTTTTTTTTACAAATAGACCATATAATAATAATAATATACTTTAAATTTGATTTTTAAAGTCTATATAAAAATGAGTGATGTAGGCAAAACCATAAATTTGCTTCTTAAGTTCAATATAAAAATTAAGTGACGTAGGCGAAGGTTTTTATTTATTAAGTAGGCACGGCCCTGATACCATATATAGTTGTGTTTGGTAAAACATTATGTGCCATACTTAGGTAAGAATAACAATATCCCTAAATATTAATTAATAACGAAACAAAAGTCATGGATATAAAACATATATATAGCATTAGTTGTTGAACCCATGCCCACAGGTATATATATGTATATAATAGTACAGTTTTTAAGATATTAAATTCTAAAGTTGGTCAAGAAAAATATACCCTTGTGAAGTATTCTCTCAATGGCTTGAGAAAAAAGCAAACTACTGATTTAATTTGATCAGGAATATATCGTCGATTCTCCAATATCTAATTAAAAACAAAAGATTGAATCGCAAAAGTGTGTATATATATTCATGTCGAATAAAGAAGGCATGGTCGTCATGCGTTATTCTTTAATTAATATCGTAAGTACATTTCTCATGTCATTTTTTATTTACCACTTGTCAAGATCGAGTTTAGTGAAAGTTAAAAAAAAAAAAAATCGAGTTTAGTGAATCTAATCAACGTACTGTTAAGCCGCGTGCGAGTGGTTTTGTGTGTGGTCCATGCATTAAACATTATTTCAGTATGTTAAATAGCAAGTTAGCCTGTCTTTTACTTCTTTTAGATATTTTTTTCCTCAGTGTTCTCGTTATTCGATAAGAATCAAAATCAATAATATATAAACACCTCAGCTGGCGAAATTGTGTTTATATATCTGAAAATATGTATTTTGGTGGAGCTTAATCATCGGTGGGCCAGTTGATGATCGATTCAAAGCCCGTTGGTTCATAACCCATCACCTGCTTCGGGCCGCGACAAATCGAGGCTAACTTCTTCTTACTTAATTTCAAAATATGACCTCGAGGATTGTGATGGGCTTATCCTCAACTTTGCGTTTATATATTAAACGTTTTTAACGGCTGATTCTTTTTTTTTTGATTGGGTCCAAAAACGGCTGATTCTACTAATATCAACAACGTACACCGTCGTATACTGTATTTATTTTTCAGTTCCTCTTCTATCTATTTCTTCAATCACTGCTCTATCATTAAGGAAATATGATTTCTTAATAGATGAATCATTAATTTCTATCATTAGTTCTCTAGTGATTTATTATTATTGCGTTATCGTTGAGATCTGATGAAATGAACTGATTACTATGTGCATGGTTGAAGCTAAAAATATGATCTAATATACGAGCAAGAAAAATTCCGTGGTGAAAATTTAAAATACTTATTTAACCGTAGTTATATCATTAATATGCATATATACTACAATTTCTATACCAATGTACACAAAAATCATGATCTAAAGTCCATTCTTGGGTTTGATTAGCGAGCCAAAATTGATAATGGAATGCAGTTTTTATAGTATAAGACTAAAGAAATTACTCAAATATTTCTTGTATAAATGACTTAAGAAGAAGACACAGAGATTAAAATTTATTTACTACTTAAAGACCATTATGGTTTATCTTTACCGTTTTACAGTACAATTAAACAACGAGGCTCAGTAATTTCATCAGTTTTATAATAATCAGACGGAAAAAAAAAGACACCAAGAAAACTAGAAATTAAAAAAAAAAGGTTCACTTGCCACGAAAGCAATTTAAATTACGGAAAGAGGTCAAAGAAACACGAAGAAACAGTCGCGAGAACAAGGGCAATTCAGTATTTTCAGTACCATTTATTAGAGGCCCATCTAGTAGAAGAACGCGTGGTCTCACGCTCTTAATAAATTCTAAAGCCAAAAAAAAAAAGCAAAGCGTAAGATCCATTATATATGTGTGTATATATATGCAAAAACACACACACACACATATATATATAATAAGATACAGATGGTTTTTGCAATTTTCCATTTTTATTTCCTAAATTTTTTTATTTTGGTTCAGAAAGTCTGCGAGAGAATTCGTAAGTTTTGGTGTGGATGCCAAAGCTGAGTTGTGTTTGGGTACGAGAGGTAAATCTGAAAGCTCTTTCCTTTATACCACGTCGTCTTCTTCTTCTTCCTCTTCTTCCTCTTCGTCTCCTCCGTCTTTTCACGCGACTTGTCTTTTTTCTTTTTTTCTTTTTTCGTTCCTCTAATATATAAAAAAAAAAATATAATACACCGTTTCTTCTTTTCATTGCTCTGTCTGTTTCGCCGTTTGTTGTTCGTATCGTTAGCTCTTTGGGTTATACGAATCACACGCGAAGTTGACATCTAGATTCGAAACAGATTCATAAACATTTTGGGTACCCATTTTTTTTTTTTTTTTGCTCTGGTTTTAATTTTATTGCTCGACGTTGGCTTTTTTTTCTTAATGTTGGACTTCTTCCATGGAGGTTAGCAACCAAAGTTTCCTTCTTTCTTCTTATGTGAATATACGAGGGTCTAATGTAGTAGTTGCGTTAAAAATGGTTTCTTTTGTTTACTAGTTTGGTTTATAACAAGTTCATAGCGAAACGAATCAGGTATCTTTATGTTTTTCGATTTAAAGTCGTTTTGTGGGTTCGAATTGGGTCAGTTTGTTTCTTCCCTTAAGCTGGTTTCGTGATGGTACCTAAAAACGCCAGCTTTGGGTTTTTTGAAATCCTTTCACTCAGTATTGGTTTGTGATGGGTTTTGGACCTGTTCTTACACATGACATTTATCTGCATTCTCGTTCAATGTTAGGGATTTAAGTATTTGGGTATGAATCTGAGTCCAGAAATCTAACTTTGTCTTTAGAGAATTGCTTTGGATGTGTGTATCATTGTGTATGGCTCAGAAACAGTTGACAAGATTGCGTTTTTAATGCTCAGATGGAGCCAATTCATTCAGATGATGATGACATGGAAGGTTTTGTCGATGAATCCTCTAAACAACCATTTTCTGCATATCTACATGGAATCAATGGAGAGCCTGGGCTACTTCCGCGTGTTGGAGATCAGTACCAGGCAGATATCCCGGTTCTAGTCCCAGAACTTGATCGTTTAAAGCTCATTAGATGCTTCGGAACAGAGCCTCACCTGGTTACATTCGGCCTGCCTATCCCACTTATGTGGACAAGAAGCGAGAAATTCAGAGGTTTCCGTGAAGCCGAGTGTGAAAAACGAAATCCGTCAAGCCATGTTTCCTTGGAAAAAACTGAACCGGCGGCCAGAATGAAACCGAGGAGTATTGTGCTTGCATTACCATGCCAAAGAAATGCCAAGTTCAAATTCGAGTGGCTCGATAAGAGCCTCTATCCATTCCCTGGGACTTTGGGTGAATCTTGGCAAGCCACCGAGCAAGAGAGCTTTCTTCTTGGCCTCTACTGTCTTGGGAAAAACCTTGTCTTGGTGCAGAGATTTGTTGGGAGCAAAAAGATGGGAGATATGCTCTCATACTATTACGGCAGCTTCTACAGGTCTAATGAGTACCGGAGATGGGTAGATGGACGCAAGCTGAGAAGCAGACGTTCTGTTCAAGGCCAGAAATTGTTGACAGGTTGGAGGCAGCAAGAATTGCTCTCTCGGATCTCGTCTCATGTATCTGAGGAATGCAAGAGTATGTTGCTTAAGGTACGTTTGCTTCTGAGTAATCTAAACATTGTCGTGATGCAGAATGTTGAGATTTCTATCTGTTGTTTTTGTAATCGTAGGTATCTAAAGCATTTAGAGAAGATAAGATTGCTCTGGAGGAGTATGTGTTCACTTTAAAGAACACGGTTGGTATCGCTATGCTTACAGAAGCCATTGGTATAGGTAAAGGAAAAAAAGATTTGACCAACTGCGCGTTAGAGCCAACCAAGTTGAATCATGGAGCCTCTGGTAACTCTGAAGTACGAATACGCAATGATCTTCCCATTGCCGATATTGTCAAATTCTTAACCGGAGAATATAGGATGAGCAAAACCCGGTCCAGTGACCTCTTCTGGGAAGCTGTTTGGCCACGTTTATTGGCAAGAGGGTGGCACTCCGAGCAGCCGAAAGATGGTCCGAGGAATTCTCTTGTTTTTCTCATACCGGAAGCCAATAAGTTTTCCAGGAGGAAGATGTCAAAGGGGAGGCACTACTTTGATTCTCTCACTGATGTCTTGAACAAAGTTGCTTTAGATCCCACGCTTCTTGAGCTCAAAACTGATGAGGATCGAGACAAGAGAGGGAGCAAAGAAGAGGAAACCAAGAATGACCCGCCGATAAATTTAGAGGATTTTGATGATTCTTCACAAAACAGCAAGAATAAGAAAAGGTACCTACAACCACGCAGCAAAACAAGTAAAAGTCAGGAGGTCACGATGTTTACGATTGTGGATACCAGTGAGGCGAATGGTGTGGAAGGATGTACACTGAAAGAGCTAAGATCTCTGCCTGCTGAGGCCGGCAATTCAATAGCAAACTCCCTAAGTTACTTGAGTGAATCTGAGGATAACCTGTCAGAAGATTCTGAAAACAAGGCAGGGACAACAGCTAAATCAATGGCTTCAAGAGTGTGCGGTGGGGGCAGTATTAGTTCTGGTAAGAGCAGCTCTGTAAACATGGACAATTCCACGAGTCGAAGCACCATTTCGCTCAACGAGAGAGGGCAGAAGAACCGGAAAGGTGGGAGACCAAGAAATTCAAAGTTGTTACCCGTCTGCGCTAAAAGGAGTAGCTTGGCAGATTGTACCTTGAGAGAATCAGGTTGTTTTGGTGAAACTCAGTACAGGAAAAAGAAACCAGAGAAAAAGAGGACACAGATGAGACCAAACCCATCAGACGCCGATCAAATTGTAGTGTTGACGAGAGAGGAGCATATCGATCGAGATCCAACTCTAAAACTGTCCTCAACCGATTCCTTTGCAGAAGAGAGCTCTTGTGGAAGAAATGAAGATGGCCAAATATCACCAGAAATACCTGAAACCAGAGAAGATTTCGACTTGAACGTTTCGCAAATCTCACTAGAACGTGAAGATGATGGTACTGATACTGTCATCACAAACGTGGTGCAGAACAGTGAGAGTTCTTGTGCAGAGCAGTCATCTGTTCCAATGGATGTGGAAATGCAGTGTAAGCCACAGGAGCTGCAGGTAACCGGTGATCTGCTTCCTGGGCGGAGGCAGAGTACAAGGACCCGACCGTTGACTACAAAGGCACTGGAAGCTTTTGCTTTTGGGTACCTTGGTAACTCGAAAAAGAAGAGAAAGGCTACGGAGGAGTCAAGAAACAAGTCAAGAACAAAGTCTACCAAGCGCATCCATCGTCACTCCCTTGTGTCCTCTGGGTTCAGAAACGGAACTGTGGAGGATGGTTCGAACACTGACGAGAACGAATAGTATTGGCTTTGATCTGAAATTGACGTTTTTTTCTGCATATACCTCAAGAACAAGCGCCAAACCGGGAGGAAGCTAGCAGTTAGAGTTCGATATAGCAACATAGCTACAGAAAATGTTTTGCCTTTTGTTTCTTATTGATGTAACCCTCATAATGAGGGCCTCATTGTAGCAATGTGAGGGATGAAAGAAGCTATGTAGAGCTGTGATGTTATTTTACTTTCATCTTATCCGACGCAGAGTCAGTGCTCAGCAATTTTACAATCCAGAAATATAAACAAAACGCCGACATAGTTATAAACAGAATTGGCTCATTGTATATTTTTTAATAGGTTGTACTTGTTGCAGCTATTGCAGATCGGGTTTCTCTTGTTATTTCCTAAAAACACCAGAACTAATTACTGAGGCAAGGAGTTCTTGAGACTCAGCTGAATGCTGACACGAGCCACATTTGGGGCTGCCTTCAGAATCGCCTTCTCTGCATCTTCAGCAGCTCTCATGGCGTCCCTGTAGAGAAACCAAATACTTGTCAGATGGTTGCAAGAGTAACCAAATGGCGTACAAGTGCAGACATGGAAGAGCTTTACTGTATTGTCATGGTTGATGGCATCGCGACTTCGATTTGGAGCAAGATCTTGCTATGCAACAAGTGGGGTGTAACTCGTTTGATCGTCATTTTCTGCAGTTGTGTGAAAGATTTCATTGTCCTTAACACTAATAAACAGATATAACTGGAGGTTGAGTTTGGTATGGATTATAGAAAAAAACAAACAGAGCACCTCTGAGAACTGTGACGAAAAAATGTCAGAGACAGTGGCTTCGACATGTTTAATCTCTTGGCAGATGTTACTTTCTTGATTACTTTCCTTCTTTATACTATCGTGATCCATCATGCTAAAAGAAAACTGTAAAAAGGCGGGATCTGGAAGGACAAATAGCTAAGACCAACAATCAGATAAGTTGATTAGACATATTCTTCAGCATGCAGCATGCAGCATACCTATATGAATGAAAACTTCAGAGACTTCAGGATGGTTCTTATTGATCTGTCCCCGTACATATTCTCCAACCTCATGTGCAACACTCACACTGGAAAAGGGATCTACCTGTAAGGAAAAGGCACTCCTTAGTGGGATAATTCTATCTACTCGATACAGAAGGAATCAGCACTCACCACAATGTGTACATCAAGATACAACGATGAACCAGCTCTCCTACCCCTTAGCCGATGACATCCCTATGGATAAAGAATATCAGGAAAGTATTGACATTCATTAGCAATCAATAACAAAATAAACATTAAGACATGCTTTCTGATTACAGAGAGACTGAATCTAGAAAAAAATTACCATATATATCAATGTTTATTTATTCGAATGCCTATCATCGTAAAATGTACAAGGGTCCATAATCCATACCTTGGCTCCTTCAACCTGTAATATGGTTTGTCTTATTGGCTCTAATTGCTGAGCTGGTATAGCAGCATCCACCAGTTCCAAGATACTAAACAAAGAAATGAAATTTTCACCAATGGACATGGTGTTGGAACCAAAAGATAGATTTGTAACCATTATTCCATGTTCAAGCTAATACAACCTTTGTATAGTAAGAAGTAATAAAAAAAGCAACATATATATACAAGCACGGAGAGAGGCGTGAGTACCTTTGGTGCCCCGTTTCCAGCCCAGCTTTGAAAATCATTGCCGAGACAACAAGACCAGCTAGGGGGTCTAAAAACTTAAGTCCGAGAATAGAACCTCCTGCACATAAGTGGTTTTTCAAAACATAGCCATATTGCGTGACTAGGTCTGAGATAATGAAACAAAAGATATAGTTGATTTACATATGTACTCATTTTTCATAAAATGCTTACCAACTCCAATTAGTGCAACTACAGAAGAAATAGCATCGGATCGGTGATGCCATGCATTTGCCATCATCAACCCACTCCCTTGTTTTTCTCCTGCTCGTTTTGTGATCCAGTAAAGCCTGAGAAGCATAACGTTCAGGCAGAACGATAAAAATAAGCGAACAGATATGGACGAGGCACAAGAAACTTTCAAGTGAGAATAAAGTATCTTTTGTACCCTTCTTTGATAGAAATGGAAGCGATGGTTACAGTCAAAGCAAGAATGGGATGACTCATATCAATTCCGTGATGATGAACCACCTGAGGAGCTGCGGACAGTGCACTCTGCATATGAGAAAGAAAGAGAGAAGAAGAAATCTCAGCACCAACTCATATTCACATAGTATCTAAATTGCTCTTTCTTTTCTGTAGATGGACCAATGCAGATATCTCACTCTTTAGAGTAGATATCAATGTTTCATGAGTGAAAATCAAACCAAGATCTTGCACGTATATATATATAGATAAGGCTGGTGAGAAAAGAAAGAGCGAATAAACGAGTAGAAGAAGGTCATACAAGAAAAAGGTGTAAAGCATGCCACGCAATACCACAGCCAGTTGCCAAAAGCATGCCAGAGATTCCGAGGGCTCCCAGGGTTTCAAATTTACCGTGACCTGCGCAAAGAAGAAGCATTTCAAATCCTAAAAACCAAAATAGGCACCATAAGTAAAGTAAAGGTATAGACCAACCATACCATATGGATGCTCTTTGTCCTTGGGAACATTTGCAGCTCTGTAAGAGAAGAGAGCAACGCCACTTAGAACCTGAGAGAGAGAGAGAGAGAAAGAGGATGGTTTCATTTTCATCAAATAACAAGCAGTCAGTGTATGAAGAAGCAATTTGAAAGATTACCACATCGGAAACAGAATGAGCAGCGTCCGCGATAATGGCTGTGCTGCCGCAGAGATAACCGGTGAGAGCTTTACCGACAGATAAACCGATATCTGCGGTGAGACCAAGCCGGAAAATCTTCTCCCCTTCCTCGGCGGACCTCTGACGTTGGTGATCGGGGTGGCCAAAATGCCACCTCCTGGAGAAATTGAAACTAGGGTTTTCCGAGAGATGCGAACAAGGTTGAAGAAGATGAGGATGGCGGAGGGATAATCGAGAAAGGGACGACCTACAAATGGGATTCAGGATACCCATTCAGCTTTAGGGGGTTTCCAGATCAAAATCGAAACTCCGGTGAAGATGGGCGTCACGAGCTAAGCGTTAATTTTGATCGCAGAGGCGTTGAACATTTTGGTCAGAGTCATCATCTTCTTCCCACGCTTCCACTTGATTTGATCAGAGAGCATCATCATTCCTTTATTTTTATTTTTCTCGAGTAAAAAATAAAAAAGGCACAAGGGCAAGAGGGGGCTTCGTTTGCTGTTAAACAAATGCAGAATATATATAGTAGAATCTTCTTCATCTTACTTGACCTGAAAAAGCAGTTGCTGTACTCGAATCTCCTCTTCATCATCCTTGCCAAGCTTGAGTGTTTTTTTTTGTAAGGCAAATATGGGGTTCTTGAGAGAAGCAAAGAAGAGAATCCTCCATCAAATTCGTTCCTGACACTTGTAGCTTGCGTGTAACACGCTCATGCCTTGCCAAGAGTCGTTGAAGAAAGAGTGTACTCACTCTAAAATGTTTTGAGCAGAAATGCAAAGACTCTGTATTTCTTCTGTTGCTCGGTAATTGTCTGCAGCCTGCAGGATTTGTTGTTTGAGGGGCTAAGACTAATTATAAATTCAACTCTCTCTTTATTACCAAAAAGTGGATTACACTAGAATATCTTCACAAAGCTTCATCTCTTCTCATCAATGAGACTTGAGCTAAAAAAAAAAAAGAGAGAGAGGGGGATTTATAGGATCCAAATCTATAAACATATTGCTCGGTGATTGCGCGGAAAGCGTGGTTCTTTTGCATCACAGCCTCGGGAAAAATGGGTGAATGTAGTTGCTTGAGTCGACTCAGCGAGTTGATAGCAGTTAAAAAGAAAAAAGGGAATGACGGAGGATGTGTCCCCACTTACGGACCAGACCACTCGCGAGAGTTGGGAAGTGAAGAGTGAAGACTCTTGGCTCTTTTTCGCATGTTGGCCACTCGCGCGCTATCGGTCATCCTCACTGAAAAATACTACTAGTGTATTACAGAAACAACAAAATTTCTCATTAATTTATTTGTTTTCTCTCAAGTATTGTATACACAGTATTAGTACTATTTATTTAGTCTTGGAAATATCTTTGGCTTTTCTGAGAGATGCTTTAACTTGGCGACCCAAGGACCAAGAGAGAACAAAAAGATATACTGTATTAAAATGTGAAAATATCAAAATAATAGTACAAAAGAAATACACTTATATATAAAGATCAAAAAACAAAAAAGAAAATGGAAAGCTAAAAAAAGAAACAACACTGCAGAGGCAGCATACCGTACAGTATTTTTCTCAAGGGCGAAAGAGGAGAGAGAAAGAGAGAGAGAGAAGAAGAAGAAGCTCAATCAATCACTGTCGAAGCATCTCTTTTTCTCTCGACTTTCGCTGCAATCTCGCTTTCTTCTCCGGTAAATCTCCGTCGATCTCCCCCCTCCCGATGACCTTTTGACATTTCCTCATTACTGTCTCTCTGTGTGTACTAGTACTAGTAGTAGTTGGTGAGTCTTACTAACTTTACTGTAGACGAAATCCCTAAAGCAAAGGGCTTCGATGGACATGTATGGACGCAATCCGCCGATGAATGGCTCGCAAGGTCCCGAATGGACCGCCGGAGATGCCGACACCGGACTCGAAGGTCTCTTCTTTTGATTCGCATGTTGATTCTCACCAAGTCTCTTTAGGGTTTCCGCGAAATGACGCTTTTTTGGTTGCTTGTAATCGTAATCTGCAGAATCGATGTGGCGATTAGGGTTGGGTAGTGAAACGTACCCAGAGAGACCAGGTGCCCCTGACTGTGCCTACTACATGCGAACCGGTGTCTGTGGGTACGGTAATAGATGTCGTTACAATCATCCTCGCGATCGTGCCTCGGTAATTCCCATCTTCTCTTGTTTCGTCTCCATTCCTTATGCCCCGTAATGTGGGTGCTTCATGGGCTTTTACAGTATCGGGAAAGCCTTGAGTGGGTTTCGGTCTTATTCATCTTGAAACAACTTCTTACTCTGCATTGCCTCTTTATCTTTTCTCCTTCCATCTATCTAGGTTGAAGCAACTGTTAGAGCTACAGGGCAGTATCCTGAACGCATTGGTGAACCCCCATGTCAGGTAAGTCCATTTTTTTTAATGTTCCAAGTGATGAAACAAGCCACTCTTTCCTTTTTAATTTCTGTTACGTTTGCAGTTTTATTTGAAAACCGGAACCTGTAAATTTGGGGCGTCATGCAAATTCCACCATCCAAAGAATGCAGGTGGATCCATGAGCCACGTCCCTCTAAATGTATATGGATACCCGCTACGAGAGGTTAGCTTTGTTTCCTTGTTTCACTCTTGTGTACATGTGCAACATGTACAAATCTAATAAAGGGGTCGGTTTGGGTTGCATGCTCTGTTTAAAAACTCCTTGTAGGGTGAGAAAGATTGCTCCTACTATTTGAAAACGGGGCAATGCAAATTTGGTATAACCTGTAAATTTCATCATCCTCAGCCTGCTGGTACTACAGTCCCGCCACCACCAGCATCTGCACCTCAGTTTTATCCATCGGTGCAGTCACTTGTGCCTGACCACTATGCTGCCCCATCCTCTAGCTTGAGAGTTGCTAGAACTCTTCTTCCCGGATCTTATATGCAAGGCGCCTATGGTCCTATGCTTTTAACCCCAGGGGTCCTTCCTATTCCAGGCTGGAGTCCTTACTCGGTAACCCTTTTTTGATCCTTGTAATACCCATCAATACAAATCGCACATTTTGTTCCCCTCTCTTACTTTTGCTTTTGATCCAGACACCTGTGAGCCCTGCTCTATCTCCTGGTGCGCAGCACGCTGTTGGGGCAACTTCTTTATACGGAGTTACACAGCTCTCTTCCACCACTCCTTCGCTTCCCGGGGTTTATCCATCTCTGTCCTCTCCTACAGGTGTTGTTCAGAAAGAACAGACCTTTCCAGAGAGACCCGGTGAACCAGAGTGCCAATTCTATTTGAAAACAGGAGATTGTAAGTTTGGAACATCTTGTAAGTTTCATCATCCTCGAGACCGGGTTCCACCAAGAGCTAATTGCGTCCTCAGCCCCACTGGTCTTCCTCTACGCCCGGTATGCCCTTTCTCATGTTTCTGTCACAGTCTCTGGGCGTAACATTTTTTTCTCTAAATCCATTTTTAACTTGTGGTTGAAAACAGGGTGTGCAACGCTGCACTTTCTACGTACAAAACGGCTTCTGTAAGTTTGGATCAACATGTAAATTTGATCATCCAATGGGAACCATCAGATACAATCCTTCTGCATCCTCTCTCGCTGATGCACCGGTGGCTCCTTACCCAGTGAGCTCTCTCCTGGGTGCTCTCGCAGCCGCCCCTTCTTCTTCATCGACTGAGCTCATATCCGGCGCTGCAAAAGATCCCTACTTGTCTGCTTCAAGAAGCACATCTAACATCTCAGCAGGTTTGATATTCTCCCAGAGCGGCGGCTCAATTCCATTCTCTGACCTGCAACTCTCGAGCCAGACCTCTCTTCCTCTAACCGGTAGCAGATTCACAAGACAAGGCCGAGAAATCCGTCGATCCTTTTGAATTGATCACCTCAAAAAAAGGGTACGCATACGCAGGCCTCTGGATCACCTTTTGCAATTCTTAATCTATATGATTATTATTACTATTATATAGAAGCATGTGATGTGAATTTATATAATCTCCTTACCTTAAAAAAAAGCCTATTTGAGTAGAAGAAACTAAGTGAGAATCACATATATAAAAGGAAATGTATATGTGCATATATCAGAGAAACAAAAAAAAAAAAAAAGGCTTTTTGTGTGTGTATAATGTTTGTGTAGAGACGGGCAAGGTTTCTTTGTCTTGGCCGTGCTTCTACTTCAGACCCACTGTGGCTGGAAAAACAGGGAAAACAAAAAACAAGCAAAAAGAGAACTCAAATTCTCTTCTTCTTACTTTGCGAATGGTGACTTATAAACTTCTTTTGTGTGTTAAGGTTTGTTGTTTATTTGTAGCTGAATCATGTGTGTTGTTAATTTGTTAATGTTACCGCTTCACACATTAGATATGTTATGGTGAGGAAAAAACCCTACATGTTAAGTTTAGTTAAGACTAATAATCTTGAAGGCTTGAAAGCTTTGGCACCATTATCTTGTATTTATTTATATTTTATTTTATTTTTAAAAACGTTTTGTGATGAAGAAGGTAAACGCAGGCCAGTATGTTGACGAGAAGGAAGCAATACCTGATAAAGAAAATCATCGTCGTTCACAAATCACAATCTAATATGCTCTTATTTGCCTTCCCACTTGCCCCGGATTTTATATGTAAAGACGGAACTTGCAACTATTACATTGATTAAAAAGAGCAAAGATATCTTGTGGAAAGTTAACAATAAGAGAGAACGCATATACAAACAAAATTTTAAACTTTGATTGAATGAGATAATTATTTTAACGAATCAGAGCGTTACCATCTCTGCAAGACAATCAGTTGTCAGAAACTGTCACAAGACGCAGCACAAAATAAGAAGGGAGATAGTCTTTGTTCTACAAACATATTGAATGATTCTGTTTCGTTGAAGAGAGCATTTGTGAAGGCATTACGGGCTGTTTAAGAAGCTCTCTAGATGTCTTAACAAGTTGAACGAACAATCATGTTGAGATTAGAAACAGCTCAAGTGTTGCCCGGTAATGATATAAGCGTCAGAGGAACAGCCGAATTCGGAGAGAGAAGATTTATGTTTTAGAAGATGACATGTCACTCTGTTTTGCAACCCATATAGTATATACATGATAACATGATGTTTGAGTCGACCAGGTCTGCCAGTGGTATATCACCTAAGTTTTATAAAAGGTTGTGTTACTAGGTCTCAATTCGATTCTCACTTCGATCCACAACTAACAACCATAACCAGAAGAGAAAACGAGAAAGATCCAATACAAAAGCGACATTTTATAACCTTGAGGTCATGAATGAATTGCACCACCTGAAAATGTTCTAACAGAACAAAAAATCGGCAGAGTAAAACATTAAGTTAAGATTAGAAGCATCCGAAAAAAAACAAACGAGTTACACGAAAGGCCTTTTCTACGAAGTAAACCCAATTATTACAGATTAGCGTCCCATCAAAAATCTTACGATCTCGATTTGATTAAATGAATGGTTTCAAACTACACGTGCCAAAAAAGTATTAAGATTTTTTGCCAGTGACGGCCTAATCTTAAGGAACTTGTTTGCATCATGTCAACGCGTTGTAATGATTCTGATCAAAACCCCCAAAAAATAATACTTCTTAAAGAAAGTTGTTTTGGGTTTTTTTTTTAACCTTGTTTTATTAGGTATTACTTTAGTTTTTTATAAAATAATAAATGTTATAAAGGTAAATTAAGTAAAAAAGAACAATAACTATATCTAAAAAATTGAAAACATTTTTCTTTTTAAAACAAATTTTTTTTCTAAAACAATTTTCTTTAAGAAACAGAGGGAGTAATAATTTACGACCTATAAATCTATGGACGGTCGAGATGCTAACTCAAAAGAATCTATTTAATATAATCGGTCCTTTGTTTGCCATGTCCTCGGATCCCCTACAAGACATTTTTATCTATCTATCTATCTTACCTGAATTTAGACGAGGATATTTACACTGTAATAAAGGACGAAAGTATCTTAACATATTATTTTTTCTAAATAACTATATAAATATTAGAAGAAACAATCTAATCTACTCATCACAACAAATAAATAACTATCTTAAGAAGGGTTTTTTTTTAACAACAATATTGAAAAACAAAATTAAAAATATAGTCATATAGATTGAAAAATTAATTGGATAACCATAGCACTGTTTCGTTGGACGAAAATGTCCTTGCTTCAGATATTTTTTTATTCGATTCTTCTATACCGTTTAAATATAATAATATAACATGTGAAAAAAAACATATATATCTTTAATGCCAAGTTTGAAATCTATCAAACTATACTATATGAACATGGAAAACAGTTTAGGCTTGTTACATTCTTTTATTCAGTTTGTATGTTCTATATTATCTAAATATAATAGTATAACATGTGAAAGAAAACATATACATCAAGTTTGAGATTGAAAGAGGGATTACGGCATGCAGAAAGGGCGACGAACGGAAAAGAGAAAGGTATATGGTAGATAAGCTCGTGAGAGCGAGAGTTGCCGATCTAGATGACGGAATCAGAAATGAAAAAACAAGAGGTTACAAAACAAATAGATGAAACTATACTATACGCAAATAGAAAACAGTATAGATCTGTTATCATTTGGAAAATATAGAAAATGATAGAATTGGTATTATACATATTATATAAAGAATATCATGACCATAGTTTTACTATGGTTATAAAACGATGTTAATATGGCTACCGAACCAAATTTCTCTTTTAAGAATGGATAAACTATATTTTTTTGTCCATAAAAAAAAAGAATGGATAAACTTGTGATGTCAGAATTTCAGCAAGATGACACACCACACCGGTCAACACCAAATTTCCGCTTTTATAGATACTTTGTTTGACATTGTATAATATCAGAAATTAAATTAAACTGTTTAATTAATTAACAGAAGGCATTAAAATATTACCTCCTGTTCATAAAAATATTCCAAACAAACTATTACTATGTATAAATAAATGGTAAGGGTATGTGATGCTGCTGCCTGTCGTTCGCAGACACACCTGTTCGGTGTAACTTTTAAATTTTTAAAATACCGAAATACATATATATATACATATATATATATATATATATATAAGATGGCGTAATGTATATCAAAGATATGCCTAGCTAGTCTTTTCGAAATATCAACGTATAATCACTTTTCGTCCACGTTTTTGGTTTATCTATTATAGAATGTATTAGATATATGGTATTTTTTTATCATACAAAATATCCAAAATCTAGCACATTAGGGACTATAAATAAGAGCTGATCCAGTCGCTTGTTCAGCATTCAGTACATCCAAGGTTTCTTCAGTGTAGCTTCTACTTCTAATTATTTAACATTTCTTGATCAATGGAACGAGTAAGAGATTTGGCATCGAAGAAAGCGGCACTGATATTCACGAAGAGCTCATGTTGCATGTGTCATAGCATCAAGACTCTCTTCTACGAGCTCGGGGCAAGTCCTGCGATCCATGAGCTCGACAAGGACCCACAAGGCCGAGACATGGAACGAGCCCTCTTCAGGACCTTCGGCTCTAACCAGGCTGTCCCGGCGGTTTTCATAGGCGGGAGGTACGTCGGCTCAGCTAAAGACGTCATCTCCTTCCACGTGGATGGTTCGCTCAAGCAGATGCTAAAGGATTCCAAAGCCATTTGGTTGTGATTACTATTACTTCGCTTATACATATACATTAATCCCCACTCGTTTATTATGTCATCTCGTGAATGATATATTTTACATATATTTATCTACTGTAATACATTGTGCGGATGTGTCTTAAATGCTGCCACCATGAATTATAAATCTATAATGTCATAAAAACATGCATGCATATATGATTATATATGCTCTTGGAGATTAGTTAATTATTAGTTGACACGGATCAGCTATATAGTGTAATCAATTATAACACAAAGTTATTAAAGCAGAATCGAAAATGAATCTGGATTTAGCATAATATCCTCTGATAAGAGGCTAAATAAAAACTGGATGTAGCATAATATACAGATGAATGTTGAACAGTCTAGAAATTAAAGCAAGAACGAAGCAGCCGATAAGTAATGCGTGTGATCCACGCGTGCTACACGTGCGTCCGGCAATAGAAGAATATAGAAGAAGAAACAAATACTACAGTAATATTTTAACTTAAACGAATAAAAAAGGAAAGAATATTTGTCGTTGGCAAGTTGGTGTTGGCGGAATCACACATGTACTATGCATATATATATATTTATATGTTTTCTCACCGAAAGCTCGAATCTTTTCTCATCTTTCCTCTCTTTGGCGCAAAGATTCATCAATTCAATCATGCATCAAAGGAGATATGTTAAGAGAATAATTTATATATTATAAATTGACAGCTTCTTCTTTCTTTCTTTTTCTGTATACAGTAATCGCGAGTTTTTTTTTTTCTTTCTAATAGAAAATATGTAAAATGTAAATATATATTGCCAAAATGGAACATGAAATTAATAGTTACTTTTGCTTTAGGGCAAGGAGTCTCTATAACCAAAAAAAAGAGAGCTAAAACGCATTATTACTGTATATAATTTTGAGTTACAGATAATTTGAACTGAGAATGGGTGAAACATTGAGATAGATAACCGTCTTTGATCTTTGACGGCGTTTTCAAGTGTCACGCTTTATTTTTTTACCAAACTGGTTTGAATATCGGTTTAATTAAGAAAACCGTTTACATAAAGTTATAAAAAATCGTTTGATTTCCCATCATTTTTGCTGTAATCTGATTTGATCAGTTTAAACGCTTAAGTCATGCTATCATGTATATATATATATATATAGTGTATTATATTATGACAACACGACCATTTTAACCAATTTTTTTTTTTTTTAACGCATGCGACAATTGCTTGCGCACAAGCTTGTTCGCAAAAAACCTTGTCGCTTATAATATATATATTCCGTCCGTTTTAAATTATTACTAGATGTTTTAAAATATTTTTTTAGTTCAAAAAGCAGAAACACGTACGCACCTATATCACTCGCAATGTTAATATTATTCACACGATTCACCCACAAAAAGGTCAAATTAATAACAATGTTTCGAATCGTATTCGAGAACAACACTAATCAACTGTTCAATGACGATCGAAGCAACTGCAGCGTTACAGTAGAAATCAAATAAATTGATTAATATATATTTATCAGTCCTAGTAATGGGTGCAACTTGTGCAGTCAAACAGAATATAAAGAAGAAGAAAAATACTCAAATAGCCGTCTTTTTAGCATTTTTTTTTAGTTGGGCATCTAATATTTATCTTTCCTTTTTGATATATTATTTATAATAATAATAATTACTTTTGAATGATGTTCTTTCTAAATTCTATCAAAAAAGAAAGAAAAAAAAAAAAAAGAAGGAACAATCCAAAGACTCACTCACGCCCTTCCTATAAATAGGCAAGCAGATTTCGATCATCTTACATGCTCAAACAAAACAAAGCATATACATCATCAGAAAAGCCAAAGCTTAACTAAACCCTAGGCGCCGGCGTCAGATCTGATGGACAAGGTGATGAGAATGTCGTCAGAGAAAGGAGTGGTGATCTTCACCAAGAGCTCATGTTGTCNTTTTTACCAAACTGGTTTGAATATCGGTTTAATTAAGAAAACCGTTTACATAAAGTTATAAAAAATCGTTTGATTTCCCATCATTTTTGCTGTAATCTGATTTGATCAGTTTAAACGTTTAAGTCATGCTATCATACATATATATACCTGTCTCTTATACACATCTAGATGTGTATAAGAGACAGCTCCACGGCCGTGCCAGCTGTCTTCGTCGGAGGCAAGCTCGTTGGTTCCACCAATGAAGTCATGTCCCTGTCTCTTATACACATCTAGATGTGTATAAGAGACAGCTCCTCCGTATCGGCTGCTCCACGGCCGTGCCAGCTGTCTTCGTCGGAGGCAAGCTCGTTGGTTCCACCAATGAAGTCATGTCCCTTCACCTTAGCGGCTCTCTCGTCCCCTTGATCAAACCCTATCAGTCCCTCCTTTACTAGCTAATCCAACCAAACTCAAGATCCATTATAGTTATCATTAGCTAGTAAGAATAAAACCCTTATAGCTAGAGTACTGTGAGCTCGATACACTAGCTACTAGCTAGATATATTCAGATGAGGTCTTCTTCTGAAATGTGTATCATCATATATATATCTATATATATGTGTCCTCTATTTGTTTAGCTTCTTTCGTGTTTCAGTTTAGTTATTCAACTGGTGTATGTTGATTTACGTATAAGTCTCTTTTTATGCTAATGAAAAGAGTATTCAAATATATGGGTTTTTATTTTATTTTAATTAATTGATCTCCAAAATTAAAAAGAGCTTCCATTCTTTTAACTACGAGAAATACAAACCGACGATAACATGTTCTGATTCCATCCACAATATATTCGTTTAGGATTAAAATCTTAATATGTATATACTCTATATATATGTGCCAACATATTCACATAACAATAAGATGAGAGTACTATTCATGTTGGCTACTCACCATGAACGTGAGACGTAACGTGCTATAATTATTCTGGAAATACTGTATGATTATGTTAATTAAACAGGCGGCTTCGGAGTTTTGTTTTTAGCAAAATGCAAAGTTGCGATGTATAACATTCTATAAATATACACATCTAGATGTGTATAAGAGACAGGTGTAGCTTCTACTTCTAATTAATTAACATTTCTTGATCGATGGAACGAGTAAGAGATTTGGCATCGAAGAAAGCGGCACTGATATTCACGAAGAGCTCATGTTGCATGTGTCATAGCATCAAGACTCTCTTCTACGAGCTCGGGGCAANGTGAGACGTAACGTGCTATAATTATTCTGGAAATACTGTATGATTATGTTAATTAAACAGGCGGCTTCGGAGTTTTGTTTTTAGCAAAATGCAAAGTTGCGATATTTACTCTCTAGGGAAAAGATCATGTGACGTTGAGTTTTAAGTGACTTGCTAACCAAACATGAATGAACTCTCGTCTTCTGATTATTAAAATAGAACGAATAGTAGGCTTATTTAAGAGCCATTGATCACCAGTAGTACGTAGGATTATATTAGTCGATGTTAAGATCTAGTTAGCCTTTAGGATTAGTGTTTAGAGCGTACTTTTATTCACGGGTTATTTTTCTTAATTAGCCACTCTGCCCGTTGGAGCATAATGCCAATTGTTTTTTTTTTTTTTATAATGGTTACTTAAATTCTACTATTACCGAGCGAAACAACCAACGTTTATGTACAGAGCAAGTGGATACTAATAAAACAAAACAGCATTAAAACACATGTTGAGTTCCAACTGTTTAAATTACTAGACTGAGTTTCCACCCTGAAAATTCGATAGTATAAGAAAAAAAAGCAATGCTAAGATATTGATGGCCGCCTAATGCGAATTGAAGATCTTTTGCGGTCCAAAGTATATATATCATGGCTAGAAGAAATCGCTTCTTTTTTCTTTTCTTGAGAATCTCTCATTTTATTATTGTGTTCTATTTTGGATAGTAACAAAAGAAAATTTACTAAAACAATAATTTAATAGCACAGTTTCTAGAGAGTAGTACTGTGCAAATTTGAAATCCTTTCTCTTTTATACAGGCATTTCTTTCTTTCTTTCGTAAGCTGCTGATTTAATATAAACATTTTGCATAATCAATAATAAGATGCATATTGTTGAAAAAACAGAAAATTTACTAACGAATCATTGGACAATAAAAAAATACACAAAATTATCCTCCACAAAATCATCATTTAGATAATCTGATTAAAAAAAATACCATTACGTTTCAAAATGAATTTAAATCCAACACAAAAGAATCAATCCTTTTTTACTACGATTACACCACCATTCCATTGGTAACATAAAAAATTATCCTATCAGCTTTACATCACGATAACGAATCATAAGTATATTTCTTCTCAGTTTGACGACTTTTTGCTACTTAATTACGATTGACTATAACTGTTTTGTAAATATTACATATATCTTTAAATTTACGGACAGTTTTGAGTTTTGAACCAAGTATACTTGAAAGTTGCTACATTTAACTATACTTTAAAGTTGTCCAATCAAAAGCGAGTAAAAGCCTTCAATATAGACATTTGATTCTCTCGAGTTCAAAAGGTCGAAGGGAGATAATAAAGAGTGGAGAATCACTTTACAAGATGTATGGAACAACTTTTCTTGACCTCCAACTTCTTGGGATATTGGGAGTTGGGAGAATCTAATCGGAAGTTGTATGGGACGTGTAAGAACTAAGAACCACATTCACTTGTTTTCGCTGTTATAAGATCCAAGATCCTTTGACCGGCGCGTGAGAAAAGCATACCCCTACAGGCTACATATTCGTATCCAAAACAAATATTTATAGGGAACCTCTATGATTTACATAGAAAATGGTCCATTTTTTTAAAGGAACGAAGCTCATGCGAATATAAGAAATTAACCAAAGTGGAATGGTACCAATGATTCGGTTTCTGATTAGTTTCTATTCGTGTTTAATGGAACAAAATTTTACGTTTATGTATATATGTTTGGATTCGAGTCGGTTAATTCATTCAAATTGATTCTTAGCTAGTTTGAATTGTTTTTTTTATTTTGTCTCATACTTCTATAATTTTAAACAAATTTTTAGTTCATTTAAACAACTTGAATAATCAAGATGTTTAAGCGAACTAGTATTTTTTTTTTTTTTGAAAAGAAGAAACTAGTATTCTTTTTTAGGGTTTTGGTTTTTTTTTTGGATAAAATTTTGAATTAAATAAAAATGAAAAAAGCAATATATATAGTAATGTTTTGCAAAATGGGCACTCTAGATAAGTAGGTAATTCGAAGAAAAAAAAAACAAATTTGAAGGGAAAGAGTCGAGTAGATCCATCCACTCGGGTGAGAAAGTAGAATGTCAGTGGATAAATTAGAGTTGAAGTACAGTAGAAATTCTAAAAATTAATAATATTGAGACTTTGATATTTTAATAATTTATAAAAATTAATTTATCAGTTTTGAATAAAATAATTTTTTGGTTAGTAATTAATTAAAAATAATTTTTATAAAAAAGTTTGTAATATTTTCTAAAATTAAAGATGAATTCTAAAAATATTTTAAAATAAATAATATTATATTCATATTTTAGTAGATTGTCATAATTAAAATTTTATATAAGTTTTTTATGCTAATTATTAATTTATGATATTAATGAAATTGTATATTTATATAGATATTTTAACAAAATATTTATTATTTTATCGATTTATATTATATTTTGAAACGGCACAGTTCAGAACCGGATAAATTTATTAACTTAACAAATTTATTAATTTATGATCTTAAAGAGGAGGAGGCTCGATTTCAGTTGCTTCCTTCCTCTGCAAACTATTTGGGATTACTTCAAAATACGGTTCGAGAATACACGAATGGATTTCATCGACGTAGACAGCCAAGTTGATGAACTACTAATAGTGGAATGATAAGGTTTGATTGGAGTTAATCAAGATTTGGATTGATGAATATCATTTTAATTGTGGGATCCATTTCCTTTGGTTTAGTAGTAGCAAACCGAACCAAACAAAAAAGGCGCTCACTTTCGAGCATTCTAGCTTTTTGTATGTCGGTAACGTGACAAAAGCCTTTTTTAATTTGTTATTAAAAAAAATATGCAAACAAATCTCGGTAAAACTGCAGCAACAACAACGAATTTAGGACTGGACATAAAAATCGGAGTCGAAAAACCGAATTGATATAAATCGAAATTTTAGATATCGAATTCGAACCAAATCGGTGAAAATATCTGAATAGGAGTCATATGTCATATCCGAAGAACCAATACCAACCTCGAACCGGTGAAAATATATGAATGGAAGTCACATATCATATCCGAAGAACCAATACTAAATCCGAACCGAACCGAGAACCGAACGGATACCTGAAATATCCGAAATACAATTATATACAAAACAAATATTAATTATATTTAGATTCGCAATAACAAAAATATAAAATATTATAATTATAAATTGAATATATCAATTATGTTTATTGGTTTTCATCTATTTTTATATTTTTTTAGGTATTTTAGATAAATTGGGTATTTTCGGATACCAATTTTAGTTATTTTAGGTAGTAAATCGGTTATATTTCATATATTTTTGGTTTATTTGCTTACAAATATTCAAAAATATCCGAACCGAATTAAAATTATGGTTATTTTTGGATTTAAAAATCCGAACCGATCTATAACCGATCGGTCTTCGGTTAAAATTCGGTTTCTCAACTTCAATACAGAACCGATCTGGACCCGACATGAACTGAACCGAACCCAAACCGAAAATTGAAAATACCCGAACAAGACTTATATCCTAAAACCGAAGTAAGCAAAAACCGAATTCTGGATCCGAACTGGTACCCTAATGCCAGACCTAAACGAGCTGCTTGGCCCTTTTCTAACGTCCGTATTTTGCCACGTCTCTTCTTCTTCGTGGGGAATTTTAAGACTAATTAATATTATCGGTTTCTCCAAAATTCTAATTAAATTAGAGAAGCCACGGGAAGCAGGAGAGAGAGAGTGTTTGCAGCTTCTTCCCAAAGAAACGTTGACTTGTCAAACACTACTAAAACGTCAATTCATAGAAGAAGAAGAAGAAGAAGATATGATGGCTTTTACATAAGCTACCACCAAAGTAGTTGGGAGCAAAAAATATCGCCTTTTCTCCAAAAAGATCCTAACAAGAGCAAAGGAAGATTCTTTCTTCATCTTCAATTGATATCTCCTCCAATGGAAAAAGAAGAAGAAGAAGAAGGAGGAGGAGGATCTCACCACCGCCTCTGCGACTACTGCGACTCCTCCGTGGCTCTCGTCTACTGCAAAGCTGACTCTGCGAAGCTCTGTCTCGCCTGCGACAGGCAAGTCCACGTCACCAACCAGCTCTTCTCCAAACACTTCAGGTCACTTCTCTGCGACTCCTGCGACGACTCTCCCTCTTCCGTTTTCTGCGAGACCGATTGCTCCCTTCTTTGCCAGAACTGCGACTGGCAACACCACGCCGCCTCTTCCTCGCTTCGTACCCCCCTGAGACGACCCGTCGAAGGCTTTTCCGGCTGCCCCTCGGCGGCTGAGTTTCTCGCAATCCTGGGCCTCCATGACCTCAGTGACGGAGCTCTGTTTTCCCCCGATTCCGGATCCGCGGATCTGCTTCTCTGGGAGACCACCACCCCGGAGATCGTCATTGCTTCGGGTCACAATTTCAGGGCCATGGATGTTCCTCCTCTGCCTAAGGTACTCTTTTACCTTGGTTTCTTTTTCAAATAAGTTCTTGTCCTGAGCATCTATGTGTGTATGTATGTTTTCTCAGAATCGTCACGCCACCTGCGGGAAACACAAAGAGGAGATGATCAGACAGCTCCGTGAACTATCGAGATCCGATCCGAGTTGTCTAAAATACGAAACTCTAGACCCCGGATTCCAGTTCCTGTCACCGGATAATGATGACGATTTGTTTTCTACGTGTCAGGTATCTGATAATATCTACGACGACGATTATTTGTTTTCAATTTTTGAAAAGCTCTCTCTCTCTCTCGAATGTTTTGAAGGTGAAATGGTTCGAGGATCAACAAGAAGAGCACTTTCCCTCTTACTCCCTGCAAAACAACAACTTGTCTGAGTCAGGTGATAATGTGAGCCGCACTCAACAAGAGTCATCATCGGTGACGGTTCCGGTTTGCAATAGTGCACTGCCTTTTCATGAGATCAACACTCTTGAGAGAAACTCTGTTCTCTCTCGCTACAAAGCAAAGAAGAAATCTCGAAGGTAACTCTTTTATATAGTCTACTTTTTCTAGAGTTCATAAACCAACTGGGATTTGATCAACGTGATACAAAAAAAAACAGGTATGAGAAGCACATCAGATATGAATCACGCAAGGTTCGTGCAGAAAGCAGGACAAGGATCAGGGGACGTTTCGCTAAGGCAGATCCGTGATGATCATTTGTGGCTTCTCTTCTTTCTTCTACCTTAGACCTTCGAGTTTCTTTGCACGTCTTGGATTATTGCATTGTATCATACCAAAACATTAAAAAAACTAGGCAATCTTTTCTTGTATAATCGACGAATAATCAAATATGTCTATTATAATCAGATGAGTTTTTGTTTTATAAGCTAGGACTGATAACTATTATATGTATGTTGGAGGAGTCTCAAATCATCTGATGCTATTTTATCTTATAATATAAAATTCCCAAGTCCATCGTTTGTGGGTGGAATTAAGAAATTTGATCAACATGCAGCATGTCTGTGTGTGATTCGTGTCCCATGGTGATATGAAGAAGCAACAACGATTTTCCAGGGTTGTGTTTCTTTCTACTCTTTCGTTTGGTAGAAAAGACAATATATGAATCCTGTTGTGGAGTTTTTCAAATGTTTGTTACCTTTGAACATTTGGTGGAGGGTGAGAGGAAGAGTAGCTGCAGCTCTCTCTTTGCTTCAACCGTTGGTTTTAATTAGCCTTGGAGAAGGTTTGTTGCATCTCTCCTTCTCCTTCAACTGCTTGTTCTCGTTTCCTTTTGAATACAAATATCTCCTTCTACCAACAAATTGCTATATAAGAACCCCTCCTCTGTTTTTTCATCACATGTCTTCTTCACACAAGAAGACAGGACTGTTGAATTCGAGATTTCTTACACATCACCAGACTGTTGAAGATCTTTCATGGGACCTGGAGGACCCGGTGGACCTGGAGGACCCGGTGGACCAGGAGGACCTGGACCTGGGCCTGGATGGGGACCAGGAGGACCAGGGCTCTTGCCACCCTTTGGTGGTTTCTTTTCCGGATTCTCAGACATGATATGTTCATGGTAAAAACATTCTCTGGTGCATTGTTTTTGTTATGTATTTGTAGAGATTTAGTTAGAGGTTGATATGTAAGTTGAATCTTGCAGTCTATCTTGTCTCTGCTGTTGCTGGCTGCTACGTGATTGCTTTGGCGGGCTACCACCACAAGCACCACCACTTCTTCCTTCGTATTATTGATCGCCGGAGTCATCGCAAGAATAACAAAGAGCACTCTGCAAACGATATTATTTTGCACTTGTTTGTTAGAAAAATCCAGGAGATCTTATATGTAGTAGTTTCAGATACTTACAATCTCTGAATTTCTGCTTGGTCTGGATATATATTTCACAAACAAAAAAAAAAAACCATCAGATTAATTATCAGAGAGATGAAATCATAGTCTGGAACTACAATCACTAGCAACAGAACGGAACAACAACAAACACAGTCTACTGTCTTCGATTCAGGCACTCTCTTTGTATGGACTTGCCCAAGACTCTTGAAACTATGTACACACACTTCTAAGACAATGAGGCCAAAGCAATCTTCTCTTTCAACATGATACAACTAAATAAACACGGGTTTTTGGAATCATTCACATGCAATCTTGGTGTCAAAGCTGCTAAGGCAAATGGTGAAGGCCTGGAAGGCAGAGATAGGGTACTGGTAATCCATTGTGAAAACATCTTTGCCGACTTTCCCAAACTGGAGAATCACGTTTTCGTGCTCAGGTCCAGCAGGCCCGTTCTCAGGGGCAGCTACGAGCTGAAAGTTTTTTACAGAAGCAACAGTGACTCTCCCATTGAAGTTGAGGCACCAGCACTGGAGCTGTTCGTGCCATCTGGGCGCTTTGTTCTTCAGGACCAGCAGTCCTTCCTTCTGGGCAGCAGAGGACGGACCAGAAAGGAGGCTCTCTGAACGAATTGATTTTGACCTGAAGAAGGAGAATGACGGGAAATTATCGAGATTGCCGTGGAGAAGTTCCGTCTGAGTTGGAGCTGTTCCTCCAGGTTCTACTGCTGATGCAGGGATGGCATCCATTACACACTGCATCCTCCTCGGTCCCCTGGTTTGATGATACAGCAATTATTAGCAAAAGCCATTAGGGCAACAATCTTTTTTCTCTCATGGAGTACTTGTAAGCAAGGAGATAAATCACCTGGAACCCAGGACGTTAAGCTCATATGAGATATGTGCTACAAGATAGTTGCCAGATGGAATTCTCGGGCTCACTTGTTTCAAACTGAGAAGCCTGGTTGAGCGGGTTTTGGTAACCTGAGCTCCAGGATTCGTCTGCTGAGCATCATAGACAGTGAACTTGGTCCCCAGGAAGTTAGATCTGAAAGAAGGTCAGATAGATAAAAGAAGGGTTATGTGAAGAAGGAGGCAGTTAAACCATGGACTTAAACTGTCAGTAAGTAACCTTAGCTTTCCGATATAGGTATTGCTTCCTCTCGAGACATCATCACAGTTTAAGGAGATGATGTAGTCAGTGCAAGTTGGCCTACGAAACCTCTTCGCAGCAAGAAGGAACTTACCATCATCATTTGAAGCTGCTGCTGAACCAGAAAATAAATTAAAAAGAAGAAGAAGAAGCAAACTCTTCACTGTTACTCACAAAACACGTTAGGTATAAGAAGAGAAAACCAAAAAAAGAAGAAGAAAAGAGCATCTGTTTGCTTTCACCTTGGTTTAGCCCGAGGTAGAGATAGTAAGTTTGATTGCTGCGGTTTCTCATGATATAGCACTGAACAAGTGATCCCCTTGGACCCGGCTATAAGAAAGGGGAAAAAAAGATTAGGCTAATGTGAGTTGTAAAGTAGATTAAAGAGAGAATGTGATAGTGAACCTGTTTGAGGGAGATTGGAAAAGTCAATTTGCTGGAAAGTTCAGGAACTTTGACGATCTCTTTGACGATTTCTCGCCAGTTCCTGCAAACACCGGCGCAAGAAACAACATTCTTCCTAGAGGGCCAACAGTCTTCGGATTCCTCGATCCTCATCAGAACGTCCCTGAGGAGCTCCGGAGGCATACTAGCCCAACAGCTCTGCTTGAAAGCATCCACGACAGGAACACAAGTATCCTGAACCACACGCTGAGACCTCGATCTCCCATACCCGAATCTCACATCAAATCCTTTTCTAGATATACTCCCCAGCTCTCCTCGCATGTCCTGAATCAGACTCTTGAACGACATGCCTCGCTCTCTTTATGATTCCTACCTACTTAACCACTCTCTATACCCTCCTCTTAACTATTCACACAATTAAACCCACATTCTGAACCAGCGAGATCTCGACAACAAAGCCAAAAGACCTAATCTCGACCAATTAAACACAAAGCTCCCCCAAAAGACAAGCAGATCAAGACTAGAAACGCACTAGGCACAACACAGCGCAAGATCCGATTACACAAAGTTCCGGATATAAATACCTCAAAATCCCCAGCGGCTACGGAAAGAATAAATTTTTGTTTAAAAAAAACCCCATCGATTTACACAGGTTATCCGAGCTTCACATCAATGGCGGAAAAAACGGACAGGTTGAGCACCAAAAGAATCCAGGTTGAGCTCGGGAGCAGTAGCCAGGTCCCAGATTCGGGCATCGATATCGACAACACTCGAAAGCTAATGCCTTTTCACAGCAACAGAAGCGGTCGGAGGAAATAGATTTAGGGTTTGGTCATCGACGGGGGAGTGAATATGTCGTATGTCGTATGTGTGTGTTATCCAATCTCTCTCTCTCTCTTCTTTATTTAATACACTTGTAATTATGCTCAATTTAATTTTTTAACTAAATTTAGCAACAAATAAATACATTCACATAGCGTGGAACGTTTATGCTGTTCTACGGATTTATCTGATTTTAATTAATATATATCTGGAAATGTTGAAAGTTTGTCGAGAACTACTGTGACTAGGAAATCTTGCTCAGTTTAAAGTAAATCATATACAAAATACAAACACTTATGAAATATGAGAGAACTTTATATTTTGTTAAAAAAAAAAATTTAAATTAAAGCTTTCCGTTTCCCCGTTTTTACGCAATGTAAAACAAATAATTAATTTTGTCAAATCAAAGAAGAAGTAATAGTAAGCTTCAGATTTGCCGTGATCACCGCAATTTGGCCGTTTTGAAGGTCCAAAAGGTATTATTAACTAACGTCTTACTTTATTTTTAAAACTACGATGAAATGTGATTTGGACCAAACCAAATACTATTGATTTGGTCAATCCACCATAATCTTGTAAAAATTCGCTTTAATATATTTTAAAAAAATATTGGGCCATCCTTCTACCATCGATATGGGCGTAGATAAATGGGCCACTATTACTAAATTGGCAGGTTGGATTGATCAGTGCCTGGACCATGAAGAAGAGAGTTCCTTAGTTTGGCATGGGCCCATAGTGTTAAAGTACAGGCCTTCTTCACCTAACTTAGATTTATAGGTTTTGATTAGAGGAAATGCTGCAATTCAAGCTTAATTGTTTTTAAAAAAAACTTAAATTTGTGCGGATATAAAATATGAATAAAAAAAAAGCCAAAGGAAGAAGATAAAAAGGAGACCGACCACACACACACACACACACAGAGACAAATGTCCATTCTTAACTCTAATTAAGGAGCAGCGGCGTCTATGGCGGCAGCAAAGGCAGGTCTTCTCCCGTGGATTTTGCCATCGGCGAGACACGCTTCTTCGATGTTTCAAGCTCCGGCGGTTGAGACTGGCCCCGGCGTATGGCGCGTGAGAAAGAGGAAAGCAGAGGATGTCTCTGTCTCAGTCGCCTTCAATCCTTCTGGCAACTTCGATATCTCTGCCTTCGACTCTCACGACGGTACGTTACTTTAGTAATTCTCCCCCGCCCCGTTTTTTTTGGCTGAGAATTGTGGTGTAAAAGGAGCAGATTCAGAAAAAGTGGAGCCACCGATGCCTCCGAGGAAGGGGAGGTACGAAGTAGTGATCGACAACGACTGTATACAGCGGCTGGACTTAACTCCGTTTCAGAGCGCCACCGGGATAACCTCACCTCCCTCAGGTAACACACTGATGAGCGTTTGTTGAATGTTGATGATTGAATTGATTTGGAAATGAGTTGGTGGTGTAGCTGAGCCAAGAGGGTATTTGGAAAGAAGCATCGGATTCAAGATCAATTACAGGAGAGAAGACCCTGGGGACCCCCGAGAGCTGTCGGAATACCCGGAGATAAGGCTGTGGTTCGTGAGGCTTGATGCCATGTACCCTTGGCTTCCTCTTCTGCTCGACTGGCGAGCCGGCGAGCTTGCTCGTTACGCCGCCATGCTTGTCCCCCACCAGATGAGCTTGAGGATGGGTGTCGTTTTCAATCCCGAGGCCTTAGAGCTCTTCGTCATGAACAAAGTCTTTGTCGTTTACCCATGGCTCAAACGGCATGCTGTCCCCAAGCCCAGGCTCAAGACCACCGACATGGCCAGGATGCTCGGCTTCGGTATCTCCGACCAGCTCTTCGACTTTCTCGACGAAGAAAACGATTCTGTTTAGGCCCGATTACACCTCCTCTGTTTGATGGGCTTCTATATGGGCTGAAGATCATATATAGTCAGAGAGAGAGAGAATCTACGCTTTTGATATTAATTACACGTGTCGAAGAACCATTCGACGATACAGCCCAAAAAAAGTTCAAATTCCACAGAGCAGACAGCAGAGAGATTCAAATTTTCAAAAATCAAATAAGTTTGCCGGTGATTCGCATCCAACGAATTAAGGCGTAGGATACAATTATTTAAGATCAAAAGAAGAAAATAAAGGGGGTACGATTCTCTCTTGTCAATTGTTTTTGACAAAATGGTGGTGAGAGAGGAAGAGGAGAAATCGAGATGGTGGTGGTTCGAGAGTCACAAGACCTCAAAGCATTCTCAATGGCTTCACTCAACACTCGCAGAGCTTGATGCAAAGACAAAGGCCATGCTGAAGCTGATTGAGGGAAACGCCGATTCTTTTGCCCAGCGAGCCGAGACTTACTACATGAAACGTCCTGAGCTAATCAGTTTTGTCCAAGATTTCTATCGCTCGCACCGCTCCTTAGCCAAGCGATTCGATCACTTGAAATCATCAGACCATGCATCTCGTCCCTCCAGGCTTCCTCTGGAATCCGTCTGTGGCAGCAATTCTGAAGATGCCGGTTCAGAGATTGAAGACCCAGAGGAAGTCGAGGAAAACGCCTCCTCCCATGATGAAACTTGGAAACTGGAACAAGAAAGGTTGAAGCTGGTTGAAGAGAATGATGCTCTGAGGAAACAACTGTTAGACAAGGACCAAGAGAAGAGGGAGGTCATTAGACAGCTTGCCCAAACAGTAGACACGCTCAAGGACGACAATTCGAGGCTCAAGAGACGTCTTGCCCACGTGTCTCTGTCTCTGAACAGACGCTGCTTTTTGGGCAAGTTGTTCTACATTATGTGCGATGCCAACAAGATCCTTTAATGGTGGATTCTGTGCTCATCATGAGCTTTTGTACATTCACCGGCTTGTGGTTTATGTGCTGTATTATAAACCGAGATTACCCTCTCTACTTAATGCTTTGTTTTGATTTGTTCAATCGCAAGAAACGACAGTTTCAGACAGCGACATCTGAGAGATTCATAATTTGGATTAATCAATTTGACTTCTGAGGCACAAAAACCATCACTGTTACAAGTACAACAACTGCACCAGCAAAACGGCAGAGTGCTTTATGAGCAAATCTCAAACCAACAACAAAAGCTATATATTAAATTACAAGAAAAATATTCTGAAGAATCTTTCCACAAGATATCAAGAGGGCTTACTCTCTGTTTCTAAATGATTAACTAGAATCTGCTGAAAGGTAGCAGCAACACGAGGAAGACGAGAAGCAGAGAGAGTGGTGACGGGACCAGAGAAACAGAGGAAGAAGCAGGAAGAGGAGACCCGACCGGAGAAGAGTCAAGCAGGGGATCAGGAGAGACAGCATCGGGGTTTGGTGGACTAAGGCTTGAGGGGATTGTCGGCATTACAGAAGTTTCTGACGGAGAAGGAGACATTTCGCTGGAACCTGGAGTAGGGAACAGAGGAGAGTTATCTGGAGACATAGCCGGAGGAGAAGCTGAGAAACTCGAAGGAGCTTCAGGCAAAAACGAAGGTGCTGCTGATATGGTGGAGAGCTGAAACTGTAGGAAATCAGATGTTGAAGTGTGCAAACAGAGTAAGATAACGGTGAAGGCAGTGAACAGAGATACGGTCATGGTTGCCGTGAATAGGTCTCTCTGTTGCTTTGAGAATGTTTGTGAGAGACCTAGAGAGGTAAAAAGAAATAATAGATAAGAAATTGAAGAAGAAAAGGGTATACAGCTATAGAGGAGGTAAAAGACAAGATTGGTTGGTTTGGTTGTGGACCTTTTCGCTAAGGGCAGAGCACATGAAAATGTGGATTTGTCGGGTTTTGATTTGTGTCGGAGTGTTTGTATGTTTTGATATACTGAATAAAAATACAAGCAAATAGTAGAACCCCCGTGAAGCTCTTCCCTTGATATTGATATTGAAGTGAGTGCCAGCCTTAACTTGTTATGCTTTCCCGTTTCTGCAATAATCTTAGGTTTATGGTCAGTTAAAGATTATTGCAGAGAGATTCTCTGATATATGTAAGAGCAGACATTACTGCATTTCATTTCTCATCACATTGAAACATATATATATATATGTTGACTTTTTGCTCAAGATTCTTGCTATGCTTTTCCTCACTACACTCATCTGAACACAAGGGACAGCATTCTTATGGCAAATTTTCTATCAAATTCAATCTCTAGAGATCTGAAGAAAGAAGAAAGAATGAACTGAACTTGGAACAGGTCAAGACCTTATGAATGAGTATGAAAGCTTTCCCATATGTTCTGGGAAGCTTCCATTGGCGGATTTAATACGTCTGCTTCTCTTAACCCTCATGCCCAGACCAGTCCATCGAAGCCGATTTCTAGATTTGACACAGGGCTGTCTCCAAAACCTTGGTCAAGTGCTCGGGTGTCATCTATTGGATCTACATATGGCTCACGCAGATCAGCGGATCTTTCTGAGGGAATTCCGTAATCTTTGAGTATACACAAGGAAGCCGAATTCGAAGCTTCTCTCTCCAACACGGCCACATAGTTGTCTTCAAACTCAAAAACTAGATACTTATCTTTGCACATGTCAATGAGATGTGCCAAGTGATGGATGTTTCTTATAGGAGTTCCATTCAACTTCAGGACCTGCTGGTTGTTCATGTCTTCATAGCCGATGTTTACTTCATTTGCTAACACCTACAAATATGCTCGTCCAATGAGTAAAAAGTGAGTTTATTATTATTATTGCACTCCCCAAAATGCACATGGAAACAAGAACTCGTTATCCTCTGAGAGCTTGCCTGTGATAGGATGACGATTTGTTCTCCTCTAAACCTTGCCACGGAGTAGCGTGCCTTTGTTAACAATTTCAACTACAAATTGGAAGGAATACAAACTTAGAATGAGAATGCAAAAACAGTTTTATGCGTATTATAAATTAACATAACACAATGTTTTTAGAGTGAGCTTACGCCTATGGTGTCCTCGCACTCTTCCCTGTGCATACAGTGAAAAAAACAATTAGGCATTTGCGAAATAACGAAGAAAGTTTCGATTTCCTTTTGCATACTAGCAAGCTGAGGAGAACATACTCTATCAGGGGTTCCGAGAGCGGAGTAAACACCAAACCAGCAATTATAATGTATGATGGCTGACCTCCATCAATATGGTACGGGACCTATTTTAAAGCACGAAAGGCAATGAAGCTTTAGTAATTAGCTTACTAGGCTTGAAAGACGGAAAGCTTTAAATGGTAGATGCAGACAGTCGTACCAGGTGCACTCGTGGCCTTAGAACTACTTGAACTTTCTTAAGTTCTCCTGCTCTAATGATACCAAGCTCTGCGATATCACCTGCAAATCTGTTAAGTAAAATAAAAAGCCATATATGAGGAAAAGCAAAGGAAATTATTACACTTGTGGACAAGAAAAAGAGGTCTCTACTTTTGACTGATGAGATAACGGAATGCAATGCGTTCACTGGATCGGAAGGGTACAGTTCCTTCACATCCCACGTGTAGATCATCAAAACTTACAATCACATCTCCCTGATTCAACATTTAACACTAGTCAGGGTATATCACAAATCAAGGATGAGAAGATTTTATTGTGGAAATTTGGTAGAGCAAAAATCCTATGTTCCATGCTCTTTACCTCCTTCAGGACTTTACTTGCATCAGATGTAGGTTCAACTCTTCGCACCAGCACCCCCTACAAAATTAAGGGTTACATCACCTTGAGTAGACTCAGACTGCTAGGAAGGAAGAATCAATATCCTCCACACCATTATGTGGGCAAAATCTTTATCCGACACAAGAGAGACGACCTAGCAAAGCAAATCTACCTCATTTGTAGGAACTTTTAGGCACTCCCGCAGAGCTGGATTTTCCAATTTCTGCAGCAATACTCCAAGGCAAGGGTAACCTGCAAGAGATATAGCTTTTAATAAACAGAAGATTATGGTCTTGCAGTGGAACATATGAACATCAAGAGAAACTCTTACCAGTGTACTTTCCGTTCCTCTCATAATCCGTCAAAAAGTGAGAAACAACTGTTGTTGGAATTACGTATCCAATATTTTCAGTCTCTTCGGATCTGTAAACCTAGAGGAAGTTTCCTGTGAGGCATACGTTTGGAAAGAGAATACAAAACAGATATTATATCCTCTAAAATCCTAAAGAGATTACCTGAAATGCTACTCCAATACATTCCCCCTGGTCGTTGAATGCAGGGCCACCACTATTCCCTAAAATCTAACAAGTATAAGAAGTGGCTATCACAATAATACAGATGAATATCCTCAGAAACAATTTCAGTGAAAAGAACAAGTCACTTTCAAGTTTTAGAACAAAGTGCAAGATACTAGGTGCAAAAGGAAAACATTTTAGTAGAAATGACCCACTGACCTGGATTTATTGCAGCGTCGATTTGAATTCCAAGCAAGTCAGATGATCCATGAGCATATGATGTTACCTGCATTCCCATAGTTTCAATGAGCAAAAGTTCTCAAAACCTACACAACAATATATTGGCATAAAAGCAAAGCCAAAAATATGGGCAAACCTCTATTCGTGATACGACCCCTTTTGTCACAGAGATAGTATCTCCTCCAAGAGGATATCCCACGACAGTTACTGAATCCTGCAAATCAAAGCCAACATGGAAACTCTATGAACAACTGGTATACCCAGATATATAATAGAACTAAAAGGCAGGGAAGAACATCTTGAGCTTTTTATGCTATTAATGCAGGCAAAGAGAATGCTGTATGTGTAATATTTTTATGTCTACAGTTCAACCAGACTACTTACAGACTTTAATTCATATAAAGATTAAAGACATGCACACCAACAAAATGGACAACATCCCCCATTCTATGATATAATGATCCCGCGGGAAAAAAATCTGATTGTTTGCTTTTGGTATTGTTCATGCCTCATCTAGACCGTCAAATGTGTTCTTTAAGTATATTACAGGAGACTGCACTTGAGGAAAGCTGAAAAAGAGCAAGAAATACATCATTATCTGATGAGAGGATGAAACCTGAAGGCGGGGTAAATGGCCAAGCCGCAGTGGTTCAGCTCCTTTCCAGAAATCCTCGCTTTCTACTGAAAGCAAAGCTATGTCACAGTCCACACCTCTTACTAAAACCTGTACATAATAAAATGAGAGGGAAGTTATCTGCGATTGCATAAGAAGTAGGCAAATGTTAAATTAAGCTTATCGGAGATATAGTGTTAATGAGCATATTGATGGGTTCCATGGAGATGCTACAAAATCAAGGCAGGAGATCAAACCCACGTGCGTGTGCAGGTAATTATCATAGATGCAAAACTAACCTTAGCCACATACTTTCTATCATCTCCTCTTCTCTTAACTTTAACCTGATCAAGAAAGATAACAAAAGGTGAAGAGAAAGAAAGATGAAAAGCAAACTGGGAATGAATAAGAAGGGAAGTAAACCTGTGTATCATGTTCCACACAATGGGCATTTGTCAAGAGCTTGCCATCTCCTATCATAAAAGCACTGCAATGGAAACACACAATAAATTAGGAATTGGGAATAAATTATGTCTTTTAGGGGCATAAGCGAGAAGAGTCAACAATCTAATTAGGAATTGCCTTCCAGTGCTGGTAAATTGTCTTTGCTTCTGCCATGGGAGGGAGTAATCAGGCGCTGTATGAGTGCAGTAAACCTGAGGAACAACCACGGATTCAAAGAAGCAGGTAACTGGATAGTCTGATAAGCGACAACTTTAAAGACTCTAGCTTCAATTCTTGAATGGGGGAAACAAAAAATCATTTTGAGAAACAGCAGATGTGAAAGAGTGTTACCTTTACAACGGCGTTGAGAAAGGATGCATCGTGAATCTTGGCAGGATCAGTCTGCAATCGAAATGGGATTAGACCAATTCTGTATTAAATGTCAACAAACAAGAAGAAGAAGTAAAATACCTGCTGCTCTCTAAAATCAGATTGAGGCTCTTTTTTGTCTTTCTTTTGCGACCCAAANCAAACCTCTATTCGTGATACGACCCCTTTTGTCACAGAGATAGTATCTCCTCCAAGAGGATATCCCACGACAGTTACTGAATCCTGCAAATCAAAGCCAACATGGAAACTCTATGAATAACTGGTATACCCAGATAGAGCTAAAAGGCAGGGAAGAACATCTTGAGCTTTTTATGCTGTTAATGCAGGCAAAGAGAATGCTGTATGTGTAATATTTTTATGTCTACACTTCAACAAGACTACTTACAGACTTTAATTCATATAAAGACATGCACACCAACAAAATGGACAACATCCCCGATTCTATGATATAATGATCCCGCGGAAAAAAATCTGATTGTTTGCTTTTGGTATTGTTCATGCCTCATCTAGACCGTCAAATGTGTTCTTTAAATATATTACAGGAGACTGCACTTGAGAAAAGCTGAAAAAGAGCAAGAAATACATAATTATCTGATGAGATGATGAAACCTGAAGGCGGGGTAAATGGCCAAGCCGCAGTGGTTCAGCTCCTTTCCAGAAATCCTCGCTTTCTACTGAAAGCAAAGCTATGTCACAGTCCACTCCTCTTACTAAAACCTGTACATAATAAAATGAGAGGGAAGTTATCTGCGATTGCATAAGAAGTAGGTAGATGTTAAATTAAGCTTATCGGAGATATAGTGTTAATGAGCATATTGATGGGTTCCATGGAGATGCTACTAAATCAAACCCACGTGCGTGTGCAGGTAATTATCATAGATGCAAAACTAACCTTAGCCACATACTTTCTATCATCTCCTCTTCTCTTAACTTTAACCTGATCAAGAAAGATAACAAAAGGTGAAGAGAATGAAAGATGAAAAGCAAACTGGGAATGAATAAGAAGGGAAGTAAACCTGTGTATCATGTTCCACACAATGGGCATTTGTCAAGAGCTTGCCATCTCCTATCATAAAAGCACTGCAATGGAAACACACAATAAAGTCACGGAACAGCCTTTTAGGGTCATAAGCGAGAAGAGTCATCAATCTAATTAGGAATTGCCTTCCAGTGCTGGTAAATTGTCTTTGCTTCTGCCATGGGAGGGAGTAATCAGGCGCTGTATGAGTGCAGTAAACCTGAGGAACAACCACGGATTCAAAGAAGCAAGTAACTGGATAGTCTGATAAGCGACAGCTTTAAAGACTCTAGCTTCAATACTTGAATGGGGGAAACAAAAAAAAAACATTTTGAAAAATAACAGATGTGAAAGAGTGATACCTTTACAACGGCGTTGAGAAAGGATGCATCGTGAATCTTGGCAGGATCAGTCTGCAGTCGAAATGGCATTAGTCCAATTATGTATTAAATGTCAACAAACAAGAAGAAGGGGCAAGTAGAAATACCTGCTGCTCTCTAAAATCAGATTGAGACTCTTTTTTGTCTTTCTTTTGCGACCCAAACGCCTTGAACGCCATTGTTTGAGGAACACCACCGTCCCCTTCATCTCTCACCCTGCCTGGGTAATTCTTCTGCTTCTGTAGGATGAAAGACACACGGAACTCAAACACGCGAATCTACAGATATTCATTGAAGAGTTTTTTGGGGGTTAATTAATTGTACTGTACCTCTGGGTTTAATTTAGGTGATGAATCAGACCTTGAAGCTTTCCTCTTCTGATGCGAAGCTCGGGGAGTCGACGAGGTCAGCGACTTGGGGGATGCGGCCACGAAACACAGCGGAGAAGAGACAGAATACTGAAGTTTAACGGAGGCATTAAGGAGGGAGAAGCAGCAGCTTGCGACGGAGACGGCCATGTCTAACTACCGGAGCGGCCGGCGAGAGACTGAGTCGCTGAGAGAAATGAGAAGAGAGAGAGACCTTTCTTATCCATTCCAAAATCACCACTACTATTTGGCGCCTCTCTGGTACTCTCGTAAATTCGGACACCCTCTTCCGGATATTTTCGTACTTTCCTCTTTCTTATTTTTTTAATTTTTTTTAATAACTGGGATCATAATGGACGTCTTAATGGGCCTGTTTTTGGGACGTCTTAATGGGCCTGTGTTGGTTTCTTTAAGGTGTGCTATTATCATATGGAGCTGGCCATTTAACAAACAAACATATAGGGGCATGATGGTGATGCAAATATGCATGTCATGCAATTAACGTTTCGTTCCAAACCTAAATAATGATCAGTGCCGGCTCTATGCATGTGCTGGAGGTGCTTTTGCACAGGGTCCAAACTTAATTTTGTGTTTTTTTCGTTTTTTTGGTTGTAAAAAGGGTCCAAAATATATATTTTTAAAAGTTTTTCTTACTTAAAAGGGCTCAGATTATAATGACAAATTTTTTTTTATAAACCCATAACAATAACTAGGGCTCATTAATTTTTTCTAGCTCAGGGTCTTCTCTACCATTGAGCCGGGCCTGATAATGATTATTTGTAAAGCTATATATTTTTTTTTATTAACCTCGGCAACTTGCTCATGTGGGCCTAGTTGTTAGGTGATTAATTTTGAATGATCATATGTTTAATTGCGTAAGGGGATAAGTAAATTGATTAATTGTCTGTACGACAAAAGATAAAGATCAGAGATTTAGGTTTATTTTTTTGGGTTAATATCAGATTTCCATCTAACCTTTGTCTCCTGCTTTTTGATTAAAGGAGGAGGGAGGGTGACCCCAAAGTCAACAATCAATCAAGATATTTTTGTTTAGTACATTTCTGGCTTAATCCACGCGTTGCCCAATGCCCCCATCCTTCTCCATACCCATTTTTATACGAAAGCGACGCCGTTTGTTTTGTCTCAGTAGCACCAAAATTATGACCATAACATTTTTTGAAACGGGTCTAATTATGACCATACAGACCCTTGTTGGTTCATTGCCATTTTACTTATGTTTTCATTTGCTTTTTTTTTTGTCTGTAACATTTTAGGTGGTTTTTAATCTACTGGTTTTTATTCATTAATACACATGTATTTTACCACTTTATAATATGCAACACAAAATTATAAATACGCGACTGTAATTTGGATCTAGTATCTAATAGATTACTGTGATATTATATGTCGAAATGATTTCGATTGATGAATCTCTATGTTGAGTGAGTAAATTGGCTAACGCGTGTCTGAATTTTGGAATTAATGCTTGGTAAAAAAGTATATAATATGTATACGCTCGATTTTCAAATTTGGCAGTTGCTTTGTTTTGTGTGTATAGAGTGTATTTATTACTATTATTATTATGTGTTTTGTTAAAGAAGGCACGTTGTATTTACTTTTTCTTTAATAAACAGTCCTTCTAGAAGCCCAACCCCACATACTCGCAGGTCATTCCCGTCTTCCGAAACCAATGAATCAGGATTACAAAAGTGCTCCTAAAAGAAAATTAAAAATAAAACATTGAGAGTCGTCAATTATAATGGCCACATTCTGTTTGCGTATATATATGGATATATATATCACTATAATTCGTAGCTGCGGGTGTCTCTAGTCATCATAATTTGTCTATTAGAAACAAAGAGAGAAAACAATATGAACACAACCAAGAACGTGTTTGATGTGTCACCGTTCTTGCTCTTAGAAGCATCTGCAGATTCCGAGACGTATCGAGATGGCGGTGGCGCCGCTCAGATAGAGGGTGGCCACCACGGCGAATGCATTATTAACGATTACGCAGATGGCGATGATATTGAGTCTTGTAGTGCCAGTTCGTACGAGACGTCTTGTGTGACGTGGACGAGCCAGAGACCGAGCGGGTCAGGGTTTGAGCCGGAGGATACGGTGAAGGAAGAGAGAATACTCGCAGCCGGAGAGGAAGAAGACGAGGACGGAGAAGGAGAGGTGAATAGCTACAGAAGACGTGGGAGAAGCCAACAACGAGAAAATCTGGCCGTTGATTCTGGTGCGGTTGTGAGTGAGATGGATAAAAGTCGAATGTTCTGGGAAGCTTGTCTCGCTTCTTGATCTTTCTTTCTTGTCTCTCGCCCACTTTGGTTTTTCCTTTTGATGAATTATACATACCAATCAAATATATGTCCATAGATTTCATCATCGAGCTGTAGAAAGAATTATAAACCAAATCTGACCGCGTTTTGTTTTCAGCTGTATCCAAACCATCCAACATCTAACTAAAGGTTAATAATAAGAAAAAAAACAAAGTTTTGATTTATCGAAAGTATAGGTGGGAGTATCAAATATAATTATCGACGCTCTAGTTGGTAAATGGAACCGAATCAAAGAAATAAAAAACAATCAGGAATCAAAGGGGGTAATAATGTACCGCCAGTTAAACCACGAGAGGGCCTGACGTTTCTTTTGATTCGTCAAGAAAAAAAGTGGTCTACTGGTGTGGGAATCTGTATGAAATATGAAAAAGGAAAAACAAGTAGCTAGGCGCAATATAATAAGTGATGACAAAGTAGTGGTTCCTTCATTAAGGATGTTATTATACTAAATTACCAATTCTAATGCTCATCCAATAAAGAGAATCCCGTAGCTTGGTGGTTTGCTACTATACGTATATAGAGATAGAATAATAAAAATACAAGATATTCTAAGATATCTTTAGAATTCGAAATATATAACCATAACATAACATGTACAAATATTAAATTTGAGGTACTCATTTTATGACAACTTTCAATAATTTATCCTCTATTTTTGTGCTTTTAGTAGGCCTAGTCTTTCCGGTACTTGCAATGGCTTTTTTTATTTCTTCATAGTAAAAAAAATAATTTTTTTTAGATAGGATGAGACCGAATCGTATCACTCGTTTTTTTATTTGAAAAATTTCGATTCAATAAGACCCATTTGATAGAATATTGTATAACACATAGATTCCTACAAACATAACTAAAAAAAAGCTCTTATGTATGCATAAATTTATTATATGGATAACTAAATTTGCGCTCTTTTGAAAAATGGATCATCATAGGGCCGGTGTATGAAACTCAAGTCAATGTATTTATTTGTATGTATGTATATAGTTATAAGGGATCATATAAAAGAAGGAAATGTTATTATTTTAGAGATATATTTGTTATTATTTTAGAGATATAATATATGTATCTTCTTCTTAATCTATTGACCGATAAAGTAATTTTTGTATTTGGTTCGTTAGTGTTATACTTTTAGTTGTTTTTTAATTACTGTTGTGCATTTATATTGGACTCACCACTAACAAGAATCTGCTTGTCTTCTGTTTTTTTTTTTTTTTTAAACTGAATCTATCATCATTCAATTAAGAGATCTCACCATTACAAATAGAAAAATAATAAAAAGAAGAGAGGGAAGGAGATAGGGTGTCTCATTTGGGAAATTTTCATTTTCTTAAGAGAGACTTTTCGGACATTTTTTTTCCGCTTAAATGACTTTAACTTTTTGATATAATTTAAAATTTAATTACATAATACTAAAATATTAATTTTATATTTGATGAAATAAATTTCGCCAATAAAAGATGCTGTTAGCCTGTTACTACTACTAGTTTACAACTAGTCTAGCGATCGCTTTTTCACCTTCACTCATGGAAGTTTGGTTTCAGGTATAGCTGGTGTTTTGTGGAGGATTTAACACTATGATAATCATTCTATTAAATCAACCAATAATCGTCGACAAATAACATTCACACACCCTTAAGGCCTTAAATGCGGTATTCGTTTCCATGGGCCAATGATATCAGGCCCAATCAAGAAACTAATACCGACCCATCAGATTCTAAACATATATGAGTGTCGTCATCTGGTCCACGGAAAGAGGGCGAAAAAATGAGCGCGACGCAGGGACCGCACTCGCTCGCCTTCAGGGTGATGCGACTGTGCAAACCGTCTTTCCACGTCGATCCTCCCCTCCGTATTGACCCTTTCGATCTTCTCGCCGGCGAGGATTATTCCGACGATCCCACATCCGCCTCCTTGTTCCGCCGCCACGTGTCTTCTGCCGATGCCGTCGATTCCGATCTAACTTACCGCAACAGATTCCTCCTTAACCATCCTACCGATCCCATCGGTCTCTCTGGTCTTCTCCTTCTTCCTCAGTCCTTCGGGTTCTCTCTCTCTCTCTCTCTCTCTCTCATTTCTCCTGCCGCTTATGTTCCCCGATTACAGTCGATATCAGCTGTTTGATTCGGATTTGTTGGGCAGAGCGATCTATCTCGGAGAAACATTCTGTAGCTATATTAGCGTCAACAATAGCTCCAGTTCCGAGGTTCGGGATGTTACCATCAAGGTTCGCCTCCTACATTTTGCCCTTTTCTGTATTGTAATCAGAAATCTGTTTTTTCACACATTCAATTTCTCCTGCGGAATGGATTTTTCGTACATATATTTCATCTGCTTCTTGTTGGGCCTTGAATTGAAAATGAAAAAACCAGAGTGATGCCAAGTCATATAGCTCCCATATCTTATTGTAGGCAGAAATTCAGACCGAGAGGCAGAGGATTCTACTTTTGGATACATCCAAGTCTCCTGTTGAATCGATACGGACAGGGGGACGCTATGACTTCATAGTGGAACATGATGTTAAAGAGCTTGGAGCTCACACGTGGGTTTACTCTGACTTTCTTATGTATCTCTTTGTTTTTCTTGGCATTTCAATTGCTCCTTGGCCATGACCGCCATTTCGCTCTTAGGTTGGTTTGCTCTGCGCTGTACAATGATGCTGATGGTGAGCGTAAATATCTTCCCCAGTTTTTCAAGTTTGTCGTCGCAAACCCACTCTCAGTGAGGACCAAGGTGACATATATATATGAGCATTTTGCTTGTCGCTCGTCCGACTCTTCTCTCCAGGCTTGTCTAATTGTTGCGCCTTCTGATATGCAGGTTCGAGTTGTAAAGGTAGGTTCGAGAATGTTCATTCTGTGACTGGTTCCAAGAAGCTTTAGTTTTTCCTCTACTTCTTAATATGGTGTTTTACATGGATCATAGAGGTGAGGTTTGTAATTATATCATGATGATGCATATGGTCATTCTAATGCTGTGTTGTTGAAACCGGATTCCTTTTATTAATTCATCATTCGCCAATGATCCCCTGCAAAGTATAAAATCCATTATGTAATTTGAACCACTTATGTTCTGGTCCTCAGTAATCATATATCATCCAGGATTTCTTGAAAAGCTTTACAGTGAGAGTTAACAGGAGAGTTGGTAGATTCATTGTTCCCGTCCTTATTTCCTGTCTATGTAGTTGAAACTGTATTTATTTGTTTGTATTGGTTGTCCAATATAAATACGAGCTCATGTGTTGTTGATGTTTGGGCAATCGTTGTATCTTTTACACCAGGAGACTACGTTTCTAGAGGCTTGCATTGAGAACCATACAAAAGCAAACCTCTTTATGGACCAAGTTGATTTTGAACCTGCCAAACAATGGAGTGCTGTGATATTACAAAATCAAGACCACCATTCCACAGAAGTTACCCCGACCAGGTCTATCACATTTTCACAGAATCGTTATCATGGTTACTTTCTCTATCAAATTGTCTTAATTTGCTGATCCGTCTCTCTGGGTGTCAGTGATCTTGATGGACTGATACCTATTCCGCCAGTTATAATCCGATCTGGTGGGGGTATCCACAACTATCTCTATAAGTTAATCCCATCTATAGATGTTTCTGGGCAAACAAGATTCCAGGGAAGTAATATTCTTGGTAAATTTCAAATTACATGGCGCACAAATTTGGGAGAACCTGGTCGCTTACAAACACAACAAATTCTTGCCGCTGTAAGTTTCTTTACTAAAAACAAGACATTTGATATGTACTAATTTGTTAATAGTTTGCTGCTTGGTTTATGTTCTAAGTCTGAATGTATCTGTTTTCCTTAGGAATTTGAGATATTGTGGCCATTCTTTTACTCCAGTTCACATGAAATCATTAGTCTAAGTATACAGACAGCCTGGAGCAGGGTATGGTCGAGCCAATCCTTAATTTAGTGGGTATTAGAACAACTAGGAAAAATATCGCGCTGCATTAATATCGTTATTTAGCAGTATTATACTCACCACCCTGCTCTATATATCATAAATCATTTGCTTGATCTAAAAATTTCATCTTTGTGGAAACAAACTAATGCCTGAGCTCTGTTCTGTTGGCAAGTGAAAACTTCTATACACTTATGTAAAAGCACATTTATGAAATTCTCTGTATGTCCTTATACGCATCATCTATATGCTCATGTCTCAGCTTCTCTCATCATCTAACAAACTTCCTTCATCGTAACTTCTTTTTGTCTTTTCAGCCAGTCAGTCGCAAAGAGATTAATATGCGAGTTGTCGAGGTTCCAACTGCTATACACTTAAATAGACCCTTTTCGGTAATACATTTATTTCTTTTTCTGTAATGTTGGTAATTCCTTGGATTTACATTGGTTTTAAACTGAGCATATGATGTTTTCCCTAGGCTTGCTTGAATATCACAAACCAAACTGATAGGCAATTGGGACCCTTCGAGGTTTCACTGTCACAAGATGAATCACAAATGGAGAAGCCGGTTGCCATTAACGGTCTCCAGAATCTGGTATCATATTTTAACTTTTGTTTTTTCCCCCCTATCGTGTCTGTTTAATGAATGCCTTTAGAATTTTCTGTTGTATAAGGTCACGGTAAATCTATGTATTTTAGTGCTTTAGATCACACACAAACAACCATGTACGGTGGCAGAACTGTGAATCACATTTTGGCTACCCCAATGGGCAATGGGTATGGAACTAAATATTAAGAATGACTAGTTGAAGCTAAATGGTTTTGCTTGGCTATTGCACTTTTTATGGTACGAGGAACTCACTCCAGTTCTTGCAGATGTTACCTAGGATTGAGGCATTTGGCTCCAATGATTTCCAATTGGTATGACAAATTTGACCACCTACAAATATGATCTCAAGGCCCTTGACCGTTCTTAGAACCTTAACCCTGAATCTATATATTGACAGAATCTTATCGCCACCAAACTCGGGGTGCAGAAAATCGCTGGGATCACAGCCGTGGACACAAGAGAGAAGAAAACCTACGAACTTGTTCCAGAGATGGAGGTCAGTGTACCATCTTTTCTAGGCTCCGAGTCCCACTCTTTAAGATCAACGACGCTGACATTGATATTATTGTTGTTTGGCATTTGTACTGCAGATATTTGTAGAGTCGGACTAAACTTTCAGACAGCCTCCGAGTGATGTTCTTCCGAACCATTTGTATTTTAATGTTTTGATCATGTTGATTCAAAACTGTTTGGTGTTTGTAATTTTTTAATAAATAATTATTGAAGTCTTTTCTTTGATCATCATCTACACATCAATTTTCAATAATACCACAAAATTTGACATTCGTGGAGTACAAATTTTAATATATTTTTCTATTTACGACAAATTTGTTATATAAATTTTGGGTCTTTTAGATTAATAACAATATTGAAAAACAAAATTAAGTATATAGCCATAGGGATTTGAAAATTAATTCCATAACCATAGTACTATTTTGTTGGACGAAAATGCCCCTACTTCAGGTTATACAATTTGTCTATTTTATACTGTAGAAAAATAATAGTATAACATGTGAAACAAAAACGGATGAACGAGAGATAAAAAATGAGACGTTTCAAAACAAATCGATCAAACTATACTATACGAACATAAAAAATAGTATAAATTTGTTACTGTTTGGAAATATATAAAAGGAGACGAGACGTTTTAAAACAAATCGATCAAACTATACTATACGAACATAAAATATAGTATAGACTTGTTACCGTTTGAAAATATAAAAAAAAGAATAGAATCGATATTATATATAATATAAAGAATATCATAGCACCCTTTTTGATATCGTTATATTGTTAATTCCTAATATGGTTACTCAGCCAAAATTCTCATAAATTTTTACATATATTACTTTTTAATCATGAAATTTAATTACCCGCATCTATTTCTTGGATCCTGGATGAAGAAGTGGGTTATTCCCAGTCGGATTAATAATCGAAACAAGGTGGTTTGAGTGAGATTTTGTGGAATCGAAAGATGATGATGCTCAGAATCCGAAGCAGAGATGGATTGGAGCGAGTCACAGCCGACGGAGCTCACATCACTGTTTCCCAGCTCAAAACCTTAGTCGAGGATCAGCTCCAGATCCCTCTCCGTAGCCAGACCTTATCCACCAATCGTGATCTTCTCCTCGCCAAAACTCCCGCTGATCTACTCGCCTTCACCGACCTCTCCGACCCCAACCTCCGCCTCTCCTCGCTGAATCTCGGCCATGGCTCTATCCTCTACCTCGCGTACGACGGGGAGCGCACGATTCGTGGAGGTCCTGCGGTCACGCCTGCCGGATCTTTCGGGAGGAAGATGACCGTCGATGACTTGATCGCACGCCAGATGCGCGTCTCTCGTCAGGAGAAGTCTCACTGCGACTCCGTCTCGTTCGATCGCGATTGCGCCAACGCCTTCCAGCACCATGTCAACGAGTCCCTGGCGTTTGCGGTCAAGCACGGTGGGTTTATGTACGGCACCGTAACGGAGGAAGGACAGGTGGAGGTTGATTTCATATACGAGCCGCCACAGCAAGGGACCGAGGCGAATCTGATTCTGATGAGAGATGCCGAGGAAGAGAAGCGCGTGGACGCAATCGCCATGGGCTTGGGGATGAGGAGGGTCGGTTTCATATTTAACCAGACTGTGATGCAGGACAAGACTGAGTACACTCTGTCGAACTCGGAGGTCTTACAGGCGGCGGAGCTTCACGCCGAGAGCGAGTTGCAGGAGTGGGTCACGGCGGTCGTAAAGCTCGAGGTCAATGAGGACGGTGGCGCCGATGTCCATTTCGAGGCGTTTCAGATGAGTGATATGTGCATCAGGCTGTTCAGGGAAGGGTGGTTCGAGACGGAGATTGTGCCGGACGATGATCCCAAGCTCTCGAAGATGAAGAAAGAGGTGGTTGTCGGCGTGAAGGATGTTAAGGAGGTTGATAACGATTTCTTCCTCGTGGTCGTCAAGATCTTGGACCATCAGGTGTGCCCTTTTGAGCTTCCATCTCAATATTTTGTCATAATAAAAGATGCTTTGTGTACGATTGGGTTGAAAACTATTAGAGCTTTCAATTTGCTTTTCATGAATTGCTCTGATTGCTAGTGAAAGATGGGTATCATGAAATCTGGAGCTAAGTCGTCGTAGGTTTAGAAGGTTCTGAAGATACAAGCTTGTTGAAGCGAAGAATACTAGTACTTGTCTATTCACTGTTGCTGCCGAAAAATCTTTGTTTCCAGCTAGTGAAGTTGACTTGTCATTGGTCCCCTGCCTGTTTTTAACATTAGCTGCTATTGTCAGGGGCCTCTATCATCAACATTCCCAGTAGAGAACAGGAGCATTCGAGCAACGATGAGGGCTCTGAAAACCCACCTGGTCCGTGCAAAGAGCTTGGCGTTGGTGAAGAGGATCTCAGATTTTCATCTGCTTCTCTATTTGGCTCAGTTTCTGGACGTGTCATCAGACGTCCCTGCTTTGGCGGAGTGTGTGCGTCTGCAGTCGCCTGTTCCCGAGGGATATGCGTTGCTCATCGAGTCAATGGCCAACACTTGTTAAACTAGTTTTTGCATTTTCGTTTGTTCCTATCAGACTTGTTTCAGGTCATGTTCCTCTAGTTTCATTTTATAGGGCCAACAAGATTAGGAAAAATGGTAGAACCACGTGACAAATGACAACCTAGTCAGGTTTGTCCGTAATGTATTTTGATACGTTTGGTGGTTGATAGACCCAATACTTAATGAATCTACGTATATGTAACTATAGTACTAGTTTTTCGAATCAAAAACAAACAATTGGGCCTACTAATCTTATATTCACTGAAACGGTAATATATATATTCAGTGGCACCGTACTAATAATGACCGCTTGACAAGAAAAAGAGATAAAAAAAATTAAAATAAATAATGAACCAACAAGAAGCGAAAATGCGAAGGCTGAAATTGGGAGTGTTTCATTTTTATCGTCAGCGGGAAGTTTCAGCAAGGCCATTGGCGGGAGAGCTAATTTTCCTCCACAGTTGTGCGAACCCTAGGAATTTTTTCCGGCACCATGGAAGACGCTTTTCATGGCCAAGTGAGTCTCCTTCGTTGTTTAATTTTGCTTTTGGAATGTCGGATTTCCAAGTGACTCGTCTGCTGTGTAGAAAAGGAGTAGAGATCGGGATCAGGACGACGACAGCGGCGGCGGTGAAGAGGCTGGCAAGGCAGACGGAAGCGGCGGAGAGAATCAGGAGCGGAGCGTCAGTGAGGCCAGCGAAGACCAGAGCCCTAGCAAGTTGGAGCTCGATGATGACGATTTCCAGGAAACCCGTCCTCAGACCAAGCGTAGTCGCACCCATCCTCCTCAACAGAATCTCATAGGTAATTCCTAAATTGAGGTTGAACGACTTCAGGATCCGAGACACATAGCAGCAATTGTATTCTGTGGAGATCTGAGCCTAGTAATATTTCATTGATTATCCATCATCACTGCTTCATCTCCTTTTGGCTCTTGTTTGTTCAACAGAGGTTGTCAAAGGGAACGGGGATCTTATTCCTAAAGCCGTCAAGATCTGGGTTGAACGATATGAAGACTCTCCCAGACTTGCAACCGCTGAACTCCTGTCTATGCTGTTTGAGGTACTCAAGTTATACTAGCATCACTGTTTTCCTCTCTAGCCTCAATATAAGTCTGATTAGGCATACTACGAGGACTAAGATCCGGGCATCTTTTGTTACCTGAGTACCTCGCCCTTCTTTAATTAATTTCGTAGGCTTGCGGTGCTAAGTACTCCATCAAGGAAGAACTGCTTGATGAGACTGACGTGGATGATGTTGTCGTTGCCCTTGTTAATCTTGCTAGAGCCGTAAAGGATTCCTCTCTTTTGATGATTTGTTTTTTTACATTTTGTTTCATCAGAAACTTTTCACCAACATTCTTTTGATTGCCGTTGGCTCTAGGGTGAAGTTGAAGATTATCAGAGTTCGAGAAAGAAGGAACTCAAGAACTTCAAAGAAAACCTTGTTTCATTCTGGAATTTTTTAATTATCGAGTTCCAGAATGGACCATTGTTTGATAAAGTCTTGTTTGACAAGTGCATGGACTACATAATCGCACTGTCATGGTTTGTGGTCAAACATCTACAAGCTTATGTGCTCATATGCCACATGGAATTCTATTCATGTTTGTCATTTTTCTACTTCTTTTGCAGTACTCCACCAAGAGTTTACCGCCAAACTGCCACGCTAATGGGCCTCCAACTAGTCACGTCTTTCATTTCTGTAGCAAACACACTCGGTTCACAGCGAGAAACCACCCAAAGGCAATTGAATGCTGAAAGCAAGAAAAGAGCTGACGGGCCTCTTGTGGAGTCCCTCAACAAAAGGCTGTCTGTTACTCATGAACAGATAACTACATTGGAGGACATGATGCGAAAATTTTTCACAGGGTAAGATTGGATAACGATTTTAACGTTAGCTAAAGTATTAAGCCTCCACAACAAAAAAAGAGAAGAAAATGAAAGCATAATTCTTTTTTTTAATATGAGTGTTGCTGACATAAATCATTGTTACATCTTATTTTGAAGGTTGTTTGTACACCGATATCGAGATATTGACCCAGATATTAGAATGTCATGCATTCAGTCTCTGGGCATTTGGATTTTGTCTTATCCTTCTCTTTTCTTACAAGATCTGTACTTAAAGTATCTTGGATGGACGCTTAATGACAAAGTAAGCTATTATCTCATTAAGATGATTAAAAATTATGTTCATAATGGTCACTGATCTTCTCTCTGTATTCAATTATCCGGAGGCTGCTGGAGTAAGGAAAGCTTCTCTCTTGGCATTGCGAAAACTTTATGAGATGGATGAAAACGTCCCCACTCTTGGTCTATTCACTGAGAGATTTTCCAATCGAATGATCGAGATGGCTGATGATGTTGATATGCCTGCAGCTGTTTGTGCTATAGGGCTTGTAAAGCAGCTGCTAAGGTAATTCCCCCCCTCAAGATATTTTTCCCAACCAAAGCTTCCACCACAAATATGTTGGAATGCCCTGAGTTAGTACTTGAGCTTTTTTTCTGTCCTGCAGACACCAGTTGATACCTGATGATGACCTAGGCCCTTTGTACGATTTACTTATTGATCAACCTCAAGAAATCAGACGTGCGATAGGAGAGTTAGTGTATGACCACTTGATCGCACAAAAGTTCAACAGTTCCCCATCCGGTCTTACAGGTTTTCCCTCGAGATTAGCCAAATCCTGGGCACTATAAATTTTACTCTGAGAACTTGGTTCAGAGCTATCACGTCCTTTTTTCAGGTCATGATGATTCTTCCTCTGAGATCCATATCTTCAGAATGTTACAAATATTACGGGAGTTCTCCACAGATCCAATTTTAAGCGTTTATGTAATTGATGACGTTTGGGAGTACATGAAGGCCATGAAGGTAGGTCTAAGAGAAATTACTTTTCTCTGTTGCACATTCGTTATGTAGTTGTGATGTGTACCTACTACGGTTCCTACGTCACCTTCATGGTGCTGCTTTTCTTGCAGGACTGGAAGTGTATCATCTCTATGCTTTTGGATCAGAATCCTCGGACTGAGTCTACTAGTGACGAGGACTCAACAAACTTGATCAGACTTCTATTTGCGTCAGTCAAAAAGGCTGTCGGGGAGAAGATAATACCTTCAACGGATAATCGAAAGCAGTATCACAGTAAAGCTCAGCGAGTAAGATTCTGTCTTTTTGCTCTTTCTGAGAAAATCTTCTTATTGTGCCAATGATATGACGTTGCAAAAGCCCGAGGCCATGTAACACTTCTCTATTTGTTTTCTCTTGAGCTAAACTAGGAGGGACAAATTACACTTAAATGGTCTTATTAGGCATTGGGCTCCATTTGTAATTTTTTTATACATTCGTTTCCTTCCCAATTCTGAAAATAATGACATTGGTGTTTCAATGCTGTGAATAACAGGAAATGTTTGAAAACAACAGGAAAGACATAACGGTTGCTATGATGAAGAATTATCCACAGCTTCTACGTAAATTCATGGCTGACAAATCAAAAGTGTCATCTTTGGTCGAGATTATTATGTTTATGAAACTTGAGCTATATTCTCTTAAACGACAGGAGCAGGTGGCTAAAAGCATATTGTTTCATTTAGGATGCCCTTTTCTTGTTATTCACCTCTCTGTGAAAGTTACATTCTGTATTCTGTTTCAGAGTTTTAAGGCTGCTGTCCGATTCATTAAGGATGCGTTTTTCATGAACGGGGAGAGGGAAGCACTAAGATCTTGCGTTAAGGCTATAACATTTTGTGCATCTGAAAGTAAAGGGGAGCTTCAAGATTTCTCCCGTGGGAAGCTTAAAGATCTTGAAGATAAGCTTTTAGATAAACTTACTTCTGCAATCAAAGAAGTCAAAGTATGAATAACTTCCTTTGCCAATTATCTTCATACTCTTCTTTACGGATACAATCTTACATCCGTTTTCTGTGCAGGATGGAAATGATGAATACTCCCTCCTTGTAAATCTGAAAAGGTTGTATGAGCTTCAATTGTCAAAGCCTGTTCTTGTTGAGAGCATGTACAATGAGCTTGCTTTGACGCTCCACAATTTCAGAAATTTGGACGAAGAGGTGCTCAAGGAAATTTCAGCTCTTACTATCTCTTTTATTTGTCCCTCACATCTTAATGGAACAGTTTTTCATGGTTGCTTAGGTTATCTGTTTCCTGCTTCTGAATATGCATGTGTATGTGGCATGGTCTCTGCACTCCATCATAAATTGCGAAACTGTCTCTGAGGCGTCCTTATCTTCCCTAATATCAAAACGTGATATCCTGATTAAGGAGCTTTCGTACTTCCTGAATGGAGTTGAGGAGTCGAGGAAATATGGTAATCAGCTAGCTGTCAGGGTAAGACTATTTGACAATCCAATTTGGCAGACGCATTTCCTACCGTATAGGTGCTTGTGTTATCTAGCAATGAGTCACTTTTGGCTAACGAATGAAAACGTCAATGCTGCAGGTCTGTGCTGTACTTGCGGAAGAGTGGTGTCTTTTTAGAAAGTCATCTTTTGACTCCAGTAAACTTGAAATGTTAGGTTATTGTCCAGACAGTGTTATGCTCACGAAATTTTGGAAACTCTGTGAAGAAATTTTTAACACCTCAGGTGACTATTATTTGCTTTTCTGCGAAGCCTATCATTTCTTGATTATCCAAATACGTATTTACTTCTGCTGGACGTTGACACAGATGAGACTGATGAGGAGGATGAAAGTAAGGAGTATGTTGAAGAGACAAGCAGAGATGTTGCAGCCATTGCTGCCTGCAAGTTGGTTACTAGTGATCTAGTGCCGAAGGTACTCACCAAGTGCATTGATATTGCTGCTGTAAATATCATAGTTATGAATCATCAGCCATGTAGAGTGATTGATGGATCTTTATCTACCGCAGGAGTATCTAGGACCAGAGATAATATCTCATCTTGTTATGCATGGACCCAGTGTTACAGAAGTCATAAAGAATCTTATAACATGTTTAAGGAAAAGAGAAGATGACATCTCTAATATCTATCTGGAGTCCTTGAAAAGGGTAAGCTTTTTGCAAAGATTATGAAATGGTCGACGATTATTTTCAGAAGATACAAAGTTTGGTAGTCCAAGAAAATTGCTGACACTAAATGATTGTACAGGGGTATCAACGGTATGCAAGTGCAGTTTCTTGTGACGGTGGAGAATCCAGAGTAGATAAATGTCTCGAAGAGTGCCGGGAGCTTGCTGGTCGGCTTTCAGGAATGTATATTGGTGCTGCTCGCAACAAACACAGATTGGAGATTTTGAGCGTGGTAAAGGAAGGTGTTGAGTTTGCTTTTAGGGACGCTCCAAAGCAACTGTTGTTTCTGGAAGTTGCTATCCTTCCATTTGCAACGAGACTCGCAGTGCCGGACATCATGGACATGTAAGACTGACAAATTCTCTGAGCTAGTCTCTGCTAGTAGAATAATAAACCTTAATGTGAGCTCTTGTTTGGTTGCTGAGCAGTAAGAGGGGGGTTCAGGGGCGTATAGTGCATTTTAATACAGATGAAGACCCCAGTGGATGGCGTCCTTGCTTCACCTTCTTAGAAACCTTGGAGGAGAGATGCTTGAAAACCGAGGATTTACAAGGTATGTGTGTGATTGATTGCAAAAAATGACTTGGAATAATTTGGACTGGATTTGTTAAGACGTTTTGGGATTTTCTTACAGACGACAAGGAAGGAGTAGCTGTAAGACGCAGGGGACGGCCAAGAAAACGCCCTGAAACAGAGCGAAAGAGACTGTTTGGTGACCAAAGCGGAAGCGATGAGGATGAATCCATCAGTGGGGGCTCGGACAAAGAAGATAAGGGAGACTACGTAGACGAGGACGCTCCTCTTATTGAGACAATCAGATCGGCTGCAAGACGGAGAGCGCTAAGAGGGGAACGAGCAGATAACAGAGAACGGTCCAAGGGGCACTGACTGACCTTGAGAGTGTATAATTATTTTACGGGTAACAATCTCCTTATCATATCTATGTTTCTGGACATAATTAAAGTATTTCATCTCTTCTGATACAATTTAGGAACCAAACAAAAAACTCTCCTTGTTATATGAATCCATAAGTCTTTGGCTTTCAAAGTTTTACAAACATTCCCATGAAATGCAAGTAATCTATAACAGTAGGAACAAAAAATACTTAAAAAAACGTCAAAACAAAACTTGCATATTATTGATTCATCTTCTCCCAGCAATTCTCATCAAAGGAGCAATAACACCCTGAATCTCCAGGAGGGACTGTTGAATCTTGATCTCCTGATTAACCTCCCTCTTTAAGTTCCTGAGAAGCCCTTTAAACTCGTCTTTACCCTTAATATCCTCACATCTCATCTCCAAAACCTTCTTCGTCAACCCCATCAGCAATCCTGAATACCTCTGCACGGTACAGTACCTCTGTAAGAAACCCAGCAGCAACCCCAACTCTCCTTCCTCCATATTCGACACGCACTTTATCAGCTTCCTCCTCGTCACCAATTCCTCCATCACCGCCACCACATTCGCCGGTTTCTTCTCTTCCAAAACCGAGACCAGAGCCTCCTTATGCCTGAATTTCTTCAGCAGCTTGTCGTGCCTTGTCAGCTTCACTCCTTTCTTCTCCTTCACCAAGTAATCCTCTGTCGATGGCTTCTCGCTCTGCCCTCTCTGGAAATACCTGAAATACGTCGGCCTCAAAGCCCTTCTCCTATTCTCCTCCACTTCGCTCATGACACTCCACAGGCTCATACTTTTCGTCTTCTTCTCTCCCGCATCTTTCAGCTTCTTCTTGCCGGCAAACACCATTCCGTTAGACGCTCCGATGACCCGAGTGGAACAATCGGGAGAGAGGCCGACGGACATGAGAGGAGCTGGGAACCTCATGGAGTAAGTCACCTTTGCTCTCCCGTAATCAAACACTTTCATGTATCCGTCTAACGCAACGCTCACAAGTCGATTCTCCGCTGCTTCATCCAACCCCATTCTCCCAACGCAGAGAGACGTAACAGTCTTGTTGTGGCTCTCCATGGAGCAGACCATCTTCCCGCCTCCGATCAAGTCCCAGACCTTGACGCTGTTCAGACCGGCCGTTGCGACCATTCCACCCGACGGCAGGTAAACCACGTCCTCCACTGGATTCCCGTGGTTGATCTCAGCGACCCATTTCGACTTGTCCACCCTCGCGTCCCACACCTTTACTGTGTGATCGTAAGAGCCTGTTATCAACATTGAATCGTTCACCGGTGAGCAGTCACCGCAGCGCACATAGTCCTTGTGTCCTAATAGATCTGAGATGACGGTTGCCCCGGCGACATCCCAGTACTTGACCACTCCATCGTCGCCTCCGGATACCAAGTGAAGCTTGTCCTGAAACGGATACTTGACGAATCGCACGGGTGCCTTGTGTGAGTTGAGCCTACGGAGAGCCATTCGTTCCTTGACGTCGAAGACCTGGACCAGACCGGAGAGATCGGATGCGGCGATAAGGGCGCCGTCGGAACGGAAACACACGGAGGAGACAACATCTCGGAAGGAGAAACGGCGGGCGGCGGAAAGCGTCTGGGAGGAAAAGAGTGAGACGGTGGTGGAGTGGGCGACGGCGAAGGAATGAGGGTGGATCGGAGAGAAAGCCAAGGCGGAGACGGAGGAGACGAGATTAGGTATGGAGTGAAGTTTGAAGGAAGACCAGTATCGGGAATCGGGAGTCTCCGAATTAGAAACAGGTTTCGCCGTTGATTTTGGTTTGACAGGGAAAATCTTTGATACTTGATGATCATTGAGTCGAACACGAAGCTCTTCCTCCATTGCAGTAAAAGCTTGAAAGCCGAGAGAGGAGGAGAAAGGAATGAAGGAGGCTCCGCTGGTTTAGGGTTTAAGCAGAGAGACTGTGAAAGGAAAACTAAAATCTCTTATTAACAAAAAAATCGAAACTAGCCAAAAAAGTTGGCCCAAATATCTGAAACCCATATACATATCTAAAGCCCGTTATAATGTAAGAAACGCCCAATGGTCCGGTGATAATGTAAATGTAATATATACGGTCCTAATATTTATCAACTCATTTTTAGAGTAAATACAAAACTATGGGCCTATTGGACCTAAAATCATGGAAGTTGGGCTGCTGGCGATTGATTCTCTCCGTGATTATTCACTTTTACGTCTTCAGTTTTTGGACCTTAACTATATTGATTTAGATATTTTCTGGAGAATTTATATTTTATCTTATTAAATACTGCTAAGATTAAGCTTAAAAAAATAAAGAACAAGCCCAATAGAGAACTCATGTTGCGGTTATTAAATACTCCCTCTGTTCCTTAAAAGATGTAGTTTTAAGAAAAAAATTTGTTTTAAAAAGAATGTAGTTTTCAATTTTCAATGCATTTTTTATGAGTTAATAATGATAAATTGTAAATTTCAATAAAAGTAATTGAATTTATTGAACTGCTATTGGTTTAAATTTATAGAAAATTGTTAATCACAGAAAATCATACATTTATTATCAAGTATAAATGTATTTTCTTAATATGTGTAAAAATCATAAAAGGACTTTTTTTAAGAAATAGAGGGAGTATATTTTAATATTAAATATATTATTAATTTAAGTTAAAAACTTTATTAGCTTAAAAACCCAAAAATGTCTTATTTTAGATACTGGTCTTAAAAATAAGACCTCCTAATCATTTGTTTATTCAATTTTATTATTAAGAACCATAGGTTAGACCCTTTAGTGTCACCATTGGGGTTGGTGTAAGGAAATAATATTACTCCCTCCGTTTCACAAATAGTGTTATTTTAAGATTTTGTTTTTGTTTTACAAAGAGTGTAGCTTGGTATTTTCAATACAATTTTTGAAACAAAGATGTATTAATTAGAAAAAGAAATTTATTTAGTATATTAATAAAGGTTAGAATATAATTTTTATTAGTTTTTTTAATATATGTGAAAATGAGTAAAATGACACTCTCTCAGAAATATGAATTATAGATTGAGAAATTAAGTTATCTTAGCTGGTTTCTGTATAGAAACCCGAGTCATAGTTATGGCTCAGGAGTAAAGCTTCAAAGTCAGAGCTTATCCAACTTGGCTACTTGTTTTAGTTTTATTTTCCTCTACTTTTTTAAATAAGTAATGTACTACTAGCTTTCTCGAGAAATGAGAGTGCTTGCTTCTTTCACTCATATATATACTGTATATGTGAATTATACGTCTCGCGGTCTCGGTTAAACAAGCCACAATTTTTTAACATTAAAAGCAGACACAAAAAAAAAACAAAAAAACCGGGAACTCTATGGGAAAGTATATCAGAATTCACGGTTAAAACACACAGAGACGTCAACGGTTGTACACATATCTCAAATGGTGTTAATTAACAGTCGAAAAAAACCTGTTAACGCTTTTTGTAAAATAATATGTCTTCGTACGTACGTGTACTTATAGATTGTTCACGCTTTGTAGTAATGCGTCCTCCACGAGGCCTTTGTGAGAGACGAGTTATTATATATAGGCGGTGTAACTCTCTGCTGCGTCTGTCTTCTCAGTCGCTGCTCGTCGACGTTGATTGGTCTGGCTTTTACAACATCGACCTTCACTATGTGATGATCCGATGTTCCTTTAGAGGAAAGCACCGAATACGACCCCGGCACGAACCGGTACGGCGAATCCGAGGAAGCCAGTATGTAGTCCACGCGTGTCCCGTACTTGCATGTCCCTTGTACACCTGCATGTTATATATACGACGTTTCTTCTTCTTCTTTTTTTTAACTAAAGGGTATATACGACGTTTCTTTTCAGCAAAGGAAACAACAGCTAGCGTTTGATATAACGTAGTATAGTGTAGCTTACTCTGGCCTTTGGCGACCACTACCACAGATTCGCATTCTCCAGCAAAATCCTTAGCGTCAGTGTATTCTTTGCTCTTTAAGAACCTCATCACTTGGGCTTTTGGTATTGGCTTACCCATCTCTTCGTAATACTGCATATATATAGAGCAACGTTACAGTCACTAGACTGACTACTTGTATCATATCTATTTACACGTTTATATTTGTTGCTAATGTATGTATTACATGATATACTTGTACCTTGACGATGTCGGTCCATCTCTGGGGAGAGTAATCGGATTCGTCGAGGGAATTGAGAGCGCCAGCGAGTATGTGTGGTACGTTGGTAGATTGGATAATTGCATCGACTTGCTTCATTCTCCAACTCTCGTCCAAGTGATCCAGATGAGTGCAGTGAAATTCCACTTCCCCGCTCCCCGGAACATCTATGGTCGCCTTCAGGACATTCCTATAACACCATATAATTAATGACTTCAACTAAAAGCGCGTCTAATTATCAGGATATTTCTAACTTAAAACCCACCTACCTAATAGTCAAATAATAATGCTTACAATAATAGACCAATTCTACACACGATAATAGTAGTACTGTATATAATACCATCACCTTTTTTCTATGTCTGCCACCAGATTTATTTATTGTGGATTTGGTAGCAAAAAGAAAAAAAAAAATTTTCCCGAAAAACAAAGAACCCAATGAGAGATATATATTTGACATTTGAAGCTGTCCTTGAGAATATACAGCTGTTCTCTGAGACCTTCACAAAAACTAAAGTGTGCGTTTGTGTTTGTATGTATACATTAGACAAATTGATACTCCTCACGAGAAGACCATGACTAGGTTCTTATTGGTACAAAGTCGCCGCACAAAATCCATTTTTATTATTAACTTAATAAAACGAATAGAAGAAATCATCGAACCAGAAAACAAATCCCACAAAGTCTATCCTTAATCTACTGGTAACTACTAACTAATAAGCTTTTCAAAAAAAAAAAAACGAAAACAGAGAAAATTAACAGAGTAGTTTTGAGTCTTAGTTAGTGACTAACCTGAAATCACTGTGGTCGAAGATCTTGTGGACGTTGGAGTTTTTGATGGGCCACTTAGAGAGAACGGCGTTGCCGTACTCCGGCGCCCAGCTCTCGGCGAAGACGTAATTCATGCCGAGAGCGGCGGCCAGATCGGAGAGAGGTCGCATATGGTCGGCCTCGTCGGCCTTCACATCCTGCAGAGCGAGGACGTCTGCGTCAAGCTCCCGCAGCACATCCAGGACCGTTCTCGTGCTCCGGAGACCACCGATATCGCCGGAGAAAGACAGAGCAGCTGTCCTGAGCGGAGAGTGCTGTGGATCCTCGCGGAAACTGAGCTGGCGGCTAATCTCGTTGTCGGGGAGATTGATGGAGACCCTTAGCCTGGACTTGGCGAACCTATGTTGTTTCAAGGGGTGAAGCGGAGACTGCTTCAGTATGCTCCTGGGACGGTCAACGGTGGACATCGACCGGAGGGGCAAACCGGTAATGTATCTGTTGATTGGGACGGCAGGAGCCATGGAGAACATAGCAGCGTTGAAGCTGGCCACTGTGATGGCTTTCTCCGGGTTCGGGTGAATGGCGGCTGCCGAAGAAAAGCCGTTGGAGCTTGGAGTGGTGGGCTCATCAACGGAGATTCTGGCCTTCCGGGGACGACGGAGGCGGCGGCGGAGGAAAGTAATGAGGTTCGACATCGAGAGAGAGAGAGAGAGAGAGAGGGAGGAATTTGCTGAAAGGAGCTTCTTGGATATTGGTGTTGAGCTTACGTGGGGATTTCAACTGATCGTTCGTCTCTATTACTAGTACATCCCTTCTCTCCTCCTATTTATATATTTATTTATGTGTAAATGTACGCCAATCATTTGGTTTCAGACTTTTTTTATTTTTCTACTATACAAATGCATTTGATATTTTGTGGCCAATACACACACTACAAAAAGGTTATTATGATATATGAACGGTGCAAGAAGGCAGAATTAATCAAGGAAAAGGAAACTAACACGATGCGGCAGGTTGCTTTTGTATAGCTTTCCTCAATTTCATTTATACCTTCCATCGCTGCTGCATGGTGAATATAGTAGCCGTGGGCCCGGCCCATTTGACATAATAGTGGGCAAATACACAAAAAAAGACTATCATCCGATTTGTATCAATCGCAAGCAGGTGTGGTGTGGACCAACCTATACTACTCTGTAATCTATATTTTTTTTTCTTAGCAAGGAACTGATACCTGCAAGCCTAGTTTTATGGAATAAAACTGTTGTAAGATTGAATAAGTGAAGGGAAATAAAGAAAGAGAGTCAAAAAGAACAAGAGGAAGAATGGAATAGAGAGCGTTGCGAGTTAGGTGAAGTGTTGTTGATTGTTTGTTTTGTAGTATATAATACACTTTAAAGTCTAATCTCTTAGCTGGAGAGAGCGAGGAAGGACGTTTGTGATAAGTTAACACAAAAGGTGCCAAAAACTGCTTGCTGTTTCCATCCTCCCAAAAACGGCTTTACTCCCTCGTCGTTTTGTGCGACCCAAATAGCTAGCATCAAAAATTTCTGCTGATTCCAAAAGTGATGGGCTTTTTTCCGGCCCAAAGGAACTAAAAACACGATCCAGTAACGTGCCAAGCGTAGAATGGTCTTCTGTCACACAGCCTGCGAGGGCGTATGTGAGTTGTTGTTTTCCCTTTTCGGAAAACGCAAAAAACGCTTCGTCTTCTTCAAGTTGCAGATACCGGAAGGAAGTGAGATGGACGACCACGCCGATAAATCAGCGCCCAAGGTTCCAAACCTACTCTTTGCTCTTTATTACACATTGATTTCTGCGTCTCTCTTTAGAGCTAGCTCTCACATCTGCGATCATTAATGCTTTTCCCCCTTCCACTTTATGTCTCCTACTTCCGATTTCAGAGCTCTCACATCTCTGGATATTTTCTTTCGACCATGATCAATTTTTCCTTGAAATTGTCGCTTTAGCTACATGTGTTTGTGGTTTATGTCGCTATATATGACTTGATTTGATCGTATCAGGAAACTGGAGGAAGAGACTATGTTATGTAGATTTGTGGGTGTGCGTATAGAATACTTGTTGTTTAATGTTTGGTGGCGCCAGACTTTCTCTTCTTAGAGACTTTATTGTTATTTCAAAATCTATCTTTGCCTCTTTTAGTAGGCTTATTCCATGGGATTATCAACAGAGACAATGCAAGTTTATAAGCTAACAAATTACAGTATAACTAGGTCAAAAACGCTCCTGTTTGATTTTCTTCACACATGCCTGTTTTCAGTATCTTTCTTTATTATAACTTACTTTACCAGATCATTTATGCGTCAAACCATCTTTATGTGACCCTATCTTCGGGGAATGATTCTTTTCCTTCTCAGTAGACAACGACATTCCTTGGCCACTTCTTCAGCTTTTTCTTTGTTTCTTATTTCCCAAGATGCTTGTCAATATCTTTGATCATGTTTTATACATTACTGTCTTTTTTTTTTCTGGTTCCAGCTCTAGTCAGAAGCATAAATCTTTCCTATACCATTATTTTGAAGCATTGTGTCAGATTTATATTTTTTAGTCAAGGTGTGAAACTTTGTCTTCTGTAGGCATGTTTTTTTTCTATTTGCTAAAATTTTAACAGTGCTGTGGGACTAACCTAATTTCAGGTTTTCTAGAAATGGATTATCTCTTGTATTATCACAAGTTTTATGGTTCTTGTCTAGAGCCATCTGATTCCGCTTAGACATAAGCTACTTATTCATCAGGCTTTACAGTGATGATTGGATTTAATCTTATCAGGCAAATCGGTTTTGAAACTGAAATCTTGTGGCAAGTATATAGTTGGGTGATGGTTCTTGTTCAATGTTTAGTGGCACCAGACTTTATCTTCTTACTGTTATTTCAGGCCGATGGAATAGGTATAAGGTATTTCTGGCTGTATCTCTGGCTGTTATAGTAGGCTAACTATGTTTAATCGACATTTGTGCTCTTTTATCTTTATAGCAAAACCTGAAGTTATATGCTAGGAACTGTAGTTTAACGACGACACTCCCAATTATTTTTCTTCAATAGACATGCCTGTTCTAACTCTTTTGTGGTGTCCCGTTTAGGTAAATTCGCCTCTGTTCGCATGTTTTATCTTTTCCTTTCTATACATGGAAGCTTTATCATTACTTATTCGACCAAAGTATTATGGACTTTTGATTTCTGTCGCGTAATATCCATTCTATATAACCGTAAGATAAGGAGTTGTTGTCATGGGCTTTTCTGTATAAGCTCATTAATCTTGTAATGAACTGAAATTTTGCTAAATCTGGGATACTATTCTTCAAACCCTCTTTATCTAACTAATGTGACGCCTAGGTTGTGGAATGACTTTCTTCCTCCCCAGTAGACACTAGACAACAACATCCTCATGGCTTATGATTTTTTTTTTTTTGGCAACTTCGTTATCTTTGTTATCTAATTCTCGTTTTAGCAGATGCTTGTAAACATCTTTGATCTTGTTATACTGCTGTCTATATGGTGGTTCCCTCTGTATTTTAGAAGCATAAGCCTTTCCTCTCAAAATTTCTCAAGGGTCGTATCTAGTTATGCTTGTCTTGAAGGTCTTAGACTTTGTGCTCTACAGGCATGTTTTCTCCTCTTGCTAAAGATTAAACGGAGCTGTGTGATGAACCAAATTCAATTTTTTTTTGGAACTGGATTTGTGGTAGTATGGTTGTTGTTCTGATTCTATTTATCCAAGTAGCTTGTTGTATGTGAGTGACGGATCTTCTTTTAACCTGAGGTTCCATATATGTATTGTGCAGAAAAAAGCCGTTGTTACTCCAGGGAGGTCGATCGATATCTATGCTGCACAGTGTGAAAAGTGCCTTAAGTGGAGAAAGATTGATACTCAAGAACTGTATGAGGAGATCAGAAGTAGAATACAAGAGGATCCGTTTGTGTGCGAGAAGAATGAAAGTATATCGTGTCGAGATGCTGGAGACCTGGAATATGATTCAACAAGAACATGGGTCATTGACAAGCCTGGTTTGCCTAGGACACCAAGAGGGTTTAAGAGGAGCTTAGTTCTGAGAAAGGACTACTCGAAAATGGATGCGTACTACATAACTCCTACTGGGAAGAAGCTGAGGACTCGCAATGAAATTGCAGCCTTCATCGATGCCAATCAGGATTACAAGAATGCACCGCTTGGTGATTTCAATTTCACAGTCCCAAAGGTGATGGAAGACACTGTTCCCTGTGGTATATTTGAGAGGACCCCCAAGCGATCCAAGGACTAGCAATGATTGATTGAGCTACAAAGCGCTTACAAGGTCTCCAAGCTAAATAAAGCCATTATGCTGTTGAAGTTGTTCTCGGAGTGCTCAGTTATCTCTTGGGCTCTTAGCTGGTTTAGTTTTTTAGGTTGGACTTTATGACTTTGTAATATGCTTTCTGAACCCATCATCTCTACGACTATGATTGCTCTGAATTAAATTTTTATAATCTAGTGAAGAATGACGTTGTCTTCTCTTTTCATCATGTCATGACTACATGAATCGCTCCTTTTGTTATAAATACAAAATCAACTAAAAGATGAAATGATAAAGAAAAGAAAAGAAGGGGAACCCCAGAAATCTGTGGCCTATGTATATAAATCACTCCGTATGTACAAACATTGACAAAGTTGGATCTAAACATCATAGTCTAGCTTTGTATACTCAAGCAGCATGTGTGGGGATCTATAGATCTTCACAAGCGTCCAGTATAGAACTTCTTCTACTCCAAGCTCACCCTCTGCTCTCGCCGCGTACAAGTCCTCACATATTGCTATTAATCTACATTCAACAACACATAACGAGGAGCATTATGAAAAAAAAAGAAAAAAAAGCAAAACTCTCTCTCTTTGAACAAATGATTCCATAGCGGAAGTTACCTGTCACACGAAGGCAGGTTCTCGTAAGGAATTCTCATACGCAGGTCAGAGCATTGAAGCCTGATGAAACGCCCCACTGCTAGTACAAATGTTATATAGAGTCCCCATATACTGAATTTGCTGAGCGTGTCACCCAGAAACCCCTCTGCATAATTATTTACAGGTTAGCTACTTGTTTGTAATATACAGAACATGATGAAGAGTCTCGAGCAAACTTACGTGGGGGTGTTTCCTCAGACATTATGATAGCAACTGGTCCATCCATACCCTCGCAAGCGCTGATATTTTCAGACGCTTTAAGATTATGGAATGACCACCACCACTTGAAATCTGCATGGTTCATGAGTATGTCCGCACTCACTTCATCCTTCTGTACAAACAACAAGGTTACAACACTTTTTGTATTATCCAAATCAACAACAAAAAAATAACTCTTTTTACCTGGTCCTCGAAAGACCTGACATCACCAGAACCAGTAACACGGAAAAACTTTGGGTACAAGTTATGCACTCTAAACCCATCCATTGAGCCGTTGAGAACCATTTGGACATCGGAGCGTTTTGGAAGGTCCTGAGGGTCCACACTTCTTTCATACTTGACGGTCTCCTTGCCTTTTGGTCGGTCTCTGTTAAGAACCCAAGAAAAGATGATGTCCATATCTGTGTCCCAGTCAAGGGATTGAATGAATCTGTTCACAACTGTGTCTGGGTCAATCCATAATACGCTTGCATCAGCTTGGCAGCAAATCAGCTGGATGTCATTTTTGTTGTACGTTGGCAAGAAGCTTTGGGACCCTAGTTCTAGCCCGAGATCAATGTTATCCCCTGAGATTCTCTCGCACAGGGTTGTTTGGTACAAAGTAAGCTTTCCACCAACTGTTTTTATATCAATCTGAACGCTCGCATCTTTTATCGGGTTCGCAATGTTTGTTGGGTTACCACTGCTATACATCTGCAATTTGTAAGACATCACAGACAACAATTGTTGGTTTAAGCCAGCACGTACTCGATTGTTCTTGGGAGTACTTTTCATCCCAAGAACGTGTTGAGTATTTTTTTATTTTTTTTTACAAAAGCATTACAAAACTTATGAGCAGAAATCTTTTACCAGCATAGGAGCCCAGATAACGCATAACAAGATGAAGAAGAGACATATCCCGTTGCAGCATTTGGTCATTTTTGTTTGCCTCTCCCCATGTTTGTGTGTAGCTCGATTTAAAACTGTATCGCATTTGACAAGGTACAAACTCGCATTTACATCTTCCAACTGCAAAAGAACACAACTTAAGTCCTAGGCAGTATGTTCAGACTAAACATGAATGATCATAAGGAGATAACAGCATGGGATGAAACCACATACCTTGAGCCAGTCATACATTGTCAGTGATGTGGCTGTGCAGGACCAGTCAAGTACACATCTCAGCTCATACAGAAAAGGAAGAGCACGGTAAAGTCTGTAGCCATAGTAATTGATCCGTGAAACTTCACTTGTCAAAAACTGCCGGTACAAGGTGCTTTTATGGGGTAGTCCATAGCGGATTTGAATGGCCTGGAGAGCTAGTGACATTGCTTTGGCAAGAAATATGATTCTGAGTGCCAAGCCAGCTGCGTGTTGCTGGGTAGGATATATGCTCCAAGCATACTCTGTCACTGCATATGTGAAGAGAATAAGACTGAAGAGGTAGTATACCACTTTTCCGGTCGCAAATGAGCAAAGATAGATGACTCGATCAACAACAATCAGGAAGAAGATAACCTGCCACAAAAAAAAAGCGTTTCATCGGGTTAGGGCACTGACACGCAAACAGATAAACACGAGATACTTGTAGAAACTGGGATTTACCATTAGAATAATGACAAAGTCAAATGGGAACTGGTCCTCTAGCTGATATACATCGATAAACTCGCTTTTATTTTTAATGACTGATTGGTAGAAAATGGCAACCAGAAAGAAGACCATCAAATCAGCACCAAATATGTAGGCATAGAGGTCTGTTTCTCTCTTTCCTCCGCCAATCACAGAGAGAATGGGGTACGGAAACCCAGTTCCTTCAACAAGTCCACTATGTTGAGCTTTTCGTATTTCTTTCGCCACATCCGCGGCTGGGGTTAGTGATTTGTACCATTCTGTTGAAGAACACCCATTCGTGGGAGAAGCATACTCGACCTCGAGAACGACTAAGGCCTCGTTTGTGGTCTCTGTACTTCTCTCTATACTTTGTACGTGAACCCTGCTAGAGTAAGGACAAATATCAGGGTTTCCTTTCTCGCATCTCTCGTTATGAACAAGCCTAAGCAACTGGTTCATTCCGCATTCAACTCTTTCAGGCTGGATTCCATCTTCGGGCCACATGTGAACATCCATCGTCACCTGTACAAAGTAAGGAGGGGATTCTGCTCCACGTGTCAGAGAGATCCAGTACCGGCAGATGCTTCTGATCACCAGTTTCGCGCTATCTCTCAGCTTCTTGAACACATCCAAGATTCTCTGGCTCCAGCTAATTCTTGTAAGGTCCTTCTGGCTCCCACGGGCATTCCGTCGCGAAGTAAAATCAGCAGAAGGAACCCAATCCCCATCTTTCACCGTTATTGCACTCTGTATGAGAGTGAATATGTAAATAAGGAATAGAGGCAACGAGCTGACGACAAACGATGATTTGATTCTTTGCGTCGGGAATCCCAATTCATGAAGAAGAGGTGCGTCAATGTTCAACCCACAGTGCTGGATTATAATCTGGTATAAATACTGGAGGAGGATATAGATCTCGGTGTACATTAGCATGATGACCCAGAAGATGTGAGTAGGGCCAGTGTGAACGCAGAGGGCATATAGGAACAGTGCTGCTAGATAGACCATGGAGAGAAGACTGAAGTTCCATAGAAACGCAATGATGAAGCAGCAATAGCAAACAATATCGTTGTTGGATTGCATCCTAGACCATATATGACGAAGGATCCTTCCTATCTGAATGCTAGTGCCATCACTACTCCTGTCGGATTGTAGAGATGTCGACCGTTCAAAAGGTTTGTGTATTCTATCCTGACTTTCCATCTCATCATACAGATTATCATCATCAACAGATGACTGCTCATTTATATCTGAATTTTCCGGCGAGATGTTTAAGAAATTCACAAGGTTATTTACTGCCTGATTTCCAATAAACTGTACCTGGGAAACACCATCACCGATGAGTTGCACCGCAGAGATCAACGGGTTATCTTTTCCCTCTGACTTTTCCTTTCTTTCACGTTCCATAGACATGACATCAGCATCCCGTTGAACTTCAGTGATCTCACAAGGAGATGCTCCGAAAGAACACTCTGGAGAATCTGGTGCTTCTGGAGTGGTGCTCAGAGGAAGCTCATGAGCTTCAAAAGGATACCGTGGATCCTCGTCCACCGGCTGATCTTCTTTCCTGTGGACCACTCCATCAATCTCAGGACTGGCTCCACCACTATCTGGAACTAGATACGGGCTCCTCCTCCGTCTTAGACCTTCGGTGCGCGGAGAAGCAAGTCCAAAATTAGAATCAGAGTTCATTCTGTGAAGCTGTACCCGCAGGTTCAGCATTTCAGATTTCATCTTTTCCACTTGCAAATTCCGCTGCCTTTTCTTTTCCTCAGCCTCACGAATTTGTTGGAGCTGCTCGGTCTTCCGCGCTGCTTTCTTCTCTTGCTCCCGCACAATAGCACCAATTTGCTCTGCTTCAAGATACCGCGAGACATAATCAAACTCTTGGGAGGAAAACATGTAGGACTGAAGAGATACTAGCATAAATATGATGATCTCCACGAGAGCAGATCTTGCAGTGATTCGAAATCCATAGTCATACTTGTAAAACCCAATCACCTCGTATATATAATCAACCGTTTCACACTTTCCATCATTGAAGTTTCCAACAAACGGAGACTGATATGCGAGAGAAAAGATGATGAGAACAAAATTGTACACCCGCAAGAACCTGAATATTTTTTTCTTCTTCTTCAGTATTTCAAGTCGCATCCGGGCAAAAACAAGAGCGAATGCAAGATAACCCAGGTGTAGAATGTCATACTCGAGAGTTCCTGTGATTAGAATCAGAATAAGCACAACATCCAGCAGATGGACGTAACAATAAAGCCTCAGGTAATCAAGCACGGTCCACATGCTCTTTGTTTCGAAGGAGAGATCTCTCCAGACAAATGAGTTCTTTCTTTGAGACTTCATCTGATGATATGTCGCTGACTGAGAGAAACTTGATATGTGATCAGCCCGAAGTTTGAAACAGGCAAGCATGAACACCACGAAATAGCTAATAAGCGTCCGGGGATCGTCAACTCTCAGTCCTGCAAAAATAAACAGAAGTAGTATCTCCATTTAGTACCTGATTTCTTGGATATGTAAACTAAAAGAATTAACGCAAAAAGAACACTAAGTGCTTTGCGGGGTCATACCAAACCAACAGTTCCGGCAAAATTTAAAGTTGAGAGCTGCAATACTCCAGCAGTCATGACAATGCACACTAGTTTCACTTGGAGCCTCATCTGAAGTTATTAATTAGTTATTCCACGTGGCAACATACTCAATTGCGAGAATTGATGCAAACAGAAAAACAACGACAGGCCATAGTTTCTGAATTAGGCGTCTTCTTAAGAGGACTCATGCAGCAAGCAGCGCAATATACACCAAGGAGATGGCATTCAGCAAAGCAAAACTTGCAAGAAGCAGCCCTATCATGTTTATCTCAAGGCCATAGAGGTTAAACATATTCTCTATCCAAAACTTCAAGTAAATTTTCAACAGATTCTTTTGCGTTTCAAACCTCTCCTTCTTCAATGCCAGTATCCTCCTCCTGTTCCACCTGTGACTCTCTTTGATGCTTCCCCAGAAGTGACCAAATGAAAATTTCCTACTACTGCCACTTTCAGAGCCTCCAGTCTTGGGGTGCAAAAAACCACCTGCCTGGTTGCCACGTGGAGAGAAGAAAGGCCATGAGTTACTCGTAGCCTTGCCTTGTTTCATTTGATCTGTGGAAGATGGGTTTTCACCATTAGAACTGGAAACACTTGCAGTAGCGTCTTCTGCAGAGACAAATAGTGGACAAGGCTCTTCATATTTTCCTTTGATAACAGTTAAACCAGGTGTCCTTTCTAGCCAACGAAATACATTGTACTGCAGAGTACAGGCAGCAACAACCAGTACTTTGCCTCGAAGACCTGATTCTATACCCCAAAATCCAGGTTCATATACTCGAAGCCCCAAGTAGAAAGTCAACTCAGCATATTTTTGCCCAGGGAACATCTGAGCTTGCATGCCCCACAGTTGGAAAAGATACTCCGCAGACACCAGAAATCCGGTATATATCAAAAATGATTTGGATGGTATTGAAGAAGACTTTGGGAAGGTTGTGCAGATGACAAGGCCAAGGAGATATACAAATCCAAACACACTGATTGGAGACAATGATGCATAAAACAATGCCGCGAACAAGATCTTCTGACCATGCCATACCAAAAATCTCTCAAAAAAACCAAAAACTCCAGGATGAAGCAAACTTGATTGGCCTGGAATGTAATGTCCACTCTGCCTCCTTTCATAGCTGTAAAGTTGCATCACGATCAACACTGCAAGAGATTCCCATACATTATCCAGCAATGGTGCTTTGGAGTTGTAGCCCAAATAAAAGTAGAGATCAATAAATCCGGATAACCAAAGCTGCAAGCTGACAAAGCTACTTAGGCAGTAGATAAACATAAACACCAAAACTGCATATGCTTTCAAAGGAAACCACAAGCGTCTCTTAGTTTCCTCAAACAGTTGTCTTCCCGTAATCCAGAGCAAGAGAAGGAAAATGTATCCAAACGATACATAATTGGGTTTGACAAGGTATACACTTATGAGAATGGTGATGAAAGCAATGTATGTTCCACATGATCGGTACATAGACAGAAACTTTTGCCCAATCGCACTCAGAAATGAAGCAATATGTCTCTCTGTATAGAAAACAGTGATTCGTAAACATATTATAAGCGAGTTGATACAAAACATTTATGATGGACAAAGATGCAAAATGTGCAACTTAGATTTCACAGCATCAAAAGCTACTCCTAGAGATACCATGTGAAAATAATGTCTATGGTTAAAATTTGGTAGAAACTAAAATTCATGTAAGAACTTTTACAGCATGAGTCAATTAATTGGCGAGTATTCCTTAAAGTTGAAACCTACTACTGGGTCCACTACGGGAAATACAAGGCTGATATGTATGATAAATGGTGTGGCAACAGCCTTTAAGGATAACTAATTGGCGTGCCTATAGAATGCCAGAACAAATAGCTGACAATGTAAGCAAGGATTTGCAGTTGAAGTATGAAACTTAGACGTAAATAAATAAGTCCCTCATTCGAATGTTCACTTCAAAAGAGACAAGTAGGAAGTGCTATACCATAAGTAGTATTATCCTGGCTGTAACTTGAAGATGGAGACGAGTAGACGGACAAGAGGACTGATTTGTTGAGACCAGCTTTCAATATGCTAAATCCAATTGGAGGGCTTGGTGTATGGCGTACAATTGCTGAGAAGGAAAACAGCACCTCAAAACCATGATTATGGATAGCACAGAAGCAAGCAAGCAACGCTATCTCCAAGAAGTCCCAAGAGCTTTCAGACCTGAGGAGACCTGCAATAATTCATACACAGAGTTATCAGTGAGAACTCTTCCCTGTTCCCTGTTTCTCTTTAATCTAAGATCACCTAGCAGATAACTCCGAAAGGAAGCTGATGATGCGTGAATCTAGCCTATAACCTGGAAAATACAGAAAGAGAAGCGTACCTAACTGAAATAGAATTTCTCTGCTCACAGAGCCTTCCCGCTTTAAGGAGTTCGACACCAGGTCGATCTCAAGAATGTAGAGAAGTGCAAAATGAAGTTCGCATAGAAGAATCAATGACTTGCGTATCTTTCTGTTGATGTTGTGGCTCAGCAGATACATAAGGAAGAATATCACTGTATGATAAGCCCATTAGGAAATAGTATCATGAACAAACTTTTTTTCGCAAACACCCAGATTTACGAATCCTTATTATTAAAGCAAATATGAGGGGAACAAACGTACCATACACGGCATGGAAAAATCCAGGTTTCATGGCAATGAGGAAAATCAGTGCGAGCATGATAGCCCGTGAACATTTCCGCAATCCCCAAGCAATGGTGGCGACGACCAATACCTTTGTTTCTTCATCAGCTGTGATTGAGGATAATCTCAGCCGTTAAGAACAGTTCTAAAATTGAATAAAAAACAGAAGACTGGAATTGCCACCTAAAACAAGCTAAGCTTTTGCCAAAGAAGACTGGAACAGTTCTACGTTTTTCACCTTAAAATCACACAGTAGATAAATATTTTCCATGACTATAATATATCAAAATTTCTTTAAAGCATATTTTGGATTCAGGTCACATGATGCAGAAAAGATGATAGGTTGATCGTGATAAACATGCACATCCCCATTTTTCTCAATCTTAGAGGTCCTGACAAGCCTGGAAGTTGGAAAACACCAGATAACTTGCTTTGCAGAAGCATATTTGAGGCCATTACCTTCAGCATAAGATCTGTCATCGGAAGATCTGGAGCTCTCTTCAGACAGGTACAGAAAAACAGAGTTGTTCACAAGATTACCCAACGCAACCAACATCCCCAACCCAAATTGTGCAAGCAAAAAGAATCCAGGTATAGTGTAATGCCAAAGTCCCACCATCTCCCAAATTTTCATGTCCTGCATATTTACGACACTGGTTACTTTACATCTTCTTCTTTCAAAAATACTTGAAATTTGCACCTAGCGAAGATATTACCTTTCCAACCTTAGTGTTCAGAAAAGAAAATGCCACTTTGAATATGTACGTACTGACAGCCCATAATAGTATAAATACGAGAAGAAGGCCGTTTAATCTGTGCAAGCGGAACAACGACGGGAAGGCATAGATAATGTAACCAACATATCCAAGGAGGCCAAAAGCACACAAGCTCGCAAAATGAAAACTCCAGAACGAAAGAGCAAACAGAGAGACCTGGCCATCATGGAAGCAAATTCAAAGAGAGTGTGAGTTTCTGGACACAATACGTTGCTTGAGCTAACACATATACTTTGATACCAGGAATACAACTATATACCGGAAAACCATATGTGAAGAAATTGATACTGAAAGTCTTAAACACAGCTCCCCTCAGTAAAACATTGGTGTGCCTTACACCAGCCCTGAAAATTTGGAAGAAATTTACACATTAAGTTAAACGTAACTATTATACATTTACATGACTAATCTTGTAAAGCCCAGCCATTAAAATGAGTGAACTAGCTCTACTCTGTACGAGGGTAATGTTCTTTACACAGTTTCAGTGTCTAAGTTTCCAGATTTTGTAGTGCCGACCCCTTGAATACCGAAAACCAAAGAGTTTCAGCGTTTTAAAGGCTTTCTCATAGATCAAATTGATCCCACTAAATACAGGAAGGGTTCAACCAACTTCTCATTTTTCAACTAAAACTCGTACACAGCCTATAGATCACCAGAAAATTACAAGATTCTTTCATTAACCGCAGAGCCACGGATTATAGTTCTATGAACCGAAGACCAGAGAGTATCTGCCAGTCGACGACCATAAAACAATTCAAATCATGTGAGATATTCAACCAAGATTTTCTTTCTCGCTTCAGAGTCATAAACTCATTAAAATAAGAGAGAGAATTTTAAAACAGACATATTTAAGTATCCTTTCAACGCTGAAATACTCTGTCAAACACCACAATAGCTCTCTGTAGGAAGAAACAAGACAAAAATCTATACGACATACCTTGATTCTCGAATAAAAAACGAATATTTCGGAGGAAGAAGCCTCTCTGCCAAGTTATTTTCACTCGTGGACATGATAAAGTCCATATCCTCGAGGTCTGACCTTACATAGGATAGCTGCAATTGCAGAAAGAAAGGCATGTCATACTACTGCAGATATAATAGTGTAGCAGCTCGTTAACAGGTCAAGATGGATAAGTCAATTTACCTAGGAGGAAAAACTACATTGGTTGTTGGTTATCATACACAACACCCCAAACACGGTTAACACATATTAACAGTTGCTTTGAGAAACATATAAGTTTTTGTTGGGTAATATAAGTTTTTTTAATTGAAAAACCATAAATAACAAAAAAAGATTTACACTTGTACAAGAGCAGGCAATACTAATCCTAGAAAGAAAAAGAAAGACATACCATGATGTAGAACAGCAAAAGGAAAAGACCAGAACAAATATCAGGGCCTTCAGTTTCCGCGGAGATTCTGAATAGACCTATAAAGCTTGCTATCCATCGAATCATATCGGAAAAGTTTATTGGTAGTTGATAGAGGTAAAGCAGGACAATGTTGAATCCTGCGTAGATATATAGGACTCTCCACCACCTTAACCATACAAAAAAAAAAAAAACGACTACAGTTCAGAGAAGCAGGGTTGGGAAGCGCTAACTTTGCATAATGATCAATATTTTATCCACCTGAAAAGTCCTGAAACGTTGCTTGTCAAGGACCAGTCCACAAGACCAGCACAGCTGCCAAAAAAAAATGGCAAAGAAACCCATGATGGATTGCAGATTCCCACAGCCAATTGAACTGCTGGTAACAACAAGCAGGAGGCAACCCTAAGATGACTTCCTGAGTCATAAACAATTGAGATAGTTGGCATCAAAATAGAAAGAGAATATGGTACCGTATAGAAGTGCTTTTTCTTCTTAAAATAGACATTACCAGATGAACACAAAATGAGAAGAAAGTTACAGTAACTATTTGGACAAGTCGTACGAGCCTACTACAATAATTACAAACCTAGCTGTTGGAAAAATCCTGAAAAGTGAGACCACCATGTGTCCTGCCATCGAAGGAAGCCGAATCTACTACTGTATATGTCAGCTAAAGCAACTAGGGATGTTAGTAGTTGTAAAGCCAAGAAATACATAACAGTGGGGTTTCTCCAAGACTTTAAACTGCAAAACCAAACACGAGAGTATCAACTAAGAAGTCAATATCTATAAGGCATTACGATGAACTAAAGATGGAGGCTAACTCTTACATCATAAGGCCAATAACACTCATCCAGCCAGTATCGGCTGTATCCCAGTCTTGACCTACAGCAGCCCAAATGACAAGGTACACCACTTGAGCAAGAAGTACTGCAAAGGAAAAGATGAAAATAGGCCATAATAGCCAATGCCTCCTCTGAAAACGGTATCCTGGCAAAAGAAAGCACGATACAATGCAAGTTAAACAACAGCTTGTCAACCATAACCGACAATGCCATGTAAACTATCAGATGAGAGACAAGAAACCTGGATAGAGGGGAAATAAAGGAAGTAGAAAATAGTCTTACCAATTTCAGGTGCAATATAGTGAACGAGGAGGAAAGCAATCAAATCAACAAAGGATATCACACTCCAGTTAATAAGCGCAGCTGTGACACAAGGGAAAAATCATGAGGAAAAGAAAAGCTCATGCGGCTCTGAGAAAATGTTAAAATCTCTACGCCCAAAATGTATGATAGCACCCTTCGAATGAAAAGCAGTAATAAAGGAGAAAGGAATGGTGGAGATATCTACGTATTTTGAGATAAAAAACTGATTCAAATTAGTAAACTTGAAAGGTCTTAATGAATGCAAAAAGGACATCCTTGGTAGAGTATAGCTAGAGGCTAGAGCCTAGAGGTATTACAATGTTCAAGTGTCATGAAAGACTAAACCAGTGAAAGCGCTCAAGGTCTCGAGAAGGCAAAGGCGGAGTAGACTAAGAAAGATTATCGGGTAGCAGTGACAAAGTTGGGTTTTTCTGCGCATCGTTGTTGCGATATGAACACCAAATCGGGCGATTGTTCACCCATTTGGGGGACGCAAGTAAGAGGATCGAATCCTACCTGCCAGAAGTAGCGAAGGCAACAAGAAGCCGACCAGAAAACTCGCCATGAGAACCTTGTCTTAACGATCACCATATCCCAATTCTCATCGAATTCAATAGAGCTCCGACTTCAAATTCCAAAGAAACCCCAAGTTTTCATTCCCACGCGGAGGAGAAGAAGAAACCAAATTTCCAATCCTCGCAGATGGTAACAAGTTCAAATCGATAGCTGCTGAATTTGAAGGTGGATTGAAAAATTGAAAACTGGGAACTGGAAACTGGAAATCTAAATCCAGACGCAAAACAAATTTTAAAAAAAGATTTTTTTAACTCGGAAGAAGGAAGAAGGAATCAAAAGAAAGATCTTTTGGCAATATAATTTTATATTTAGCGGGCTTTGCTTTGAGCACAGCATATACAACACGTTTATACACGTAGATACATACACCCGAGAAATCGCTAAACCGACGTGGGCTCGGTTCAATTGACAGTTAGAGCTTCGTACAGCGCACACAAACAGTTTTTTTTTGAGATATTTTTCTTTCTAATTGATGTTTCGGTTAGCATTGTACCGGTTCAAAACTCATCAACAAAGCCCCCAAATTTGCTCCTTATCGCGTGTGGTGTAGAGAGAATTGATTGGAGGATGAGGTGGTGCTTAATCTCTCCGTCTCTCGGGGGTTTCTCGTCGATTGCTCTTGCCCCCAGCTCCAATCTCAGCCATGGCCTTCCCCGTACAAGATTCAGTGCTGCAAGTCTCCGAATTTGCGCCAGTGCTGACGGAGTGGAAGCTCCGGAGGCTGCCGAGGAGGAACTTAGACTCGATACCGATAAACCGGAATCTCCTTTCCCTTCCTCGTCGTCTTCGCCTTCTCCATTCGGCAAAGACTTGAAAAAGGTGCCTTTTTTACTTTGGGTTCTCTCTCATCTAAACAGTGGAGGTTGAAACTTGTATAATCGTAGGTGATTTTGGTCCAGATGAATAGATTAGGTGCAGACAACTTGGCTAATGACTTGTCAAATCCAAGCAGGTGGTTAACAAGACTGCAGCAACCTTTGCCCCGAGGGCGTCCACGGCCAGTAAAAACCCAGCTGTCCCTGGAACTACTCTTTACAGAGTGTTTGAGGTTCAAGGATATGCGTCAATGTTGGTGGGAGGGGTCCTTTCTTTCAACCTCCTCTTTCCCTCCAACGAACCTGACATATGGAGGTTGATGGGGATGTGGTCCATTTGGATGTTCAGTAAGTCGCCGCCTTCACAAGGTTTCAACTTCATTCCAAGCTGCATTTTCCCCCTAAATCTTTTTCTTTTTCTTTTTCTTTTTCTTGGCAGCTATTCCTTCTCTTCGAGCACGAGACTGCCCAAGTAAAGAGAAAGAGGCTCTTAACTATCTATTTCTCATCATCCCGTTACTCAATGTTGCTATACCCTTCTTTTGGAAATCTTTTGCTCTTGTCTGGTCTGCTGATACAGTTGCCTTCTTTGCAATGTATGCCTGGAAGGTATGGCTCCTTCAGAATTTTAATCATGCTTTTTGGGCAGTTATTTGTGCTGGCTCACAGTAGCTTCTTTTTCTTTTTTTTACTACAGCTTGGATGGCTGGAAAGAACCGAATAGAGGTACTCGTGATGGGATTAGAGAATGGAGATTCTTTGTCTTGTCTTCCTTAGAATGATTCTCCATTCAGCTTCTCTGTGGGTGAGTACTGAGTAGAGCATTTCGAATATTCAAGGTACGTGGGTCTAAGGCAAACGAATGTCAACATTGCTCTGCAAGGAAGTATGGGCAAGCCCCTTAAGGAATATTCTTGTAAATCATAGAGTTGTGAGATGGATTTTTCTCAAAAAAAATACAAGTGCGAGTACATATACGTTTTCTTATCAAGAATGCAGCTGGTAAATTCAAAGAAAGTAAAAGAATTGAGTAATATGGATAACTCATTGCATCCCAGTGTCGGTTGGTTCTTCTTCTACTCGGCAGAGAAAGCAAGATAGAAGAAGGAGGTTCATGAGTTTGGCTCTAGGCTAAGCTTTTTCTCATCTTCTCGAGTGTGCTCTCGATAAAAGCATCTGATTTCTTATTTATGTCATTTAGAAGGGGCCTCAGACGTCTATGAGGCTGCGGTGGTTTCCCTGCTTCGGGCTGAGTGATTTTTTGCTTGGGGCTCGGCTCACTCAGCATGCTCTTCTTCCCTTTGTCATCTAACTTCTTCTTTGGTCCGTTAATACCATTAGCCAGCGTGATCACTGTCTCTCTCTCTGATTCTTGGCTTGACGAACCGGGGGAATTGTTCTTGTTTTGGCCGTTGTCCTCCGAGTCTTCTATTTGCTTGAAATGAATAGTGATATCAGACCTTGATCCCTTCTTGATCAATTTGTTCCTATCACGCTTTTCTTCTTTCTCTCCCAATATCCCTAGTTTAGCCACCACAAATCTAAACAGCCGTCGGCAAATGCCCGGAGGTCGCAGAGAGATGCTGATGTCATCATCCTCTCTTCTATACATTCTCTGTCAAGAAGAAGACTGAAGAACCAGAAAAGGGGTTTCTTTCCTCTATGGGATTCTTGTGTTAGAGGAGTGGTTTTGGTGTAGTATATGAAGAAATGAGAGTAGGACATCCGGTTTGCTTTGATTCTACGCTTGTGAGATGGGGTAATTGAGCCAATAGGAGCTATCTTCCGTTCTATCCGTATAAAAGGAAAGAAAGCAGAATCTCTGGTTTCTTCTTCATACTCTTTGGCTTTACTCTGAAAAGCAGTTGCAGGAATATTTGTGTTTAGGCAAATTTGATCAAAGTTCTTCTTTTTACTTGATTGAAGCTCAAGATCTTTGAAATTTCTGGCAAGTGGAGAATGTTTTTTGATGCAATTAGTTCAAAGTACTGTGCACTAGTTCCCTGTGAATCAACCGTTGATGTAGCATATAGTTGTACGGTACCCTAAAACTTTAAATCTATTAAATTAAGTAAATAAAAGGGAAGAAACAAGAAAACCCCACAAGTATATAACCAGGAAACCAAAAGACTCGTAAAAAGGGGGAAAACAAAAACAAAAACAAAAAAAAAGGGTGGAAAAAAGAACGTGTGTGTGGCACCTTCCGACTCAGCTCACTCCGATCTCGGGCGACAAGGATTCACAATCTGCCACCGACTTGGCTGATGATAGGAGACGCTGCCTCTGAACGCGCGGAGGGAGATGCTTGGCTGGTTTTCTTGACACTGGCGGTGTCCACGGCAAGAAAACTCCAGTGCCGGCGTCTAACCTCTTGGGAGCTGGAGCTAGCATCACCAATGGAGCTCTGACCATGCTGTATGGGTTCAGAGCCGGGGTGCCTTGCCGCCATAGGGTGACTGGGTTCGTGGTTGGCGGCGGTTGTACCTTACCGGAGTCTGGTTTGAGTTTAAAGAAAGTGATTGCGACTCTTTTGTTTGGTGATGGACACATTACGTGCCTAGCCATATCTGCACTGTTACCTCTCATCACCAGCAACGACCTGCCACATTCATTTTACGCTTCTTCGGATGATTGGAAACAAAACTCGCGCGGATAGAAGAAGATTTAGTTGGAAAAAAAAGGAGTTTCTCTTACGTACCCTTCCTTTAGTGGCAGAGTGAGTGAGCCTCTGAAGTTGCCGTCATTATCGACCCCGAGTCTGTGTCCAAACACCATGGTTGATTCAGACAAGACAAGAGTGGATAAGGGTTGATCCACGTGAGGTGGCTTCTGGAATGGTTGGGAGTGTTCCTCCTGCAAACAAACAAACCCAAACCTTATTATATAGCTGCCCCGATCGATAGAATATAGTACCGTAGATGAATTGTATAACTACAAGTACCTCGTCAAAGAAGTTGATGACACAGCCATTGGGTCGTTTGTATTCAGGAATCACGCGCCACTGAAGAAGATGATCGATCACACTTTGAAGAAGGATTGGGATAGGTGCCACTGCAAGCACGAGTCAGCAGTTTCTAGGTAAGAAGAGGTACAAAAGGTGGCTTAAGCATTTACCAAAGTCCTTTGCAGTCTTTACCTGAGTGCTCATCCGTGGTGTTGCCGAAAATGGGAATTCCAAGCTGAATAAGCTCTCTCTTGGTTCCTTTCGTGTTCTTGTTGAACAGAACAAACGTGTCCCCTGCATTTGGGAGATGAGAGAAATTAAGGTTATATAATTAATCTTTTCCCTGCATGCTTTTCTTTGTGTATAAAGAAGGGTTACCTGAAAGTTCCTGATTCCGACCAGCCTCTCGGAGCCCATTCACATAATCCAGAAGCTTGGAGAGTTGAGTTCCAGTGAAGACATGTTCGTAGAGTTTAAGCCCTTTCACAACATTCGTCTGCAACAAGCAACACGAGAGCCTTAATTAGTCTCTGGAAACAATGAAAGCAACTTCATCCATCACGAGATATATATATGTATAATAACCTATAATGAGTGTTTTTCTATGTTACACTCCAAATTTAATCTATAGTTAGAGGTGTAATTAAAAACTTAAATGTTTAAGTTGTCAGATACTACTAAACTAAACTATCAAACCTCAGAATATACACAATGTGGTTGGAATCAAAGTGTGTCCCCGACGGTGGAAACTAAAGAGGATGTGTATGAACTTGCCGTATGTCCTCGAACATGTTCCTTGGCCGAGAAACGCTTCGACTGCTTCATGAGGGGTTCACATTCTTCCTCGTGCTTCCAACATATTGTCATCGTCTCCTCCACGCGCTCCTCTTCTCGAGATCCTGCCAACAACAACAAGAAGAAAAAAAACACGTGTGAGGTCGACTTATGATGCAACGGTTGTCAGTAGGTAGCTATTCGGCGGTTTGATAATGTGAATCACAACAGAGATCTTCAATACGTGTATGCAAATACATCTTGTATCTATTAAAATTTAAATGCAGCAACAAACTTGTTCGAAATTGTATATCCCACTTTTTCTCACCTACCAAACAGATTTTTGATAATTTAATATAGCAAGGTGTTTATATATATATATTTTGATGGGAAATAGAAATGGAAAAAGGAAGAAAGAAAGACCGGAATCAGTGATATCGCTAGAGGGAGAATCATCGTCATTAAGTGGTGGCTGTTGATCAAAGAGGAGGAGGAGTTTGTGATCGATCTTGGCCGCCGTGGCAGCTTGGAGCTGGAGAGTGACTTGGGAGATAGAATGGTACTTCTGCATCTGCAGCAACGGGATCCAGTTCAGCCTCCGCCTATGAATCGCCGCCATCACTCCTTCGTATTCCTCCCCTCCAGATCCCATCAGGTGTCCGCACAGCGCATCTATTATGGCGTTCGCCGCCGCGAACTCTCCGCGAAACCACGTGATCATCACGTCTTTCGCCGCCGAATCCGACAGCAGCACCGGAGGAGCAACGGATCGATTGATCGGCGTTTCAGCCATTCAGACGTGTTTGGAGAGGTTTTTGGGGTTTAAGAGGGATGAATGAGAAGAGAATTCTTCTTGTCTGACCAATTATCGAATTACACAAGCGTCGCCTATTTATTATGAAATGGTAATGTTGTAACCAAATAAGTAACATTTTTATTGAGATAAAATAGAATGTGTAAAGTGGGGCCCCCATACACGAACAAGTCGTTCGACTCAGCCTTTCGCTTGCGAGAAAAGCCAAAAGTACGAACCGGCTTCTTCCCACACTGCCTCGGCTCGGCTCGGCTTCAATAAGCTCTTTATTTTCACACCTTTTATTTTTTTTTCTCTCACTTTCTGGTTTCAGTTCATCAAAATCTGTAATTTATATTATTGGGCTACGGAAGCAGTAAAAGCGGCTGAGCCAGGTAAGCTTCTTTCCAAAAGTGGAAACCACCGTCTCAAATTAGCTCTCAGTTTTATCTTTTCTTTAGAAATACATCCATACAAAAATCATACAAAGCGTTGACTAATCATAAAAGAAAATTTTAAGGCAAGAGGGAATTTGTTACGAGTCTGGAAGATTCGCATTCTAAATCTTAATACTAGTTATACTAGCTAGTATCACATTGTTATAAACCGGTCCTATCTAGTCTGCTAGGGTCTCTTTTCACAGTTTGCCGATTCCAACCAACATACATTGTTTTTTTTTTTTTTTGACCAAAGGTTTAACCAACATACATTGTTTTACGTTTTAATTAAGCAGAAATAGATTCAAGAGTTGGTAGAATTTTCTAAAACCAGCCATTCTAATAATTATAGAAAATTCGTCTTCTCTGCGTTTTCCACGAGTGTCCGTCTGAAGAATAAACTATTACATTTTTCTGTATATATGAACCTGAAAACATATTAATGAATTAACAAACAAAAAGAGCTTTTGAGGGGGGGATTGGTCTCTCTGTCACTGAGAGGTCATTGATTTGTTCGTAAATTTCGTGCTTGTTTGCCTTTTGTAAAGAGCGTTGACGGTAGCGAATAGACAGAGAAATGAGATCACCAATATAAGTAATTGCGAATGTAAACGTTATACATCATTTAGCTCATATAAAGTCATTATAAAGGACCAATTAACCATATTAATATAATATATCAGATGACAGAACACAAAAACATAAAACAAAAGAACCAACCATTGTTTGTAACGTGAAGCCTTGGTGACTCATCTATCGTGTCACCGTCCATTGTCCACGCTTACACAGTGTCGACTACTTGCTCGATCGAAGCAAATATTTCCAATATTTAAATTGCTTTTTTCCGATCAGTTTTTTTTGTGTGTTTTGTTTTGTTTTTTTTGCTAAATTATTGTTTTCTTTCTTGTTCTTTTAAAAACAACTTAACCGATTAGCGATTGCTCATAATACAAGTTAATTAGGCAAAACAACATATTGGCCTGCGTTTTCTTACTCTTTACAAGTTTTTGCATTGAATGTAAAATTTATGAAAGATTAAAACAATAAATTGCTAATATAGTTACTTTGGTCAAGCTGCTAAAATAAACCAGAGTGGCTAGTATCTGACTTATCTTTTTCATTTTCGAAGAAAAAACTAGTCTAGATATCCTAACATTTGACGTCTTCGAGTTTTTTTGTTTGTTTGTTTTCAGGCCATTTCGGTAACGTCAGGTTTAGTTGACATATATATCAATGTGTTTTATTTATTTTGAATTTGAGTAGAAAAATGGCCGATCATGAGATTCATTGTATTGATATTAGTATTATTAATTGTTTATAGTAAGAGCAGTACATACTATGCATCTAGAGTCAAACTTGACTCTTGATCATCGAAAAGGGGCTTTCTCTGTTTTATTATGACCTAAACAACAAATTAGTACTCTTCTAAACTTTTATTTTGAAAAATAACATTCAATGTAGATTTTCTAATAACATGAAAAATGAAACACTGTCTTGTTGACCAATAATCAGAAAACAAAACACTCCTTCAATTTTGTATTCTATAGAAAATTAGAAATACAACATCTCCTTACTTTATTGTGACTTTAAAATAATAAAAACCCGATAAAGTGAGTTCAGATAAATAAGGGGGTTATTGGTAGAATGATTTATAATGATTATTAAAATTTTGAGATTCTACTGTTATTGGTAGATGAATTATGATATTCTTACTAAAATCTACTATTATTGGTGTGAAGATTTTCAAATTCCATATAAAATCTATTGTTATTCAAAAAGTTTAGTTTTTAATGATTCTATCAAATCTATTAGAATCTTTGTTATTGAGACACATATTGTTAACATTTTAACTCATAAAATAAAACTTTCAAAATACTATCTATATCCCTTGTATTCTCAAAATCATTATAAAAAAAGATTTTGATAGATTTTCAAACTACACATAACTCTCTATAAATCTAAAAGAGTTACGTTAATAATACTTTAGGGGGTGATTGGTAAAAACTGTAGAGACTTTTACTTTTTTCTAAAGTCTTTAAAATCTATTTTTTACCAATCACACTTTAGCATTTTAAAAGTTTTAAAAGTCTTCATATTTTTTTCTCACAATCATGTTTCACTTTTCAACTCTTGTTACATTACTTTTTTTAAAGCCAATAATTTATGACTTTTTAAAAACCAAAAGTCACAACCCTTATTTTAAAAACCAAAAGTTTTCACAGTAATTTTATTTTAAACATTAAAAAAAAAACTCATAAGTGGTGACCGAAAAAAAAAACTCATAAGTGGAAAATTTGTTTCGGGTTTAGTTTGTGTAAGAAAGAAATCGTGTTAAAGCAAAAGGATTTGAGTAAAAGAAAGAAAACGAAATCCAACAGAATCTGCCCTTTTTGGCTAAATAATGGCATGCCGTTGGCATTAAATTAGACAAATTAAAAAACAGTTCTCGTTTGAAATTGAGTCATGTTACTTACGACAAAACGCTTCTTAACAGCCCATACAGAGCAGATCGGAGTATTATTTTATGACGGATTCGACGATCGTGCATGTCATCTCATTATTCGAAGCTTTGTCATTATCTTTTTTTTTTATCATTATTATTATCTTGATCAGAAAAGAAAAAGATCAAATCAACAAAGTAAACCGACTGGGTTTGGGGGAGTGGAGGAAGTACACACACCAATAAGCCTGATTTACTAACACATGATTCAGTAACGGCCTATTCAGAGCCCATATGATATATTTGTCCACTACTAAAACTAAAAGTCTAAAAAAGTAAATAGCAACGACCAACGACAAATCTTTTCCCTCCCCTTTTACAAAAAATAAATAAATTAAGATATATAAAAAAATTCAAACATTATATCGGGTTTTCCATTAATACAACAATTCCCATATCCATACTTCACACTTGTCAATCAAATTTTAAAACCATAACATATAATATATTAATTTTGTTTTGCTAAAGTAAAACCATAACATATTTCACAATCTTATACACGAGCCAAGACCAAGATTATTAATACAATTTGTGGGAATTCATCAATCCTTGACGACCTTGAAAGAATCGTAAGTTGGGTTCGCACGGGAGATGGTGGAAGAGGAACTGAGCTTCATCTTCGCCTTCTTTATGTACTCAGAGAAGTGATCTGATCTCCCACTGCTACTCTCTCTGGATACACGAGAGATAGGGACACAGTGATGATGATGATCACGCGTCTCTGTTTCACTTGTCTCCGACGCATCGTTCCTCATCATATCACCCAGATTCGTCATTGCCCTTATCTTCAGCTTCGCTTTCTTTATATAATCGTTGAACCTCTCGTCCGTTTTCACCGTCGTCTCCACTCGGGTGATCACCGTCTTCTTCGGCTCCATCTTTGTAATGGGTTTGGCTGCCTGAGTGGACGTCTCTGAGATCTTGACGCGAGCAGCCCCCGCTTGGTGGTGGTTCGGTTGAGGTTTGGTGGAGATGCGGCGAACGGTTCGGACAGGACTCGTCACTGCTCTGAATATCTTCTCACACACTCTGTTTTCTTTCTTCTTCTCCTGGTTCTTGCTGCTTCTCTGCGAGTTATTTGCCATCGATGTCAAAAATATCAAATTATGCAGAGAGCTTAGGAAAGTAAAAGGAGTCTGAGATACTCTATCTTGTGCATAGAAGATGGTGACATTTACGAGCTTTATATAATGCATAATCTGTTATTTTATAAGTATTATATTTGTTGATTGCAGAATAACGTGTTTCAAAAGGGAACACCATGCAAAGCAAAGAGAGAAGAAATTAAGGGAGAAATTTCTTGGGTTGGGAGATTCTCATTGTTGAAAATAGGAAAGGTGGAAACTTTAACAAATTTTTCCAAAAAAAAAAGGAAGAGTGATGTCTGAAAGGGATCGTATTCTGATTCCACTCTGTTTCTTTCTTCTTCATTGGTTTGTTTTGTTTCTGTATTCTTTAATGTAAAAAGATGAGAATCAGCACTTGCCACTCTTCCAGGAGGGACAATATACAGTACGTTAGTAGTAACCCGCTAATCTTAGCGCTAAACATACGATTAACACACAGTGGATTCTTAAAATTAATTAGGTCACTTTCCATCAGCTTTTGCTTACTTATTTCGATCCACGAATATGCTTTCTTATTATTCTTTCCCTTCGATTAGAATGAATTGTTTTCTATGGTTTACCAAAAGCTCCACTTACAATAATCAAACAGAAAGAAAAACTCTATATCAGTCACATGTTTTCAATAGGAAATGTATACAATAATCTTGGATTGTACAAGTTTGTTTAATCACATATTCACGTACTGGTAGCTTTATGCCCTCTAATCACTGGTTCTTGCGGCATATAATGTAAAGCCGCAGAAGGAACATATAAAATTACAATGACTTTTTTTTTTGTTTTGGTTGATGATGTTTAAATATCATTTCAAATGAAATAAAAATGTGATTTTTTATTGATTTGTTGCTGTTTTCTTTGTGTGTTGGTTATGCGGGTGGGGTGCAGAGGAATTTGAATACATGAAAGAAAGTTGTCCAGAGTGATATCAATGGAAGACGGATAATACAAAGATTATAGGAGATGTTAAAAGTTTTGGTTTTTTTTTTTTTGTCTTTCAATATGTTTTTGTTATAACTAATATCTTATTAGCATATGCATTCAGAACAAAGAAAAACAGGGCAATCCCCTAGACAAATATTCCGGCTACTTTTGTATTGATTGTGTGGGTGGATTCATTCGATATAGCTGTAAATGTAGCATTTCTTACATGTTGAAAGGGACCTATTACTTGGAATTTGAGTCATAGACGACAGGTCTTTGATTCCACCAGTAGAAAACTTTGCATTTCCGTTTAGTCAACAGTGTTAGCTCCCAGGGGCTAATTTGCAATAAATTTACATGCTGGGTTTTTATTAAATCCTCGTTTTAAGCTGGTTTTTTAGGTGAAATGAAAATATCCTGGGGTTTGTATGCAATTATGAGCTACTTGCTGCTCTAAATTAAACAAAAAAAAAAACCCTCTTCCCCTTCCTATCTTCCTCCTCCTTTTCTTTCTACTCAGCCGTGTCACTAAAACCCCCAGGCGGTTACGTTCCATCTTCACGTCATCAGCAACTCCCTTTGATTTCCATGGATCCTCACTTGTTTTCTCGGAAAACTCCCAAGATAAGGTTCGCTTCCCTCGTTTTCCTCTCTAAGAATCACTTGGTATGACAAATTTGGAATTCGATGTTAGGGTATATTTGAGAGGTTTTTTTTTTTTGGTCATCGAGTTGATGATTTTCGGGAATTTGACCCCGCAGGCACAGATGCGTTGCTTGCTACAAGTTGTTCAATAGGCGCCAACACCTTGTTGAGCACATGAAGATTTCGCACCATTCAGTTCATCAGCCTCGGTGTGGGGTTTGCCTGAAGCACTGTAAATCGTTCGAGTCTGTTCGGGAACACCTTAACGGTATGAATATGATCGATCCTTTTCTTTCGTCTTTTTCATATGATTTTGATGTTGATTCCATCATTTGAACAATGTCAGTCCCGGACCATCTATCCAAAGGAGAATGCAAAGCCATTTTCTCTAAACGAGGCTGTACTCTTTGTCTTCAAATCTTTGAGGAAGCCACTGCTCTTGCTGAGCATAAAAACAAGTGTCACCTGTCTCCACCTCTTCCTCTTGTAAGTTGATCAACTTACTTATGCGCAGCTCTTTTTTTTAGGATCAGACTTACTAGTACTCAGAGAACTCTGCTCTGTGATATTGAAAATTGGGTAATGTGGAATGCACTGCCTTTGCCTCCAATATTTTGGTGTATTCTTTTCTGATTAATGAAAAATATTATCAGTTTCCCAAGTGTCATTCTCATGTGGCTCGTGATTGCAATTCTGGACTTAGGGAACAGCTAACCAAGGGAATGCTTCTGGGCATGGTGTAAACACAAGTGGCACACGTCTCAAGGCAGTGGCGATTGACTGTGAAATGGTTGGTGGTGGTGATGACGGGTCTATTGATCTGTGCGCATCCATTTGCCTTGTTGACGAAGACGAGAAGGTGATCCTTTCCACTCACGTCCAACCACAACTCCCTGTCACCGATTACAGGTACTTTGTGCTAGTACTTCTGTATATACTTTTTATTCTTCCTTGTAAATCATTATCACTCTGCACCCGCCTAATGTTCAGACACGAGTTAACTGGATTGACCCAAGAAGATTTGAAGGATGGTATGCCACTTGAGCATGTACGAGAAAAAGTTTTAGCAGTCTTGTGCGGTGGACATAATGATGGGGCTGGGATGCTTCTTCTTGTTGGTCATGACCTTAGGCATGATATGAATTGCTTTTAACTCCATTATCCTAGCCATTTGTTGAGGTACCTTTGATTCTTTTTTTTTTTTTTTTTTTTTTTCTTGTCCTTTTTTTATTTATTATATATTTTCTTTTTTTTTTCTTTTTTTTTTTTTTAAATTTTTTTCTTTTTTTTATTTTAATTTTTTTATTCTATTTTTTTTGTTTCTTTTTATGTTTTTTTTTTGGTTATTTTTATTTTTTTTGTTTTTTTTTTTTTGTTTTTTTTTTTTTTTTTTTTTTTTTTTTTTTTTTAAATCTTTTTTTGTTTTGTAGATACAAGATCCAATGCGGGAAGCACGAGCCTTACGAGGACTGTGTATCTGCGATGAGGCTGTACAAGAGAATGCGGGATCAAGAGCATGGAAAGGCAGAAGGGAGTGGCCTGCTCTCGTGGAAACAGAGCGATCTAGAGAAGATGAAGCCAGAAGAGCTGTACCACAACTCCACATCAGAGTACCGCTGCTGGTGCCTTGACCGCCTTTGACAATCCAAGTTTCTTGTTATAAAGCTCCTCCCCCTCCCATTTTTTTTGGTTTGATGGGAGGATTAAGACTTGTTAGAGCTTTCCGGTTTGTTTTTTGGGTTTAATCAAATGCTTTTGTTTGGCAACAACAACAACTCTCCTTTCGAAACTTTGTATAAAGTGCTCCTACGTAGTTATTTTCTTGGCTATTCATTTTTTTTTTTCTTTTTCGTTTTTTTTTTTCATCTGGAATTTTCATTAAAACATAAGAAAAAGAAAGTTGAACAACAACAAAACAAACATAAGAAAAAGAAAAAAACTAATCTCGTTGAACCTTTGTAAAAAAAGAAAATTCACTTTTGTAGAATTTAAGTGGCCATTTCTTCTCATTTACCCAAACAATAGAATTTAGATGACTAGAAAGTTTATGACCAATAAAGAGAAGAAAAATTGGTCATGGAATAAAAAGCAAAATTGAGAAGACGCTCTCTGCTCATTGTTTAAGAGACGACTAGTGTCCCCCGCCTCCGAAGACGACGTCCATGGCCGTGGCTCCGCCGGATTCCGAACAGAGTCTCTGGGACTCGGTTACGTCGCTGATTAGGTCGGCCCAGGAGAAGAACGTTGATCCGCTTCACTGGGCTCTTGAGCTTCGCTCGACCCTCTCCTCTGCTGGAATCTTTCTTCCCTCACCGGACCTCGCTCACTTCCTCGTCTCCCACATCTTCTGGGAAAACCACACTCCTCTTGCCTGGAAGCTTCTCGAAAAATCTATAGCCGTCAATATCGTCCCTCCCCTCCTTGTCCTCGCCCTTCTCTCCCACAGGTAAACCCCGAATAATTTTTGACTTTAATTTCTCTAATAACTTATATGATGCTCTCGTAAAGCTTTCACTGCACAGCTTTCGACCTCGGATTGATTGATTCATCTTTGGACCTTTTCTTTCTGTTTAATCACTCGTCTAAGGATTATCACACTGCCACAGGGGACTATTGCTTTTGAGTCTCGTATACTTCAAGTTAACACTCGGGAAATGTTTTGGTTTGGTTCTGGATGGAATCATTTATATGGAAATTCCTTTACTTAGGCTAATGCTCGCTCTTAATCTCCGGATTACGATCGGATTCATTATGCTGCTACTTAATATATCTATCCCCTCAAACGATACGTGTATCTCTTTCTTTCGTTTTCACCTTGATCAGAGTGTTTATATAGGCTTATGTACAACACTAGAGTCAGTGTAACCATCTTAGTGTATTCGTTGTTCTATTGTCAAAGCCTTAATCATTCTTTTGGTTGGAAATTTAGGGTAATCCCAAACAGAAAGCATCATCCCGCTGCCTATAGGCTCTATATGGAACTCCTAAAGAGACATGCATTCTCGCTCATGCCTCAAATTAGAGGATCAGGATATCACAAGTAAGTTTCTTAAATGTCGTTTTGTTCAAATGGTGCACTAATATTTATATAAAATATACAGGCTTTTATATATGTAATCATAGTGCTAATTTTACTTCTACCAGTTCTACCTTGCATACTAATGTGAAATTTTAAAATGAACAGGACCATGAATTCCATCGATGATATCCTCCATCTTTCTGAAATATTTGGTGTACAAAATCAAGAACCTGGAAGTATTCTCCTTGCATTTGTCTTCTCCACTGTCTGGCAGCTAGTTGATGCATCCCTAGACGAGGAAGGGCTTTTAGAACTAACCTCTAATAAGACGTCTAAATGGCCAACCGGGCCACACGACATGGACATAGATGGGCTGGAAAATTCTGTGAAGAGAAATGATAACCATGATGTACTAGAGAAAGCAAACACTGAAATGGCTATCGACTTAATCCAAGATTTTTTGCAGAATAAAGTAACATCGAGGATTCTTCACTTGGCAAGTCAAAACATGTAAGACCACCCGTTATTTTCCTGCTAGTTGTCTGATTCGTATCATCGGGGACACTGCTCGCCTGATGTGATTATTTTTATTATTATTGCAAATGTATTTGAAATGTAACAACTTCTTCAGATCTTTCTCAACCAAGCCCTCTAAGTTTCCTTTCTCTTCAGGCCAACACATTGGGAAGATTTTAGTCAGCGTTTTGGAGTGCTGACAACCAAATCGTTGGCAGTGAGGAATTCAAAACATATTAATCCAGAAGCCCTTACACACCTGGCATCTCATACACGTAAATTTCTGGAAAGGGAGAGCAATACCATCCCACGAGGAGAGTTTCATGCGATTGTTTCCTCTGGTTCTATGTTAGCATTGACTAGTCAGCATCATGGGACTAGTGATTCTGCACTTTGGCTGCCCATTGATCTTTTCTTCGAAGACATAATGGATGGAACGCAAGCTGCAGCAGCCAGCGCTGTCGAAAATCTAACCGGTGCTAGTAGATTTATCTCTATTGCCGTTTATGCATTTCTCCTCTCGTAAATAGCTACATACTTATAATTATGGGCTTTATTTGAACGTAAGCATATGTTTTCAGGTCTTGTAAAAGCATTGCAGGCAGCTAATAGTACAACATGGCATGATGCCTTTCTAGCTCTATGGCTAGCAGCCTTACGCCTTGTGCAAAGGGTAGGAATCTATACACTACTAAGAATTTTAAGCTCTTAGCGGTAGGGTAGGTTGTTCTTGTCTTGGTGCTTCTAGGAGAATCAATGTCTGCGTAATTTCTATTTCATGAACCTGAAGTAAGTACTAACATGTGTGCAGCACCAACTTCTCTTCCACATAAAAACTTATGCATGATTCATGATTAGAAGCATATAATAAGAATGTTGCGCCTGTATGCAGTATCTTTAATTGACCAATATGTTGTAATTTGAAGGAAAGAGATCCAATCGAGGGCCCTGTTCCTCGCACCGACACTTTTCTTTGTGTGTTGCTATCCGTCACTCCACTTGCAGTTGCCAACATCATTGAAGAAGAAGAAAGCCAGTGGATTGATCAAAGTGCATCTAGCCCAATCAACCAGTGGAAAGAGAAAAAAGGAAAATGCCGACAGGGATTAGTCAATAGCTTACAACAACTTGGTGATTATGAAAGCCTGCTGACACCACCCCTTTCCGTACAGTCGGTTGCTAATCAAGCTGCTGCTAAAGCAGTTGCGTTCATTTCCGGCATCTCAAATGGTAGTGGATCTTATGAAATGACAAGCATGAACGAATCTGCAAGTGGCTGCTGTAAGTAAACTTGCTATCTACTCTCTGAATGATAAGTTGCACCAGCATTCCCGTTTTGAATTGTTACCAAGAGTGCGGTTTTCCTTTACTCTAAAGATGTTTTTCTGTATGTATGTCTGCTTTGGTTTTATTTGGTGTTTTGACGGCTTCAGGTTTTTTTATTAACATTCTCTCGAGTTCCATGCTTGTTGGCTTGTTCTTCCTCATTATTTTGACCTTTTATCTGTCTGTTTGAATGTGATTGGTTTTGTAATTGTGGCATGTGTTGGCACAGCTGGTAACATGCGCCATCTGGTAGTGGAAGCTTGTATCTCCAGAAATCTATTGGACACATCTGCATATCTCTGGCCAGGGTTTGTAATTAGGGGAACTAATCAAGTTCCTCAAGGTATCGCCGGAAATATTTCCTGTTGGTCTCTAGTGATGAAGGGTTCTTCTCTAACACCATCATTGACAAATTCACTAATCACAACTCCAGCTTCTAGGTATGTTAAATCTATGATCGATTTCTATTTATGTTTCTCTTTAGGGCATCTGGTTAAAAAGGGGCATTAGTAGGAAGAATATATTTATAGCTGTCAGTGCATGTTTTCTTACCAAGACCATCCTCTGTTTCCAAGACTCCATCAGTGGAGCTCGCCTTTTTTTTTGTTTAAATAACTTTCTCAGTTGTAAGACAACTGAAATTAAGCTCATTAATATGATGGAAGCTTAGCAGAGATCGAAAAGATGTACGAGGTTGCAACTACTGGTTCAGAAGATGAGAAGATAGCCGCGGCTTCTATTCTCTGTGGAGCATCTCTATTTCGTGGTTGGAGCATACAGGTACGTTTTGCATTTAGATTCTGTTTCTGTGATCCTCATTTTCTAGAAATTTTTATTATTGTACTGTCCATTGCTTCACTCATTTCTTCTTACTGAAGCCTCCTCATCTTTTATGTTTAACCCCGTCTCTGATTAATTTCAGGAGCATGTTATTATCTTCATTGTAACTTTACTCTCGCCTCCTGCTCCAGCTGATCTTTCTGGGAGTTATAGCCATCTAATCAGTTCTGCCCCGTTTCTTAATGTTCTTCTTGTTGGGATATCACCCGTAGATTGTGTTCAGATTTTCTCATTGCACGGTGTGGTATGTTTTGTTGACTGTAACTTTTTCTGTTCTTTAACTAATGTTATCTGACAATAAATAAGAATGTGCTGTTTTCGATCAAAATGTATTTATGGTGTTCTTTTGCCAGGTCCCCTTGCTAGCTGGTGCTTTGATGCCAATCTGTGAAGCATTTGGCTCTGGCATTCCGAACAGTACATGGACTCTTCCAACTGGCGAAGTAATCTCCTCTCATGCTGTTTTCTCCACTGCATTTACACTTCTTCTAAGGTTATGGAGATTTGACCATCCACCACTAGATTATGTCTTGGGAGATGTCCCGCCGGTGGGTCCTCAACCTAGCCCTGAGTATCTTTTGTTAGTGAGAAATTGCCGTCTAGAATGTTTTGGAAAGTCCCCAAAGGATCGCATGGCACGTCGAAGATTTTCGAAAGTCATAGATATCTCTGTGGATCCCATCTTCATGGATTCATTTCCTAGACTGAAACAGTGGTATCGGCAGCATCAAGAATGTATGGCTTCAATTCTTTCTGAACTAAAGACAGGAAGTCCTGTGCATCACATTGTTGATTCCCTCCTTAGCATGATGTTCAAGAAGACAAATAAAGGTGGTAGCCAGTCACTGACTCCATCTTCAGGGAGCAGTAGTTTATCTACTTCCGGGGTGGACGACTCTTCCGATCAACTCAAGTTACCTGCATGGGATATCTTGGAAGCGGCCTCGTTTGTGCTTGATGCTGCTCTTACCGCCTGTGCTCATGGATCGCTCTCTCCCCGGGAACTAGCTACAGGTTTCTCCATTCCCCTGAAACTATAGAATTTGACACCTTAATAAAATCAGTTTGGACATGGGGATACTTATCTATATCTGGCCGTCACCAGGCTCACTACATTATAAGCTATTTAGCTTCAACTGTCTGGATGCATCATAAACGCTGTTTCAAAAGGCAGCTTATAGTTGGGTGGGCATGTTCTAAATCTGTCCTCTTGATTTCTTTCAGGTCTTAAAATCCTGGCCGATTTTCTGCCAGCAACTCTAGGAACCATGGTTAGCTACTTTTCTTCGGAAGTAACACGAGGTCTGTGGAAGCCAGTTTCCATGAACGGAACTGACTGGCCTAGTCCTGCAGCAAATTTAGCTAGCGTTGAGCAACAGATAGAGAAGATCTTAGCAGCTACTGGCGTTGACGTCCCAAGGCTTCCAGCAGGTAATGCTTTTCTTTTCTCGCAGGACGATGGATATGGTTCTGGGATTTTCGTACATGAAAGGTTATAATCATTTATGCGGTCATGGCAGTCCCTGACATGTCCCCGGAGGGTCTTGCTTAGACCTGTAAACAGGTTTCAATATCTGTAAAACTGCAACTGCAGAGAAAGTGTGAATATAACACGCTGGAAAAAGTGAAAACAATTATTGCGCTAGTTAAACTCTAATTGCTTAAACACGTCTGTCTCTGCAGATGGAATCTCTGCGGCTACACTTCCCTTGCCTCTCGCTGCACTAGTCAGCCTCACGATAACCTACAAGCTGGAAAAAGCAACAGAGCGCTTCCTTGTACTTGTCGGACCGGCCTTGGACTCCCTTGCTGCGGCTTGCCCCTGGCCCTGCATGCCGATTGTGACATCGCTGTGGACCCAGAAAGTGAAACGCTGGAGCGACTTTCTTATCTTCTCAGCGTCCAGAACTGTGTTCCACCACAACAGCGATGCTGTTATTCAGCTCCTCTGAAGCTGCTTCACTTTCACTCTTGGTCTAACGCCTACCTCTCAACTCTGCAGCTATGGGGGAGTGGGCGCACTCCTTGGTCATGGCTTTGGCTCTCTTTACTCTGGCGGAATCTCCACAGCTGCACCAGGAATCTTGTACATAAAAGTGCACCGATCAATCAGAGATGTCATGTTCCTGACAGAAGAAATCCTCTCCCTTCTGATGTTCTCTGTGAAGAGCATCGCCATTAGGGAGCTACCAACAGAGCAAGCGGAGAAACTGAAGAAAAGGAAAGATGGTTCGAGGTACAGGATTGGGCAGGTTTCACTCTCTTTGGCGATGACGCGTGTCAAGCTGGCAGCTTCCCTTGGAGCATCGCTGGTGTGGATCTCTGGTGGCCTGAACCTGGTTCAGGCTCTGATCAAGGAGACATTACCATCTTGGTTCATCTCATTTCACGGAGAAGAAGACGAGTTGGGAGGTATGGTTCCGATGCTAAGAGGCTACGCTTTGGCCTACTTTGCAATCCTGAGCAGTGCATTCGCTTGGGGAGTGGACTCCTCATCTCCTGCCTCAAAACGTCGGCCAAGGGTTTTGTGGCTGCATTTGGAGTTCCTGGTGAGTGCCTTGGATGGGAAGATATCTCTGGGTTGCGACTGGGCCACATGGCAAGCTTACGTGACCGGCTTTGTGAGCCTGATGGTTCAATGCACGCCGGCTTGGGTGCTAGAGGTGGATGTGGAAGTGATTAAGAGGCTAAGCAAAAGTCTGAGGCAGTGGAACGAGCAAGACTTGGCTCTCGCTCTGCTCTGTGCCGGCGGCCTTGGGACTATGGGTGCAGCTACCGAACTCATCGTCGAGACTTGCCATCAACTTTAGCCATACGTCTCTCAAATTGTGATCATTACTTTTTATTCCTCAAGTTACCTTTGTCTATATATTATATCAAATTTAGAGTAACATCATTCTCGCAATGGGAAAACGACCTTTCCAGATTTATTGCAGGACTGGTTTGGGAGACATTATCCACTAAGCCGGTTAAATTTGATAAATTCAAAACTAAGGGGAGTAAATGTGATATAGTTAAGTTACTATCCACAACACGGGGGTTTAATTTGGGAAATTCAAAACTGAGGGGAGTAAATGTGATAGACTACATTGTCCACTACGTCCCTACGGGGGTTTAATTTGAGAAATCTCTAAACCCGTTAGAATTATACTCGCGAGATTACAGAGCCCGTCTCCGGTTGATGACTATGGCGGCGATGGCGTTGGCGCTAACGTGCGCATCTCCTCTGTTCAGAACTCGGCCTAGGGTAGCGACGGTGACTACAGAGCCCTCGATTTCTACAGGTCAGTTTCTCTGGAATTAGTTTGTTTCGTCTACTAGATTATTCTGCCGAAATTCCTCAGCTAGGGTTTAGTTTGATTTCTCAGCTAAATTCCTAAGAAGATGCTCAGGGAAAGATGGAGAACAAGAAGTGCTTCTAGAAGGAATGCCACCGGAGTATTATGATGATGTATGTTGTTCGTCATTTTGTTTCAATCTGAATTTCTGCATTTTCTAAGTCGGTAGGGTTTTGACATCAGGAATGGCAAGCTCGACAGAGAGAGAAGACGAAAGAGTTGCGGCGGATGCAGCGGGAGGAAGAAGAAGAGGAGGATATGAAGATTGAAGAGTACCGTGAAATCGGCATGAGGTTGAAGGAATTTCCTGAGCAAGACTTGAGGAAAGCTAGAAAGCTCGTCTCCAGCTTCATCAGAGCTGCTGAGGAAGTCGAAGAGGTAAATAAAAATGCCCTGTTACAGATACAGAAATAAATGAAAGCCAAGTCTGATTGTTTACAGGAGAGAGTTTTGTGCAGAGAATTGAAGAAGCAGCCGAGAAAGGAGAACTGGACGAGCTTGTTCTCATGATCATATGGAACCGGCTTGACCTTGCTCGGCGCGATGTAAGATTGATTTGTTCCTTTGTCATATGCGTTTTCTTGATGAATTGTTGTATAATCGGGCATGTGTTATTCTGTGATCTTGTTGTATTCTGCACGTCCTTCACTTCACTCACTCCTGTGTTACTTTCAGGATGAGAAGGACGCCATAAGAAGTCTTGATCTCTTATATAGAAGAGTCGAGGTAAGTGTTTTCTGTGGATTGTTGTTGGTTTCTATACAAGATCTTGAGCTGGAGAGGCAGATGTGAAAGTGAATCCCTTATAATCTATTTTTGGCTTATCCAGACAGAGATCTTAAAACGGCAAGCAAGTCCTGCGATGAAACTGCTGAATGATCTCCTAAACATGCATGATGGCTTTGGAGACGATGCTTGGTTGAAAGACTGCAGAAAACGAATGGCCGAGACATTCCCACGGGAAGACCCCTTCAGCATTCTAATGCCACCGGGATTCGACATTGATATGGTGCGTCCCTTTGTGTGTTTTGTTTTACCTTTGCACAAAAAAATCACATCACAGTCGCTGGCTGTGTTTGCAGCATCAAGGACCGTTGCGACCGCCCATTGAGATGGACAACACCCTTCTGAGAGTAGACTTTGTAAGAGAAGTGGATGCATTGCTACAGGAAGTGAGAATAATAGAGGAAGACGAGGAGGAAGCTGGTGAGAGAGGAGAGGGGCTTGAACCTGAAGCTATAGCACGTAAGCTGAAGCAGCAGGAGAAGAAGCGAACCATACGCCAAGTTGAAGCCATTCTTGATTTGGCCCTCAACTTGAAGTGGTAGGTTAGGTGACATGAATATTAATTACGTATATCAAAGAATTCTGGTCAAAAATTCCAAATCAAAATTTTGCAACATACAGTATACCTCTCTTCTCCGATCCCACGATGACCGACTCTCTAGATTCTCTGATCTTAAATGGGCCATGTCGAGACCCATTAGTTATTGGGCCTGAATAGTTTGAAATAAATGGGATTTTTTTGGAAGTAGACCAGACAGGATAGTGGTTGGCTCACGAGCATCTCTATCTATCTATCTACGTGTTAATCTACGCATGGGAGGCGCATGTTAACAAGGACCATTCCATTCAAGTTTCAACCCAAAAATAATAACATCAACAGGTCTATTTTTTTTTTTGTTTGTTGGGTAGAGAGAGGTTCGTCGTCGTGTGTGAATCCCCTTCTTCCACAAAAGCGAATCAATCAATCAATCGTCTTCTTCTCTCCTCCGCCTCGATTAGGGTTTACGGGGTCACCGTCTCGCTAGCCCACTACTTTCGATTGGGCCGGGGTTTCAATGCCTGCGAGTTCTTCTGGGGAATCCGTCACCGAAAACCCTAGACATTCCCAGTCTGTCCCTTTTCGCCTCCGATTCTTGCTTTACTTGGAGACTTAGGAGGAATCGCTTCTTTTCTCCCCAGCTTGCTATTACCATAATGGCTCCCAGCCGCAGGAAAGGCGGTGGAAAGGCTGCCGCCGTAGCTGCCGCCGTAGCTGCCGCCTGCCGACAGTGGAAGGTGGGCGACCTTGTGCTTGCCAAAGTCAAAGGTTTTCCTGCTTGGCCTGCCGCGGTATGTGATCTCTATTTTCATATTCTGTAATTTTTTCCCTTTCGCGTTTGGTTCTCTATGGATGGCTTAGATATAAGTTTCCGCTTAGCCAGACCTATCTAATAGATATATGTGCTTCTCTGCGTATTTTTGGACCAAGAATCATTGTTAGGTTGGATCTCTCTGTCGGTTGTCAACTGATGTTTCACTTCTTCTTTTGTTGCTGTTAGTAGAGATGGGAACACAAAAATTATATGTTAGTCCTTGTTTCAGCCGCTAATAAGTTCATTCATAGGTTATTATTCTTGTTGATATCTTTGTGGTTATATGCTTAGAATCCTCGTCTCTCTCAGCGCTTTCCTGTTTTAGGCTTTATTTCTCGTCTTCTTATTGCTGTGGGCGATTTCAGGTTAGTGAGCCGGAAAAGTGGGGATATTCAACTGATTGGAAGAAAGTGCTGGTTCATTTTTTTGGAACACAACAGATGTGAGTTTTCATCCCTCTCTTTTATGTTTCTTTAATTTGATTTTTAATTTTTCCCCTCTATTTTTTATATTTCCTTTTTGTCACCGAGCTTTTTCTCACATTAATTCACTTTATTGCGATCTCCCGGTCAAGTCATGACCTTTGGTCCCTTGATTAGCGTGAAGAAATCAGTAGCATTACTTATTGGCTTCAATATTAGTTTATCTTGTTAAGACAGGTTGTAATTTGTATTCCCCTCTAAAAGACATCCTGCCAGTTTGTACATTTCTGAGGATTATTACAAGAGTACGTACATGAGTATGAAGTTTTTCTAGTTAAATTATTCTTGATTTATTGGATTAGTTTATTTATGTTCTCCTTTGAATACTGTTCTCAGTCTGTTATGTTGAATAGAAACACATTGATGAATTCATTGTAGTTTAAAGAGAACTCTGTGAACAGCAACACAGCTGTGCAAGAATCAAATTTGATTGGTGAACTGAAAAAAGGGTGACGTAAACTGCGTAGTGCTTGCTTACTGTGTCACCCTCAAGACGATGAAAATTAATTCTTGTACGTAATCATATGGAGTTAGTTACATTTTGTTGTTATTTTATATTCATGTGCAGAGCTTTCTGCAATCCTGCCGATGTTGAAGCATTTACAGAGGAGAAGAAGCAATCACTTTTGACGAAACGCCATGCGAAAGGGTCAGATTTTGTTCGTGCTGTAAAGGAGATTATAGAGAGTTATGAGAAGCTGAAACAGCAAGATCAAGCTGATGACCCCAAATCTGCTGACGAATCTACTCTTGGGAATGCTGGGAATACTACAGTGCTGCCTCAGGTCAGTGAAACTCCAACTGGGGCAAGCCTTGACACACAAATGAAGTCTGATCCTAGTCATGGTAGAGATGAATCTACTCTGCTTAATGAGGATGCTTCAGCTGCTGAACAAATGCTAGCCCTGCGTGATAATAGTGTACCACGTAACAAAGCCTCTGATAGTACAGTTGTTAAAGAACCACGTAAGATAGCAACATATTCTTCAAGGAGAAGAAATGGAGGAGCACGATCTCAAAAGGGTGCTCCACAAAAAAAGATATGTTCGGTTCAGCGCTCTAAAAGTTCATTAAGGTTGCAATCAGATAAGCTTCAAAGCTACATGTTGCAATATAGCGATGGTGGACAGAGTATTGATGAAGTGGAAGATGGAGCATTAAAAAGGAGAAAAAGGAGAAGATCATCAGGTCATTCTGAATCAGATGATGTCGCTTCATCAGCTTTAAATTCGCATGGAAGCGATGAAGAAAATGCCTCTGAAATTGCGACAGTTGAATCTGATAATAATACTAGGAATGAAGGCAATGGTGTAGATTCTGGTTCCAAAGTCGAACATTCTGATACTGGTGGACAGTTTATCGAAGGAGATTATGAGCTTAAGAAGGGGCTTAATTTCCAAATCAATACCATGGTTAAGAGAAAGAAGAGAAAGCCTACCAGGAAACGTGGAACCAGTGATGCTGTTGATCCTCCGGCTAAAGTTGAAGCTGCAGCACTTCTTGAGGCTGGAGCATGTGATAACGCTCAGACATCACAAAATTCTGATGAAAGATTTACTGAGAGGCCTTGTGAAGAGAAGGGTGATGAGCACTTGCCTCTGGTTAAACGAGCCAGAGTCAGGATGAGTAGAGCATTTTATGGTGATCATGAGGCCAATGGCTCTTTGCAGGTTGAAGAAAGATCATCCAAGGACACTCTGGTCAGTGCAACAGCACAGGCAAGCCCGTCTGATATAGTTTCTAGTCAGGATACTTCTGCGGCTGGAGAATCTAATGTTTTTGAGTTGTCTGCTAAGCTCTCAGGTGACATGGTTAATGTAGTACCATCTCCTGTGGAGAAACCTTCTGACGGTATGTCTCCATCTGAGGCTTCTATTCAGGCTGTGGGCGATAGAGAATATTCTATGGGGTGGAATGAGCTTAGCAAGGCACCAGATGATGAAGTAGCTCGACCCCAATCTAATCAAGTTAGCCGTTCGCCAGCTGGCGAAGCTCAGACAGCTAGTGATTCTGAAGCTGTGTGCTCTGGGGATTCACAACCCATGAAGCTGCCAACTAGTGAGTCTGATCTTCCAGCCGTACAATGCTTACATCAAGTTTCTGAAATTGCAACACCCTTGGATCCTAATACTGTGGATTCATCTGAAAACAAGACCTCTGGGATATGCTCATCAGGGATACCTCAATTATCTGGCCAGCACAAAAGCCATGACCAAGATGCTTGTGATTCATTGGACAATTTTCGTGAACCCCTGAATGAAGAAGGCGATAGAAATGATGCTTGCGTGGCCGATATAGTTCAATCTGAAGCTTTAAAACATTCTCCATGGTCTTGTTTACTGGTGAATAAGCAGGAGGCTGAGAACACGCAAAAGGCGGAAAACATGCTGCTGAGAGAAGAGCATGGAAGTCTTGGTGAAGAATATGATAATGTCAAACCAACTCAGACTACACCAAATCCACTCATCTCTGCGACTGAAAGTGATGTGATAGTTAATGAAAGCGAACCTCCAAATGAAGCAGGGTACAAATGCGAGGGGACTGTTGAGAACAGTATGCAGCTCGAAATTATGTGAGTCTCTATTCTTAGTATTTCCTGTACTGCCTCTCTTCTGCTTCTTCTCGTGAATATTTCTTTTAATGCTAGTCTCTATTGTTAGAAATTCTTGTACCTCAAGTTCTCGTTTTATTATTTTCTTGTGTGCACTGCACAAGGGATTAGAAGTATTTTGAAATTCTGACAGGTTCAATCTTAAGCTCACAATGGATTTCTTCTGGAGTCCTCATACTTAGAATGATGTAGGAGATAAGTAGGAATCTGACTATATTAGAGATTGACTGAAGAATTCCGTTTCATATTATTATAATTTATCTTCTTTGTACTTTTTCCTTCCAGGGTTGTTCCTTTAAAATATTTTAGTTCCTATTATGATTTGGTTTTACGTATTAGAGTCTATGTAGAGGATAGGCGTATGGAATTGTAGGCGACACCAGTAAGATTCAGTTTTGTTATCTTAATATTTTCTGAGTTCCAGTGACAAGTCAATCTTCTGCTTCACAACAGAACTAGTTGACTAACAAGAGTGTATACCTGTGTACTTTTGCAGTGGTGAGGCTGATAATCAAAAGGAGCAGGTCCAAACCAACAATTCTGTCTCAGTATCTGAGAACCTTTCACGTGAAAAAATGAGTTTATCTCCTGCTAATATTGCAGACACTCCTGCGAGGGGGACTCCGCATAGCAACTCAGTTTACCATATGTCTACCGCAGAAAGTGCAAATGATATGCAGAACAACAGTAGTTGCAGCCCGCATGTTCAGTCTGTTGAGAAGAAAACTGTTTATGATGCCACTGTCAAAGAAGAAGATAAAATTGAAACAGGTGTATGTCAGGGACAGAAAGTTGTTAGTTCTGATGTGCAATCCACTCGTGAATCTTTTGAGGATGCACTTAGTTCATTGGTGAGGACAAAAGAGAGTATTGGCCGAGCAACTCATTTGGCTATGGACTTGATGAAATTTGGTGCGTCTGCGAAGGTAGGAGATTTCTCCTTTTCTCTGCTTTTGATTACCTGTTTGTTGCTGCCACAAGTCACCTAGAGGGTAACATTTTATGGTTTTTGAATTTGACATCCTCCTTACTAATGGATTGTTAATATCGTAGTACCTGGATATGTTGCCTCTGTCTTTGAAGCTACATTTTCTGTAGTAAGCCCTTGAGATAGAATAATAAGCTACGTAGAAGAGACCACATAATCATTTTGATTAATCAATATAGTTTTATGTGAAGGCCATGGGAACTTATGACCGCCGTTGTTATGAGAATCATATGCTATTGTTTTATGTGCTTCGTAGGATGCTGTTGACAGCCACCAGGGCAGGGTTACAACAGATTATTTGACTTGTTTTTTGGATTTACCTAGTTGTAGTTGATGAAGAAGGATTACTTTGTTTGTATGTTTAGTGTGTTTTGCAAAAGCATACTTGTTTGCATTATCCGTTGTTAATAAGTCTTGATGCACTTCCTGAACTAGGCAATGGAGATTTTGGCCCATACTTTGGAAAGTGAGTCAAATTTACAGAGGAGGGTGGACTTATTTTTCCTTGTGGATTCTATTGCTCAATGCTCCAAAGGTCTGAAAAGTAAGTCATATGCAATGTGTTTCGTTAAGCTGCATCAGCGAAGTTCTGAGAATTGACCATTGAACACTGCCCATCTTTTCAGGTGATACTGGTTGTGTTTATCTTTCAGCCATTCAAGTAATTTTACCTCGCCTATTAGCCGCTGCTGTCCCTGCTGGAGCTACCACACAAGAAAATCGGAGACAGTGCTTAAAGGTGTGCAACAAAATTTGCTAGCTCTTTCGTATTGTTGTTTCTCAACTATTCTGCTATTTATAGGTTTTGAGGCTTTGGCTTGAAAGACGGATCCTGCCTGAATCTATTGTTCGGCACCATATAAGAGAACTTGATTCACATAGTATAGTTCCTGCTTGCCTCTATTCCCGGCGCTCAGCTAGGACAGAAAGGTCGTTGGATGATCCTGTGAGAGATATGGAGGGTATGCTGGTGGATGAATATGGAAGGTTAGATTTTGGGTCTTTTGAATTTATATATGTGTCCTTGTCTCCTGATTCGTTAACCTAATTAATCTTTGCTTGTTAGTAATTCAACTCTCCAGCTCCCTGGATTTTGCATGCCCGTAATGCTTGAGGATGAGGACGAAGGGAGTGACTCGGATGGAGGGGATTTTGAGTCTGTCACCCCTGAACATGAGTCCAGAATCCTTGAAGAAAATGTCTCGTCCTCTACTGCTGAAAGGCATACGCTTATATTGGAAGATGTTGATGGCGAGCTTGAAATGGAAGATGTGGCTCCGCCCTGGGAAACTGGAAACTGCACACACACTGATCAAGCTGACAATACAACAAAGGCTACGAATTGTCAGCCTGGACACCAGCATCGGCCTGTCTCTGGCATTTCACATCAGCATGTGTCCTTGTCTTCTCCACCACTGCCATCTTCCTCGCCACCACCTCCACCTCCCCCACCAGCTCCCCCTTCACAGCAGGCTCAGTGTGACATGTCTGATTCCTACTCAAATGGCTTTGACAGTGGCGGATATCCCAACATGCATGTACGTCCCTTTTCTTGTTTTAGGATCTTTTTACTATAACATGATGATAATTCTTGATATGGTCACTTATCCTATTGATTTGGTTAATATGCAGCAGGGAGATCATCAGGCTGGTCCTCCAAGGATGAACCCGCCACTGCCTGGAAACACAATGCATTATCAAGGCCAGGAGTCATCTTATAGTTCCAGTGCACAACTGACGAATAGCATGCCACAGGCAGATGGTTCTAGTTTCCAGCATAGGCCTTATCCATCTCATCCACATCCTCCTCCTCCCCCCCCTCCACCACAGCATCAATACTCATATACAGAGCCAGACCACCATATGAAGTCGCGTAGGGATGGTCCATCGTACTCCCACAGATCTCATTATGTGCCGAATTTTGATGAAAGGAATTTTCATGATAACCATGAGAGAATGAGGCATGCACCGTACGAGAACCGAGATAATTGGAGATATCCACCATCTTCTTCTTATGGTTAGGCCTTTTACCTCCATGCGTCTGTTAACTAGACATACATATATAAATATTTATATATTCGCACACAGATGCATGACAATAGTCGTAGATGCTTTCTAATGATACGGGAATGGGAAGTCTGATATGGTCATCTCGCAGGTTCAAGGTATCAAGACAAACAAAAAGGCCCATATCCATCCAGTTCATATAATGGTGGCCCTCCACGTGAGTCTGGAAGGTTCCAAAACCACCGGTGGAATCATCCTCCTCGTGCGTATAACAACAGACACTCTTTTCACCCTAAGCCGCATTCTGAAGGACCTGTTCCAGTTGGAATGAGAGGTAAGGAAGTTTGAGACGTTTATGCTCCTTGGCCTCTTTAAGTACTTTTCTGTTTATCTGGGAATCCATTGTTGCTCGGAATGAACAACCTTAGAGACATGAAAGGTCAATTATTTACTCGGCTCATACATAACATTCTTTTCCCGGGGTATGATATGAGCCTGATTTTTTTATGTTTACTGGAATCGTAGTATATGTCTCTTCTGACATTTGAGGTTTAATGATGGAGTAAAAGATTCATAGGCAATAAACCTGAATATCATTTGTTGATTTGCAGATCCAGGCATGTGGCATCAGAGAGGTGACTAGAGAAACTTGAGAGAGAGACGGAAAGTAGTAAAGAGGAGGGTGGTGTGAAGCTAGAAGCATAAACACCGAGGTGATGTGGCTCTTATTTAGAAAAGAGAATGGCTAGTACTGGAAGTAAAGGGTTGTTGAGAGGAAAAAGTGATAGGATGAAGAAGTGAGAGTGTACATATGATATGATGTTTCTTTTGGAATCAGAACCTCATGCAAAGCAGAGAGAGTGAGAAGATGGTAAAAAGAAAAGGCCAGTTGTAGAGATTGGGAAGAGTTTAGTATCTTTCTGCTCTCCTTTGCTTTCTTTATTGGTATGTTGTCAACATTATTTGGTTATGTGGGTTTTTGACCTTGGAGTGTATGATGTATATTCTTCATTCTCTTAAAAACAATATTCCAGTTGAATGAATAGTTGTTACTTTGACGCCTGCGTTGCTGTCTTTCTGATTCCATTTTTGAAGTGGAATTGATTGGGTAGATATCCCATGTACATGAATAAGAATAGTGTGAATAAAAGTATAGAGGCTTGCACTTCTTTACTGAGAATATACTTGAGTTCTTGGATTATGTCTAAAAAAGGCAAACAGTTCATGTGAATGCTTTCAATTCACACATGTGAGTGCTGCTAAGTACACAGAGAGAAAAGACTTGAAAAGTAAAAAAAAAAGATGGAAGAAATGGAGTCCACACACGAACGCACGCGCGGAAAAAGATCAAAGGGTCAACGAACGTTAAAATAAATAAAAGGCTGTTGTTCCTTGCTCCTGAGAAAGTCTTTGTTTTTTACATTTCGAGAGAGAGAGAGAGAAGATGGGTGCTTCTGTTTCGGTTCCCGAGAGATCCGTCCATCAATTCACCGTAAAGGTAACCCCTTTGTGTTTTGGTTGAATCGTCCCTTCTCCGATTTTGATTATCATTGTTTCCTGGGAAACACAGGATAGCTCCGGCAAGGACGTGAATTTGAGCATATACCAAGGGAAAGTGCTCCTCCTCGTCAATGTCGCTTCGAAATGGTTCGTCTCTTCTTTTTTTGCCTCTTTCACAAATTACGCGCTTTCTTCTTATTAACAATACTTTCACAAATGGTTTGTGCTAACAGCGGTTTCACCGAATCCAATTATACCCAGCTCACCGAACTTTACCGGAAATACAAGGACCAAGGTCTCTTTTAAAAAATTAGGGCTTTTTGTTATGCAGTTGCAAGCTCATTGATTGATGCATTGCTCTTTATGTTAATTTACTTATATTATCATTTGGTTCTCTTCTCCCATTAAATTAGGGTTTGAGATCTTGGCATTCCCTTGCAACCAGTTTCTTTACCAGGAGCCCGGCACGAGTCAAGAGGCTCATGAATTTGCTTGTGCACGGTTTCAGGCCGAATACCCTGTTTTCCAAAAGGTAGGTAGGGCTATAATAAAATATCTTCCTTCCTTCTAGTGGTTACAATACACTTGGAACGAGTTACTTACTATATAGCTCCTCCTCAAGTTTTATCCATCTTATTATGTTAGCTAGCTATGACTTGTTTCTGGTATGTTTAGTGATCAAGTGTAACCAGAAATCCATATGTGATTCAACGCTTACCAAGTGTGAATGTGGTGGGATTAGGTACGCGTAAACGGTCAAAACGCAGCACCACTCTACAAGTTCCTTAAGGCAAGTAAACCCACTTTTCTGGGTTCCAGAATTAAGTGGAACTTCACCAAGTTCTTGGTCGGCAAAGATGGCCTAGTGATTGATCGTTACGGAACCATGGTTACCCCGCTATCAATCGAGGTACGCCGCATTCTTTACGTCTCCAAATCGTCTTATGTATAATATATGTTGTCATTATTGTCGTGATTCGGAATCATGTTTTCTGTGAGCAGAAAGACATCAAGAAAGCTCTTGAAAAGGCTTGAAACCGCTCACGGGATTGCCTTTTCATCTCAAGGCACCTAATTAAATCGCGGTTAATTTTGTAATGTAAATCGCAGCTTTTTATGTCGTAGATCTTTTGTTTTTCTTTTATGGACAAGTTTCTCAGTTTGGTCATTGTCGTATATAGAAAAAATTCTCTCCCTTTTGGAAGAGTAGGTTGTTGTTTTCATTGTTTTGCAAAAGTATTCTTTAATTTGCCAAGTAATTATAGATATCTGGATAGCTAAAAAATAACTTGAGAAAAAAAAAGAGCTGAATTTCGCGAGTAATCCAACACCGACAAGTTGGATGGATAATCGTTATCGCATTTACGTGTGTTCCTTCGGCCGGAGCCAGACATGACGTTTTGTCATTACCGAACAAAAATGAGAGAAAACGAAGCTCATCTCTTCATCTCGCTCTGTCTCACACACCATATCTCGTCTAGTTTCCCACGTGGGCTTGGGCCCATTAAGGATAGCTCATTGCCCAACAATGTCGTCGCTGTTAGGGGTTAAGACCGTACGTTGAACCTGACCCATCAAAAAAAGCTTATGAAGGGAGGAGGATGCGCACGTGACGACGGCGTTTGTGACCATGTTAGAGGAATAAAAAAGAGGGCAAAACAAGAGATAAAATGATCAACAGACTGGAAAAGTTAATGTCGATTCTAGAATTAAAAGTAAAATGCCGAATCCTGATTCAACCTTAGAAAAGTCAAGGGATACACACATATGCTGTTTAAAAAACAAGTGTAGCTTAAAATTAATAATTGATTTGATGGCCACCTTTGAGTCGTTGGACTTCATAAATACTAAGCCAGTACTAACCCTCATTTCACATTCTTGATAAACTTTAGCAAAAAAGAAACAACATTCTTTATTAAACTAAGTTCATATCTCAACGACCCAAATCACTTAATCATTCCGCCAATGTCATAACAACAGGAATCCCCACAGCTCATCATTACCTCTCATGTGTGCATTAACACAACAGTTTTCGTTCATACTACTCTCCCTTTTATGAATCGTGTGGGAGCATATATGGACTTCATTAATACTAAGCCAGTACTAACCCTACATTTCCTCCCTCAACATTTTATGAACCGTGTGGGAGCATATATGGATTTTTTGTTTTCTCTGGTTATGCCTGAATTCAGTTCCCCGGGATCGAATCGGGAAGTTATATGCGTAGCTAACTGCGTGTAGATGATATCAATTCTCTTCTAATTATATAGCAACATAAAAATAAAACGGAACAGAAGCATGTCATACAGCCCCCATATATAATTGATATGCCATATATACGATAATATTATATAAGCTGACATATAAAAATTATTGGTTCGTATCTGGTTTAATTTAAAATATAGCTAATAATCCGCGTAGGGAAAAATAATACTCTCTGTATAGATTAGAGATGAAAAGGATAAGTCGAGGCCTCGATATTTGTTTTTGTTATTGACCGATACAAATAATTTTTGAGATGAAATAGCGAGTAAAGCATATATGTAACGATGAAGCGTAATGTAATGAAAGTAGCTGACAACACATACATAAGGGTAACAATTTTGAATATGGAGACGCGCCGAATGGCTTACAAAGTGAGAAGAGTGAAGAGAAATAAAAGCAAGGGAAGAAGTGGAGAAGTAGAATATTGAGCGAGGCTGGTGGGTGGCAAGGGCTGAACCACCGGTCGAATTCCTGGTGTGGCTGTGGGGCCCGTTGGTCCATCCACGGGAGCATCCGGTGCCAGTGCTGGTGCTGTCGCCGCCGCCTTAGACGCTAATCAAATGTGTCGAAAATTAAATCAAATTCAAACGTCTACTCAAAATACGTAGTAACACGATGATTGTGGTTGATTAATTACTCACATCCGGGGCTAAAAGCAGACATAGGCGGTGGTGGAGCCAGCAAAAATGGAACCGGACCTGCCCAATATATTAGTTAATTAGATAAATAATGAAATCAACTGAATCATATATAAATGTACGATACAATAATAATGAGCGGTTTTCATAAAAAGAAACCTGGCGCTGGCAGAGGAGTCCCCGCCGCTGTAAATTAAGCAAAATGAGTCATTAATCATGGGATTAATAATGAGAAGTTAATAAATAAATATTGTAAAGCTAAAACCTTGACACTGAACAGGTACACCGCTCATTTTGCAGGCACGAGGGAGAGCAAGCGAGAGAGTCCGATTGATGAAGCCAGTAGGCAGCGGGACATTAGCGGTGAGGATGAGGCAAGCACATTCCATGCCGGTGTTGGTCAACGACTTCAAGGAGTCGCAGCAGCCGGCCGTGGGAGTGACGGAGCCGGCCGTGGGAGTGACGGAGCCGCCGCTGCTTCCGGTGATGAAGTTGAGACATGGAGTGAAGGTAGATATCATGGAGGAGGTGCATGGCGTGTTAATTATCTGCTGACCTTTCCCTCCCAACATTAAGCTTGACATCATCACTACTATCAATGTTAAGCCTTCCATTTTTTGCTTGGTTAATTCTCAGGTGAAGATGGCTCGTAGTCATAATTTTAATTATATATATACATATATAAGTGGGTGCATTGGAGCTCAACAACTTCCAACTAATCTATAACCATCTCTCTCAATCTCCTTATGATCAACACACAATGTCCTTTTCTCTTTTTATTTATTTATTTATTTAATCAACCAAGAGCTAGTAGGTGATGAGTTTGGTATACTTCTATTAATTTTGTTAACAATCTTTAATTCCGATCGTAAAATAGAGCATGCAAAAATATATATGACCGCATGTTTAAAAAACAATATTTTTACACAGATTAAGTCTAATGGTACCTTGGGTATATCTAGAACATATTGGTTATGATAACCATAAACTATGTAAAGTAGGTCATCCAACAATACCAGTCTCTTTGACATTTTCTGACCAATTCCTCCTATAACTAAACCAAAGCAAAGATACAACAGTTTAACAATAATAACTCAACCTATGGGTTACGCAAGTATCTACGCGATCACATTCGTAGCCCTCGTGGCGGCTCTATTGGGGGTATCAAAATCACAGCCGAGCGGGTCATGCGTGAGCACACTGACCACCCTTTCTCCGTGCCTCAGCTACATCACCGGAAACTCAACCACCCCCTCACAGACTTGCTGCTCTCAGCTCGACTCTGTCATCAAATCATCGCCGCAGTGCATCTGCTCTGCCGTAAACGGTCCTATCCCCAACATCGGCCTTAACATTAATCGCACACAGGCCTTGCAGCTCCCCAACGTCTGCAACATTCAGGCGCCTCCCCTCACACAATGCAACGGTAACCTAAGTTAAATTATATCTATCTTACGTGTTAAGATATAGTCTCACTCACAACAGAGTGTTTTTGAATTAGCGGCCACTGGGCCGACAGCACCTCTTCCCGCACTTTCGCCCTCGGAGTCACCGACGGAGGAGAACCCAGGTGTGGCACTAACCCCATCCTCAACACCAGGTGCTCGTTCCGGTACAAAACTCCTTTCATAAGCCAAGCAACACTTGATGAATTGTATATTTTCTCTTAACGGGACTTGCTCATCCATGCGCAGGAGCCGGAGGTGGTTCCAAGACCATTCCTTCCACTGGGGCCAGCTCATCCTCTGGGAGCGTCGACCGCGTGCCACTCCATTTGCTTATGTATGCTATATTTGGGGTCTGGACCTCCTCTCTTCTTAATCAATTCTAAGAGTTCGTGTATATGAGAATTTGATTTTCACTTTCACTAATTTATTCGGTTAAGCTACTGTACCAAATTTATATGCCAGTCATGTATTTTATTTGTTTTGTTGTTTTCTGATGATGGGATCGAATCACTGAATTTATTCTTGCCTAACCATTCCACTTTCAATTAGATCGGATGATTTAAAAACTTAAATTTGAAAAATGTGCTAAAAATCTGGTTATGTAAGATTTTTCCAGGGAAAAAAACTTAATATAATTTATCTAACTATAAAAACAAAACTCACGTGCAGCGAAAGCGCGTTAAGCGCGTGACAACAAAATCCCTGGACTATAGACTACGCTATTGGGCTTTTTTGGCATATATAAAGAATTTAAAAGACCGAGAACGCGTGAGTTAGTACAAAAGAATATGCACGCTTTACTTTCGCATTTGACCAAAAAGGCATATACACTTTACAGAGAATCATCCATTTGTATATATATGCATGCGTTACTTTCGCATTTCGACCAAAAAGACATACACTTAACAGAGAATCCATTTGTATATCGACATAACAAAATTACTTTTTGCTTCTAAATATTTATTTTTATTCTAATTTATTTCCCAGCAATTTAAAGGCAGATCTTTAGGGGTTTAGGGTTTAGGGTTTAGGGTTTAGGGTTTAGGATTTAGGGTTTAGGGTTTAGGGTTTAGGGTTCAGGGTTCAGGGTTTAGGGTTCAGGGTTCAGGTTTAGGGTTCAGGGTTTAGGGTTCAGGGTTCAGGGTTCAGGGTTTAGGGTTCAGGGTTTAGGGTTCAGGGTTTAGGGTTCAGTGTTCAGGNATTCTCACTTGGAAATAATTATTGCAATTTCGATGGGGAGATCCTCAACTAACCATAACAAGAAGAGAAAACGAGAACGATGCAATTACAAAAGCAACATTTTATAATCTTGAGGTCATGAATTGCACCTGAAAAAGTTCTACAGACAATAACAGAATAAACAATTGGCAGAGTAAACTTTTGTACTCCATTAAGTAGAGATTAGAAGCAGCCGAAAAAAAAAACGGGTTACGAAAGGCCTTTTCTACCAAAGTAAACCCAATTAAATTATTACAGATTAGCAAAAATCTTACGGATTGATTAAATGAATGGTTTCGAACTACACGTGCCAAAAAGGTATTAAGATTTTTTTTCCAGTGACGGCCTAATCTTACACTTACAGGTAAAGGAACTTGTTTGCATCATGTCAACGCATTGTAATGATTCTGATCCAAAGACCCCCCCCCAAAAAAAGAATTTAATTTTACGACCTATAAATCAATCTATGGACAGTCGAGATGCTAACTCAAAAGAATCTATTTAACATAATCGGTCCTGTGTTTGCCACGTCCTCGAATCCCCGACAAGGCATTTATCTATCTATCTTACCTGAATTTAGACGAGGATATTTACACTGGAATAAAGGACGAAAGTATCTTAACATAACTTTAAATATTAGAAGAAACAATCTACTCATCGTAACAAATAAATAATTATTTTCTGAAATGGGAACAAAAGCTCATATTAAGAATGGATAAACTTGTCATGTCAGAATTGCAGCAAGATGACACCACCACACCGATCATTCAACACCAAATTTCCGCTTTTATAGATACTTTGTTTGACATTGTATATAATATCAAAATTAAATTAAAACGTTTAGTTAATTAACAAAAGGCATTAAAATATTACCTTCTGTTCATAAAAAATATTCCAAACAAACTATTACTATGTATAAATAAGTGGTAAGGGTATGCGATGCTGCTGCTGCCTGTCGTTCGCAGACACAACTGTTCGGTGTAACTTTTTTCATTTTTAAAATACCGAAATATACATACATATAAGATGGCGTAATGTTGTATATCAAAGATATGCCTAGCTAGTCTTTTCGAAATATCTATGTATAATTACTTTTCGTCCACGTTTTTGGTTTATCTATAATAGAATGTATTAGATATATCATATGGTATTTTTTTTATCATACAAAATATCCAAAATCTAGCACATTAGGGACTATAAATAAGAGCTGATCCAGTGGCCTCTTCAGCATTCAGCACATTCAAGGTTTCTTCAGTGTAGCTTCTACTTCTAATTAATTAACATTTCTTGATCGATGGAACGAGTAAGAGATTTGGCATNTAACAACTTTTTCTTTTATAGGATTGATTCAAGATCATGCACACTGATCTTCACATCACACCAAGATAACGATCCGAATGATAGTAAAAGTTGTAGGCTACAACTTGTAGCAATACAGATTTGAGTAATCTGGATGGTCAAAGCATTATTAGCGTAGTTGAGGTGGTATGGAGTGCCAAACTGTTAATTATGAGAACTACATTGCAGTTTAAATGTTGAATGCAAAATTACATTTCAACGAAACTGTGTTTATCAAGTAACAGATAATACAAAATCTGATTTGATACTTAAAAGAAAATGTAAACAAATTTGTATAGTTTTGATATTTTTTTTTTCTAAATTTTAAATTTCACAGTTCAGTCGAACTATTTCGATTAGTTGCATCTATAGCTTATTAAAATACTCTATAAAAAGATTGTTAAAATACATTAAACGATATTAATATTAAATTTTCGAATCGTCGAACCATCCGACTAATTCTAAGAGGTAAACCATATCTCTCGATAAAAAGTTTCTTACAAATGCATATTCGATAAAGACATTTGGAATCAAATAATTGGAATGCATATTGTTTGCACGTATCTACGATTCTCATCCAATTTCACTAATTCCTGAATCACATTAAGAAACTGGTTACTAAAATAGTAAATCATTTGATTGACTATAGTTTTATATTCAGTTAAAAATGAGGGACCACACACGCAAAGACACCGTTTCTAACTTATAAAGAATAGTAAATGCCAACCAATGGCCAGTTGTAGGCGACGAACTCTGTCTTCTTCGGTCGTGAATATTTAATTGCATGCGATGCGAGTGTGATTTATATATTATTGATATTGAAAAAAAAAATTATGGATTTGTTGAGAAGTCTAGTTCAGCAACTTTTTCTCTCCAGGCGTCATTCGTCTTGGAAAAATTAGCTCTCCAAGGAAAACAAAACAAAATGAAATAGACTTTGACTTGTAATGAGATGTGAGACTAGATATGAAAACCATGGTTTTTCAAAATTAAAATTTGGAAAAATGACAAGTAAAGTTAGATTTTAGTCGATTAGCTCAAATGTCGAGCTTGTAGGTCATAAAGAATATCAAAGAAGGAGAAGATAATGGAAAAGTAATTTATGTGTATATTGCAGACCATGTTATTGAGATTTTATATTACAAATATGAGTCAATAGTTGCCTAAAGTGAGAAGATTACAGTATATGCATTACAGATATTGCGGTAGCGTGATTATGGTGATTCAGATTTGTCAATAATGTGTAGAATATCCAATAAAAGTAGGAGAAGATAATGGAAAAGTAATTTCTGTGTATATTGCAGACCATGTCGTTTGGATTTTATATTACAAGGATGAGTCAATAGTTGCCTAAAGTGAGAAGATTACAGTATATGCATTACGGATATTGCGGTAGCGTGATTATGGTGATTCAGATTTGTCAATAATGAGTAGAATATCCAATAAAAGAAGGAGAAGATAATGGAAAAGTAATTTCTGTGTATATTGCAGACCATGCCGTTGGGATTTTATATTACAAGGATGAGTCAATAGTTGCCTAAAGTGAGAAGATTACAGTATATGCATTACAGATATTGCGGTAGCGTGATTATGTTGATTCAAATTTGTCAATAATGAGTAGAATATCCAATAAAAGAAGGAGAAGATAATGGAAAAGTAATTTATGTGTATTTTGTAAACCATGTCGTTGGGATTTTATATTACAAGGATGAGTCAATAGTTGCCTAAAGTGAGAAGATTACAGTATATGCATTACGGATATTGCGGTAGATTCAGATTTGTCAATAATGAGTAGAATATCCAATAAAAGAAGGAGAAGATAATGGAAAAGTAATTTATGTATATATTGCAGACCATGTCGTTGGGATTTTATATTACAAGTATGAGTCAATAGTTGCCTAAAGTAAGAAGATTACCGTATATGCATTACGGATATTGCGGTAGCGTGATTATGGTGATTCAGATTTGTCAATAATGAGTAGAATATCCAATAAAAAAATGAGAAGATAATGGAAAAGTAATTTATGTGTATATTGCAGACCATGTCGTTGGGATTTTATATTACAAGGATGAGTCAATAGTTGTCTAAAGTGAGAATATTACAGTATATGCATTACAGATATTGCGGTAGCGTGATTATGGTGATTCAGATTTGTCAATAATGTGTAGAATATCCAATACCCCTCCTCAAGTTGGAGCATGCAAGTTTTGTATGCCTAACTTGACTCTGAAGTAGTCGAAAGTTTGGCGTCCTAGCGGTTTGGTGAATATGTCGGCCAACTGAGCTTCAGTAGGAACATGGTTGAGACTGATGGTTTTGAGTAAGCATTCGTCCCGAACAAAATGGCAGTGAATCTCGATATGTTTGGTTCTCTCGTGGAAGACAGGATTGTTTGCGATGTGAATTGTGGATTTGCTGTCGCACATGATTTGCATTGGTCGATCATGTCTGACACCCAAGGAGCGGAGTATACGAATGAGCCAGAGAAGTTTGGATGTGAGATCAGCGAGTGCTCTGTATTCAGCTTCAGCAGAGGATATGCTAACTGTCTTCTGTTTGCGAGTTTTCCATGACACCAGAGAGTGTCCAATCTGAACAAAGTAACCGGTAACAGAATGTCGGCTTAAAGGGCAACTAGCCCAATCAGAGTCGGTCCACCCCGTGATCTGAAAGTCTGTGTCAGAGCGCAGCAAAATTCCTTGACCAGGGGATCCTTTAAGATAACGTACCGTTCTCAAAGCTGCTTGCCAATGCTCTTCACGAGGTTCTTGCATGAACTGTGCAAGAACGTGAACACAGAAAGCTAAGTCTGGCCGTGTCACAGCAAGGTATATAAGACGACCAATCAGGCGGCGATAACGTTCAAGATCATATAGCTTTGGTGATGTAGATAGCGTATGGAAACTCTTTCTCTGAAAATTGCACATCGCGGGAGACGAAGAAGATGTGATTTTCGAGATCAAACAATCGCCAACCTTTCTTACCGTAGGGGTAACCCATAAACACACACTTTCGACATCTAGACGCAAACTTATCGCCCTTATGCCCCTGATTATGTGCATAGCAGAGAGGCCCAAATACCCGTAGATGATCATAAATTGCAACCTTTCCATATAACTTCTCATAAGGCGTCATACCGTGAAGGATTTTGCTTGGCGTTCGGTTGATCAGATATGCAGCAGTCAGTATGCATCCTCCCCAGAAATCAATTGGAAGGCTTGCTTGAAACCACAAAGCTCGGGCGACATTCAATATATGTCGGTGTTTTCTTTCCACTTTGCCGTTTTGTTGTGGTGTACCCACACACGACGTCTCATGTATAATCCCTTTACTCATAAAGTATTTGGTGAGACACAAAAATTCAGAATTATCGTTTCGCACTGTTTTGACGGTAGTTTGAAACTGATTTTCAACCATGGAGATAAAATTCTTGATCTGATTCGGTGCCTCTGTTTTATCATTCAGAAGATATAGCCAAACACTTCGGGTGTAGTCATCAACGATGGTTAGAAAATATCTTGCACCTGAGTACGATGGTGTTCGATACGGACCCCGAAGGTCGCAATGAATCAACTCAAAAATATTTGATGTTTTATTCTCACTCATTGGAAAAGAAACTATTGTTTGCTTGGCGCGGAGACATACATCGCACGCGTTATTTGAAAATTCAGAAGAAACAGAAACATGAACATCTTGAAGTGAACAAACTACTTTTGAAGACGGGTGGCCCATCCTATTATGCCACAACTCATAGGATTTCTCGGCTTGTGTTGTGACTGATGCTACCATCTCTGTGCTCCGAAAATAGAATGTTCCTGCACTTCTCCTACCCGCTCCAATCACCATCCTCGAAGTGCGGTCCTGAATAACAAGGAAGTGATCAGCTAACTGAACAACGCAATGATTTTCGTCCATCAACTGTCCCACATATATCAGATCAGATTTGAAATCCTCCACATAATAAACTGATTTCAGCACCAAACCAGAACCCAATCTAACTGAACCCTCTGTTGTAGAAATACTTTCACGACCATCATCAAGAATGATCAATACCGGAGCCATTTTTCTAACATCAGAGAGAATTTTATACTTTCCCGTCAAATGATGGGTGGCCCCTGTATCCATGATCCAGTAAGGACATAAAGACTTACCCGAGAGTGTCTCTGGTGCACTGCTCTTTCCAGCATTGAGTAGAGCGACGAGAGACTTCCACTGTGCCTCTCTCAATCCATTAACGCCGTCACGATCCTTGTTCGTAAGAACATAGTTGGCATGTTCAGAGGACTGTCCAATGGTCAGAACGTGAACGGCGTTTGCATAGGGAAAGCCACGACCACGTCCAGCAGGAGCTGCTCCACGTCCCCGCCCTTGCATCGTTCTGCTTCTCGGTCTGTTATCCCACCACTCCGGATAACCGATGACAGCGTAACAGCTCTCTGAGGCATGACCAGCGTGGTTGCAATGTTTGCACAAGGCCTGATTTTGGTTCGTGCGGATTTTGGTTTGCACGGCAAAAGCTGCGACCTCCGGCTGTTCTTCTTGCACTTTGGTACCATTACAGATCACGTCTTCTTCTTAACGCACGATGTTGTAGACTTTTTCCAAAAAGACTTGATCTCACTGTTCGAAACAAAGTGTCATCAAAACCAAAAAGGAATTGATGCACCTTGTCGTCTTCACAGTCTTGTTCCAGAATAGAACTCAAATCACACTTGCACTTGCCGCACTTGCACAAGCGTTGAGGACGATGAGATGCCATGTTATCCCAGATCTTGGTCAGTTTCCCATAGTATGTCTCGATGGCGAGACCTCTCTGTTTGCAGCATGCCAGCTCGGCCTTGATCTGCTGAATTCTGGGTCCGGTGGTTATCAAGAACCATTTTTGCAGATGATCCCAGAGGTCTTTCGCCACATAACGGTGAGAGATGTTCGATCGCAGGCAAGGGTCAATTGTCATCTTGATCCAGGACACAAGCAATGCCTGGATCGTCCACCAATCTTCGAGATCTGGTGAACCTTCTGCGGGACGCACAATGGATCCGTCGAGAAACCCAAACTTCTTACGCGGAGTCAGAGCCGTTTTCAATCCGCAAGCCCACTCGTCGTAGTTGGTTCCGGTAAGTAGGGGATATGAAATCACTGCGCCGGAGTTATCAGCAGCAGTCAGATCGTAAGGAGAGATTTTTCGGCGAACAGTCTCCACTTGAGCGGTCGATGTCGTGTTCGGTAGAGTCGTCATCGTTGATTGTCAAAGTTTTTCTGGGAAAAAAAGAAGAATCGATCGAGTCAGACAAGAAATTTCTTGTTCAAAGCTCTGATACCATGAAGAATATCAAAGAAGGAGAAGATAATAGAAAAGTAATTTATGTGTATATTGCAGACCATGTCGTTGGGATTTTATATTACAAGGATGAGTCAATAATTGTATAAAGTGAGAAGATTACAGTATATGCATTACGGATATTGCAGTAACGTGATTATGGTGATTCAAATTTGTAAATAATGAGTAGAATATCCAATAGGTCATGGTGTTACTTACTTGTTAGGCTTTCATCTTCATTAATATTGTTATTTTTTAAGAAAACAAAAATAGCTAGTGAAATAAATGAAATCGATATATGGAAGCTAAATAAAGTGAACAAAACATTTAGTTTAGTTACATTGAATTGGTTGAACACATGATGTGTGTTTTTCTGTTTCCACATCGTTTAATCTTTAAAACCCCATCCTCTTTTTGATTTGCGTTCGCCAATAAGAAGATTCTCTTCTCTCCGTGAAATTGATTTTTTCTCGCAACTTTTTCTCCGCCGGCGTCATTCAATTTCTCCGGCTTCTAACAAACCCTAAACCGACACCGCCGTCCCCGCGTTTTCTTCCGGCGTCGTCTTCGCTGCGAAACCGGTAACCATTTCTGGTTTTTATGCACTCCCTCCTTTCGTTAAGCTCTGCTTTTTTTTACGCTCACCTTTTCAGCTTGATCAGTGAGAGAGTAGGACTCAGACTATTCTGCGTTCCAATTCTGAATTACGTTTTTTTCAGTCCGAGAGGGATATGTACATGCTTTTGTTGCATTTTCTCGGGAATTGTCGATACTGATCTCGGGATTCTTATGAATTCTGGATTGATCGTATTTTATGGATTCTGATTTCTTCGTCCTTATCTTGTTTTGACGGTGTATTACAGAGAAGAAGAAGCTTTTGATGGCGGACACCGATATGCAAGATCAGGATGTGCCTTCTGGTGCTGATGCTGCTCCGGTTGAGACCAAAGGTGTAGAAGAAGAAGAGCCATCAGAACCAGTGAAGGACCAAAACTCCATTGGAAAACCCCAGTCCCCTGTTCCCGAGGATATGACTCTTACTTTGGAGAGTGATGTTCATTTATCTGATGCTCCCATTACTAATGAAACTGAGGCTAGTGAAGAGGTAGGTGGCCAGAAAAGTGTTGATGTGAAGAATGGTGATGTTGATCAGTCTCAAAAGAAGGTTACGAGTGTTGGAGGTCAAGAGGAAACAACACTGGAGGAATCAACTCCTCTGAAGGGGGAACCATCGACTCCTCAAGTTGCAGGTGAAAGTGTTAAGAAGTGGAAGACGTGGTTGCTGAGTGATTCCGAGGTAATAGAAGCTTGTTTCTATCACATTTGAGACAACAAGACTGCTTGCATCTGCGTTCAGCATTGAAGATCATTGTTTTGTTATCTAAGGAATCGAGATTTGTGGTCATCAGTGGCTCTATTTCATTGCAAGTTCACGTTTGCTTACAGGTCAGGGAAGTTGATGAAACAGGGACGCCAGAGGATCAAGAGGCGTTTATTAAAGAAGTGGAGGCCTTCCACAAGGAGAATTTCCTGGAATTTAAAGCCCCAAAGTTTTATGGACAGCCCTTAAATTGTCTCAAGTGAGTTGCTGGAAAGTATTGCTTTAACTCTTGAAAAATCCCATCTTTCTGGTTAATCCTTGTTTGACTTCTGCATGCTTTGCTTTGCAATGTAGGCTATGGCGAGCCGTCATCAAGTTAGGCGGCTATGACGTGGTAATTATTCACTTTCGTTCTTTAGAAAGTTTCATGTTTACTAAGATATTGTCCTTTCTCTCCCCATTTAGTAGGGTAAAAATCTTCTAGGTCGTTTGACATAGTTTCTCATTTATGTTTTGCGTATTGGATAACGCATGAACTATAATAATAAGCTAGAAAGTTGGTAATATTAGCTAATGAATGATTAGATTATCTAAGACTGAGGAATGGATTCCGGGAAGGAATAAGTTAAGTTCAGTTATATGTTATTTGTGTTAGGTCTGTGTTTAGGCAACTTATTTAGTTTACTGTCATCTGCTTTGTCTGAAAGATTGTACTGAGATCTCGTCCTCGCTGACTGACATTCTATGTATTTGATTTTCATTTTCTTACAAAGGTCACCACATCTAAGCTATGGCGGCAAGTTGGAGAATCCTTCAATCCTCCAAAGTATGGCTCGTTTTGTCCTTAAATTCAGCAATCTATCCGTCTTTGTATTATTTTAACTTCCACATTTTCTTATTCAATTTTCTTATTCAGGACATGCACTACAGTCTCCTGGACATTCCGCATTTTCTATGAGAAGGTGAATTATCATTTTTTTTCTTAAGCACCGGTTATGCATCGAGATTAGCGAGCTTGTACTTGTTCAGTTCAAATCATACATGTTCAATTAAGACAATTTCTTTGTGCTTTTTTACTGGTATGGTGTCTGAGACTAGCGAGTTTGGTTTTATGTTAAGTATCCTCCTAACAGTTTGTTTGGACTATCTCTTATGGAACTTTGATTGTTTTGGTTGATTTCCATCCTATCGAATCATATGGATGTAGATACTTCATGATTTGTATCCTTATTTTCCAAGTGCAGGCACTTTTAGAGTATGAAAAGTTTTTAAGGCAAAATGGTGAGCTTAACCTTCCTGGTTCAGCTTTTCTTCCTTCTTCCGGCCTTGAGAAGGAGGTTAGCATTTCCTATGAAAATGTGTAATTTTCATGCTTTTGGGTAGGTGAACACTTGGGGGTCGATTTAAGGATAGTTATCAGTGCCGTTAGAAAAGATGAAGTGAAAGCTCTGCGGTTCTTTTAGCAAATAACACAGGAGAATTTCGGACATGCATAATATCAGCTAAACATGTTGAAGACTGGTTGAATAAATCCGTACCTTCTTTTGGGTCAAATGGGGAAGTCCATAAGAAATAATATGTATAAGACCCATATAATTACCCTTGAAGTTTCCAGAAAACAGAAATGTAAATTTTCGCATACCCCCATGTTTCTCTCATTGATATAAGGACACTTATGCAGACAAGTAGCCATCAAGGTTCAGGGTCAGGCAGAGCACGAAGAGATGCTGCAGCTCGTGCTATGCAAGGTTGGCATTCTCAGCGCCTTCTTGGATCTGGGGAGGTTACTGAACCTGTTGTTAAGGTATCTATTTAGATATTACCACGCTTCATGATTTACTATGCACAAACTTGCGCAGCGCCATGATGCTGTTTGTACTTCTTCTTCGTAGGATAAAGGCTTAAATTCAACCCCGAAGCAGAAGAACCTCAAAAACATTGGTAATATTCCCAAAGAGCTGTTATTATTCTCTATGATTTACAGAAGGGTTACCTAATGCCACCGTTTATTTTATGTTTTTTTTTCAGGTGTCCAGAAACAAAAAACACCAAGTGGCTTGGACCCTGTTTTATCACATGAAACAGACAAACAGTTACGAAAGCTAACCAGCTCCTGTATATTTGTGTCTCTTATGCAACCTCGCTTTACCATGTGCAATGACACAGAGTCTTCTGAGAAACCCTGTTTTATCGTCTAATGTTTGCTGGATCGCAAGCATTGTTCCTGTGGGTGGTAGTTATAAGAACCACCATTCCAGAAATAGTGCAGGAGATTAAATGAGTACAGAGCATTTTGTGAACTGAGCATATTAAACTGACTCAATACCAAGGTTTCTCTTTTCCTTATCAAAGCAAGAGATTAATAATATGGTTTTGGCTTGATAGGTCAACTGCCGAGGTTATTGATGTTGGACCCCCTGCAGACTGGGTGAAGATAAATGTCAGAGAAACTGTGAGTACCTCTGCCTCTTCCCCTCCCATGTACTGCAACATTCACCCAACTCTTGAAACTAGAAGCATGAGAAAGGGAAAAAAAACGAGACAAATATGGCTCTTTGTTTTGAATCTGAAATCTTACCAAATTTGTTTTGTTGCTTTTATTTACAGAAAGACTGCTTTGAGATATTTGCGCTGGTACCTGGACTTCTTCGCGAAGAGGTGAGCTTTTCTCCTTGGAACTCAGTTTCTTAATCTTAATCACAAATAGATGTATTTTTTGTTGCAAAGAGTCTTGGACCGGGTCATTAGGTACCAAAGCAGTTTATAGTTGCTGTTTCCTATAATATAGATGCAAGCACAGAAATGTTTGGAAGGTTAAGTAGATAGATACTGGATTCTAATCTGGATTACACCATTTTTGTTAGCTAAAATCAACTTGATAGTATGTTTGTGTTATCGCACACGGACTTTAGTTCCTAAACATAAGTTACTTTGTTCTTTCTTTCAGGTCCGCGTTCAATCAGACCCAGCAGGGCGGCTAGTTATAGCAGGCCAACCTGAGCAGCTTGACAATCCTTGGGGAATCACACCCTTCAAAAAGGTTAGATTCTAACACTCCAAACAGAGGCTAGTCGTCTTTTCTCTTTTGATTTTGGTTTTGATCTCGGTTTTGGGCAGATTGTGAACTTTCCAGCAAGAATTGATCCACTGCATACATCAGCGGTTGTGAGCCTCCACGGGCGACTGTTTGTGCGAGTTCCGTTTGAGCAGTGACCGGGTCTCAACTCAAAGTGAGCTCCTTCTTTATCTGTTCCTTTGATGAATTCGACGATCTCTTTGGTTTTTTAGGAATTCGTTTGTATCAGAACTATAAACGTTAGCAAATGTGATAGTTTGACTGTAACATTGATGTTCCATTGAAGTTAGTAGGAGGGTGCTCACCCTCCTGATACTTGAGTCTAGGATGCAACCAACAATAACAGTGTGGTTTGAATTTGGAAGGTTATATGATTCTCAAATAATTTTGTTGCTCTTATAGGATAAGCTGTTCATGTATGTATATGTATTATTTATTAAGGTATTTTTAAAATCCTTTAATAAAGTTATTCAAGATCTTTTTGTCGATGTTGAGTCACTCAATTAATCAACCAGTTTAGTTTCGGTGGTTTTGCTTTAGAGGTGGCCAATTTGAATTTCGGTTGAAGTAATATAGATTAAATTTAATTTTAATGTTGTTTGGTATGGTTTTGGTTTCGTAACGAAATTAAAGTTTTGATTTGTTTCTGTTTTTATTTTAGCTTCAGTTTTTACTTTTTAGATAAAGAGAACTTGCAAACTATAAGTAAGTTTTATTTCGACGTTCGATCAATTTTTTAACTAGGTAGAGTGGTAAAGTTTAATGGGCCGGAAAATTATTTGGGCCGAATTTAATTGGCTGAAAACCAGGGCTTACATGTGCCGTGTTGCTTTCGTGATACATAAAAAATAAAAAAAGTCTTACGGAGTGTCCCTCATTTTTTTTTAAGAAGGAAATAAGAAATATTCAACTACAAATATTATTTTATGCAAATGTATATTCAGGAAAGAAAACTAATAGTAAAAATTCTAACTAACGTTACAATCAGCATTCTATATTGCAACATCTTTACATTTAACACGTTTTTATAATTCAAGGATATTTTTGCTTTTGTAATTTCTAATGTATATTTGTGTGTACAAACATATATGAGGTTTTTGATAAATTTCATTCCAGATAAAAATTTATGGATGTAATTAATAAAATCTTTTTTTTTTGTCGACTTAATAAAATATTGGTTTATAATAGTTTTTCTATTATTTATGGCATATATCGTTGTGTAATCTCTGTTTCAATTTTTTTTTTTTTTTTTAAGAAAAGTTTCAGTTTTTTTTTCTATGACTGAAATTTTAGATTAAAATTTCTAGAAGTCGTGGACGAGTTTGCAGATAATTACTGTTATGCAGGCAGACGTTTACGATAACTAACCATCATTAAAATTGCTTTAGAAGAATTTAAGAAAGGTCTAGTGGAAGTTGGATTTATTTTTTCGACAACAAAATCTGTATTATATCAATCCAAACATACATTTGCATTTGTATTTACTTATCTGCATAAGTAGAAAAAGCACACAATATACAAGACCATAGAATTTTTAATATAGAAAATAAAATAAAATCCAATTTCTTGTTCTCAGTAATCAGTATGCTGATCATTGCATGTAAGGCACATGACATGACCACCACATGGATATATTCAAAAGATAAAGTCTTGCATGCTTCAAGAAAAGGTCCCCAAAGTACAATACTCTTTAATTCTCGATCTCTTTACATGCTTCAAGCCCTAAAAAGCCAAATATATGAAAATTATGAAACCTTCATTCAAAAAAAAAACACGTAATGTCCAATTATGAAACCTTCATTCATATTATAACAATTATATTGGGAGATCGAGAAAATAACCGTATCAAAATTATAGAAATTATGAAGATCAAAATTCTTTTAGAAAATTATGAATATTTGTTAATATCCGAGAATAGGAAATTTAGCGGATAATATATTCATTTAATCTTTAAATATTAATGTTCTTACTGTGTCATTACCCATTTTTATTTCCACATGATTCATATTATAAACAAAATAAAAAAATAAACTTGAAATTACTCAATTTACTATATACACAAATAAACCAAATTATCCCTAGCTCATTGGAAAATTTTCACCAAAAAGCTCTTTTGGACATGCATTGGTCATGTAAAAGCTTTTCGTTTTCATAATTTCATATAAACAAATATTCCTTCCGTTGTTTTTTAATTGTTGTTTTACATGATTTTACATATGAAAAAAAATAAATTTTCTGTTTTGCTCCTAATTAATATGTTATTTTATATGATAAGATCAATTAATAACTAAAAAATAATGATAAAACTGGAAAAATTATCATAAAATTGCATTGAAAATCTGAATGACAAATATTTTAAAAACAAAAAAAAAAGAATAAAACGACACTTAAAAAAAAAAATAGAGGAAGTATGAAACTTCAAAATTTATAAGTTTATATATTGTCCATACATATTTTCCCTAGGGACTTGATGAATTCCTCATTTTCACACATCTTGGTACTTAATAACTCACTTGGTTATCTTGTCACAGAGTTCCCTAATCATCTAAAGGGAAACGGATGAAACTCTCAGCCAAATATTTTTCATGTCTTGGTTTTGGCAGGTCATGTAATGTTCACGTGTTTTCGCCATTAATTTAGTCATTGTAACCGTCGAAAAATCATCTGTTACTGTATGTTTATATCGTTGTAACAGACAAAAACAAATTCATAATGATATGTTTTATTGTCGTAACCGTTATTTTAATTAATTTTTTCGTAAATTTTCAAGGCGTTTTATTTATCTTTTTCATAAATTTTTAAACCGTTATTTTTGTGATTGATCAATAAAATTGAAGAAATATCCATTTCAATCTCATCTAAAAACAAAGTAGAACTCCGTTGGTTAAAACATCTATAGTCAAACAAAGATATTATGCTTAAACTTGATCAGAAGTCTTTCAATATGTTCAAGGACAACACTTTACCAAATAGAATGATGGTATTCCCTCCGTTTTGTTTTAATTGTCGTTTTAAAATTGTTTTTTTGTTTCAAAATAATTGTCGTTTTCAGTTTTTAATGCAAATTTATGATAAATTTTTCAGTTTTATCCATACTTTTAAAACTTATTAATGACTCATATCAAGCAAAATAATGTATTAATTAAGAGGTAAAACAGAAAAAGTAGTTGTTTTCTTAATCTGTGTGAAACAACCTAAAACGACAATAAAAAAAAAAACGGAGAAAGTACTAAATAACATTCTATTCTACATCTTCAATGTTAATAACATAAATTTTGAAGCACAACACAAGATATTCATAAGATTCCCAAATCATACGTACAATCTTGAGGATTTCATATATGTGGTAACTATATGAATTGAAAAGAATAAGAATGCTTGGTTCGTTAGTTGATATACATAGCAACATAGATTAGTGATTACCTTTCATACCTACCACAAAAAGGGGATTTCATACCAATATGAGCCATATACATATGTGGAACTCAATAACGTTATTTTTATCAACACGAAGGTAAGTCATAGAGTAAAAATTGGCTTCTGATATCAATTTTCATTTTCTTTGTGAAGTAAAGCATATAACAAATAAAATATAAGGTTAGCACATAACCCTAGCTAGTGATTTAAAAAAGAAGCTAGAGAAAATGTAGATGGAGAAGTATATCAAGACTGAATTTAAATATTCATATTATGATAA
>JAHZTW010000002.1:119431551-119441888 GCA_020283515.1 Alliaria petiolata | reverse complement strand
TGTAGGCAATGATGACAGTGAAGCGCTGGTCCCAAAATTCTGGTTCAAGTTCAATTGGTAGACCTGTAATTCATCCAGCTACGGTGGACTTGAAAGGCAAAGCATACGAGTAAGTCGCTAAACCTCTCTGTCATACACAAGAAGAGCACGAGAAAGAATTGAGGTGAAGTGATGGGGTTGACTTTGTTTGATTGGTCAAATGATTTTCAGGCTGTTGAGAAAGAACGCGCAGAAATTCTTGATGGAAGATATGTACAGAAACCCAGGACCGCTTCAGTATGATGGTCCAGGTGCAGAAACAAAGGTGGTAAGTCTTTATGTAGAAGACCAGGATTACATGGGGAGAATCAAGTTGCTGCAGGAGTATCTCGATCAGGTACCTCTTTTTTTTTTTTTTTTAAATCACGACACAGGCCAGTTATGATATCTCACTTGTGGGATTGTTATTAATTGACAGGTGAGGACTATTGTGAAACCGGGCTGCTCTCAAGATGTTTTGAAAGCGGCATTGAGTGTTATGGCTTCGGTGACTCATGTTCTCTCCACAATCTCTTCTTCTTCCACCAGCGGTCAACAATTTGCTTGAGATTTTTATTACATGTCCCAACTTTTTTTAATTTTAAACCGTCGGTTTTTTACTTCATTCTCTCTCTCTCTCTCTCTCTGGATTCGTGACGCAACTCTATTGTTGAAAGTTGAGTTTAGGAAAAAGAATAATCAAAGTTATGGATTTGAGTAATTTGAAGATTACCGAGCAATATGTGTATCTAAACCAAATCAGGGTATTTCCTTCTTTATTAACATACCAAAATTAAAACTACCCTTTTTTTGTGTCTACTAATATTCATGATTTCTCAAAAGTCACTGTGGACACGAATTAGAAAATCTTTATAAACTTGAGTAACGGAGACAAAAAATAATAATAAAGAAGGAGACCGCTCCCGTTTGAATTTTGAATAATCTACCCGTTGTCGAAAGGCCAGGGAAAAGGAATCTATCGTTTCAATCTCATATTTATTATATAACCGCCCTTCATTCTTTTTTCACGAGAGAGAGAGCCGGAGAAGAAGATTTTTGAGAGAGAGAGAGAGAGAGATGGACACGGAAGTTATAGCTGTTTCCGCCATGGACGCTTTCGAGAAGCTTGAGAAAGTTGGTGAAGGGACGTACGGGAAAGTTTACAGAGCTAAAGAGAAAGCTACCGGAAATATCGTCGCTCTTAAGAAGACGCGTCTCACTGAGGACGAAGAAGGCGTTCCTTCCACCACCCTCCGCGAGATCTCCATCTTGCGCATGCTCGCTCGTGATCCCCACATCGTTAGGTTAGATTTAACCGCTGATTGCTTGAAATTTCCCCATTTTTCGCTCGATTTCTGTCTCTTTTGATTTGCGGTTAGGGACCTAGGATTCTCTCCTTGACTCGTAAATCTAATTGCTGGATCTCAATTTCAAGGGTTTGCTGGTTGCTGAATGATTTTATCTCCTGAGGATTTGCTGATAGATGTTTCCTAGAGTTTGATCTACTTTTAGGTTTTTCGTTTGGGATAATCATGACCTTATTGGCATTTCGATCCCAGTTTCAGTCAGTGATTGCAAAAAATCAAGTGTACTCTTGCTTCTACCCAGACCTGATTGTCATCTTCTTCAGGTTGATGGACGTTAAGCAAGGACTGAGCAAAGAAGGAAAAACTGTGCTGTACCTTGTTTTCGAGTACATAGATACTGATGTCAAGAAATACATCAGAAGTTTCCGTCAGACCGGAGCCAATATCCCGCCCCAAACTGTCAAGGTCTGTCATCTTTCTCTCATTGCATTTATGCTCACTCGTTATATACTCTCCACTAAACCAAACGCAACATTCCGAAATCATTCTCAGAGCTTGATGTACCAACTATGCAAAGGAATGTCATTCTGCCATGGCCACGGTGTGTTGCACAGGTATATTGTTCACTTGCTTTCCCCTCTTTTCAACTGAGACTGATTTGAGAAAATTAACCCGCAAGAGAGATCTCCGGTCTTACTTACTACTTCTCCTGGTGTCGAAACAGGGATCTTAAGCCTCACAATCTCTTGATGGATCCCAAGACAATGAGGCTCAAAATAGCAGATCTTGGTTTAGCCAGAGCCTTCACCCTGCCAATGAAGAAGTATACCCATGAGGTAACCTGTGTTGATGAATGTATAGTCTCAATGTATCGTATAGACCTCTAGCTTCTGGTTTTTAATCGGATGTCCATTGCAACAGATATTAACTCTGTGGTATAGAGCTCCAGAAGTTCTTCTTGGGGCCACCCATTACTCTACAGCTGTGGATATGTGGTCTGTTGGCTGCATATTTGGTACATATTCTCTATTTACTCCGTGGATTCACTTGCATATCAAATCTTCAGTTATGAAAACCACAACAACTAACATTGTTTCTTTACCATTTGCAGCTGAACTTGTGACCAACCAAGCAATCTTTGCTGGGGACTCTGAGCTCCAACAGCTCCTCCATATTTTCAGGCAAGTCTTGTCCTGTGTCTTCACCCAAACACAACAACAACTGCTGACATTATTAATTTTCTCGGGAAAACTCAGGTTGCTCGGGACACCCAACGAAACAATGTGGCCAGGAGTGAGCACACTCACGAACTGGCACGAATACCCACAGTGGAAACCGTTGAGCCTCTCCTCATCTGTTCCAAGCCTCGACGAGGCTGGACTTGATCTCCTATCTGTAAGTCCAAAAGCTGTTTAATCAGTTAATCAAAAACACACTCAACAGACGAACTAATTGCGTTGTTATATATATCTTCCTGGAACAGAAAATGCTGCAGTACGAGCCAGCGAAACGAATCTCAGCAAAGATGGCTATGGAGCATCCTTACTTTGATGATCTGCCGGAAAAGACCTCTCTCTGAGGATTTAAAAAGTTTTCAGTTAGTATCTTTCCCAAACTTAGCTTTGTGCTTCTTTCAAAGCATATCTCTAGTGTGCTTCACACTCTATGAACCTATTATCACCTCTGATTGTGTTTCTTTCTGTTCCCAAATTTGTATCAAAGGCTTTTTTTTTAGCTTTCAACGTTTTTTTTATAAGAAAACATATATATATTCTCTAATCACGGTGTTCGATACATCTGGAGGTCCAAGGACAATTATTGAATAAACGAAACAAAATAATACATATAACAAGATCGAGTGTGGGGGGGGGGGGGTTTAAGCGACAAGCCACATGAAGAATGTGGGCCAAACAGTGAGTGAAATCGAAGCCAAAGCGTAAGTCCATAGCAGAATCACCGAGCATTCACTCTCCCCAGCTCCGAATAACTGAGTTATTGTACCTGCAAAGTAAGTGGTTTAAATCAGTTAATCTAAAATAAAATCTCTCGAGTTAAAAAAAAAAGGGGTTGTTGGTATGCAGCAGCAGCGAACCTAGATTCATCGCTGGTGGGACAGCATACTGAAGAAGAAGAACGAATTGGTACAAAGGTTCAGAGGTAATAAAATCCAGCTGATACGCTCCTCTAACGATCAAAACACCGCTTATAGGCAGGAAAACGTAACGAGCAACCAAGACGCCGATAATGGTGGATTTTTTCATTCCTGAGCTCTTGATACCTTTGAGTAGGTTTCCTCCAATAATCAGGGTCATAGCAGGAATGGCCCCATCTCTTCAGCCAAAATAAACAAAGAAGCAAGCTCGATTAAGCTTTTTACAACAAGTGAGTGATCAGTTTCTCTCTAAGGTACTGGTTATATTCTTTTTCAATTACCCCACTAGAGTAACTGAGTCTTGAAGCACCCGGAGAGGAGCTACGTTGCCGATTATCAGGTTCCTTAAAGGAGTAATGAGTCCGATCACAAGCGCGATAATCTGAACACACACACACACACACACAAAGGTAAGAAAGATTACAGTAGTGTGAAATGAACACATATCTCGAATATTTACCGCAGCGATAGTTGATGGAGCAAATATTGTCTTCAAGTTGACTTTTTCCGACAGTGAAACCAGTCTTCGCTTGACTTTTTCCCACCTCCCAACCTGTCAGAAAGACACAGCCACTACCAAAAGGATCAACAACACTGATGATGAATACAAATAGTTATTGATCAAGTGACGAAACCTTATGGTTGTCTTCTTCTTCTTCTTTGGACGGAATCAGTGGGACTTTGCAGCTGTCGTAGTTGGATTCAATAGAAGGTTGGGTTTCAATAGGAGTGTTTGATAGCACACGCATAAGATTGTATACGTAAGTCCATATGTAAACTGATCCCATCTGATAACATCACAAGTATTGTATATATATATCATGATGATGATATACACTGATAAAACCTTGAAGAAGAAGAAGAAGAAGAAGAAAACTTACAGCCATGGAGAGCGCAACGTAACCCATTCCATATTTATGGCAACTCTCAGGATCTCCAAATGGACCTCCTTTGTCTTTACAAATGGCTGGGATTATGATTAGTGGCATATTCCCCAAATTCCCTGTTTTTGGGTTTCGTTAAATTTCATCATTAAACATCAAAAAAAAAAAACAGATTCTGAAATATTCAGAGACATCATGCTAAGATTATGTTGTAGTACCAGCAGCACAGCAACCAAGAATGAGACCACGAAGATGCGAAGGAGGCTTAGTGATGACAATAACGACCCAGCCTAAGAACGAACCAATGATGAACGTGAGCAGAACATTAACCGGCATGAACCACCTGAAACACAAATGCAAATTTCATTAATTATAACCAGAGAGCAAAGATCTAACTCCTCTCCTGATGGGGGAATCACATTTACTTACATTTTAACCAAGCTTTCATATGTAACACTATCAGCCAAACGGCTTCCGATAAGCGAAGGACTAAACACATAGAAGACAATCTACATATATATATATACAATAAAAAAAACAAAACATAAATGAAAGTCGAATTGTTTTGATTTATTGAGGGAAAAGAGTAAAAATGAAGTAATAACGGACGTTGTTCAAATATTTGCGAGCCTCATGACCAAGAAGATCGACTCCATCGAGAGCCATATAAAATCCAACTGTTGTTATCAACAGAATCTCCACAACTGGTTTCGATGAAGTTATGAACAGATCCAAAAGCTTCATCATTTCTCCTTCCAATATTTTTTATTTTTCCAAAGCTGGAATCTGCAAACGTAATACATATATGTTTATACGTGATTTCGGTTGTTGCATATGAATTGAGCAGAGAAGAAAACAATGAACTAATGGAGCTACGAGAGAACCGACGATGAAAACAGAGCTCGAAAATATACTCTATTAAACCCGACAAATGTTTCTCCAATAACAATAAAATCAATATTTAAACGTTCAAAAAAAATGTAAAGGTTCAAAAAAAAAAATAACTACCGTTTTGGAAGGATAAAGGGATAAAAAGAGAGAATCCGCCGGAGAATCCAGAAAATCGAAACCTTTACAGCTTCACTCTCTCTCTCTCTCTCTCTTTCTCTTTCTCTTTCTCTCTGACTCTTTCTCTCTTTTCTCTCTCTCTCTATGAAAGAGAAAACGCGTCTCCAAATTTGGCGTTACACTTGCATGGCCGCTGCTCTGCTCTATTTATATTTTTCTATAAAAAAAAACTAAACAAATGCTTTTATAAATCTAATTCTCCTTTTTAAGTAAAGGAAAATTATTAATTATCATATCCCACATATTTTATTTCTATAGAATATTAATCTATTTTTTCAAAAAACTTAATGTACAGCTTGGTATATGCATGCATGAGTTGGGTCATACTTGTAGGAAAATCATTTTTTTTTTCATACCTAAACAGTTGTAAGTCGATATAGCTCATTCCTCAATTCATGCATGAGTTGGGTTATACTCGATATTCAGAAGTTGATATAGCTCATTTCTCAATTCATAATTTTTGTTATATTAATACACAAACATTAAAAAATCGGTCAATTTAGAGCAAGAGCAATGTTAGTTCAGATTCTTAATATATATTAAACAAATAAAAATTATTATAATAACGAATGAGGTTCTTAAAAACTTAAAAAATCTATTCAAAAATTCTTAAATAAGAAACTTTCTTAAGTTTTTAAGATTCTATTCATTATTATAATAATTTTTATTTGTTTAATATATACTAAGAACTTCTCTAAGAACTACTATTGCTCTTGCTCTTATATATTAATCGTTAACTGATGATAACGTGGATGACGTATTATTTTTATGTTTGAGTAAGTGATGTTATGAATTTTACATTGGAAGTTTGATGAACCTACAATAGTATTATATAGTAAAAGGTAAGGATTAATATATTAATTGTTAATTGATCATAAGTTGCAAATTCATGAAACTTAGCATATTGTAATTTGTAAATTTATAAATTAATATTTGATAAATTAATGAACACGGTAAATTAATAAATTTATTTGGTCTCAAATTTAGTCGATTCAAAATATAACATAATTCGATAAAATAATAAAAAAATTAAAAATTCTATACAAATATATGGTCTCATTGATATCATAAAATTATAATTAGTATATATTTTCTCTATTTCACAGTAATCAATGTTTTAGGGACAATATTTTTTTCAAATTATATTATGCTTTTTCAAATCCCCACAGTTTTAAAAATCAGATTTTTATCTTATTATAAATTTGATTGTTTTCAGTATTGGCATACAGATAGATATATTGACATAAAGATAGAGTGATACAGATAGCGAGAGACTCTATCTTTATTTTTGTCCAATTATTCCACCTATTATATCTCACTTTATCATTTGATCAACACAAGATATATAGTGAACTCCATTTGTTAGAATAACTTCCATCAAGTTTTTACATCTATCCCCTTTTTTGTTTTCTAAACTCTGATTTGTTGAGTAAGCTAGAATTTGGCTCAGAATTGCCCATTGATAATTTTAGGGTTTCTCTGAATTTAAAATTGATCATTTAATATTTCCATACGGATGCTCAATCCAATTGCCATATCCTTTTTTAAAATTATTTTTAATGCATTTCATGGAATATGTATTTAAAAAATATCAAAATACACACGAACGTGTGAAGTTAAAAAAAATACACGGCCTCTTTTTTCATAAATCGAACTATATTTATTTATATATATATTTCAACTATTTTCCTTGATTACAAAAAAAAAAAAAAACAATTTCCACAAATTTTGGAAAACTCAATTCTTTGTTTGTTTCCTAGATTGTCGTATGTACATGCATGACTACAAAATATAAATCAGGCCGTCTGAGAACATTTATATGACCGTCGTCATGCCTTTCGTCACAGCGACTACGAAATGCCACCATGTTAATTCGTGGTTCTTGCCGAATATATAGAGATATATATCGCAGTGTTTTTTTTTTCTGAACTATATTTATATCGCAGTGTTTTTCGGATAGTGAAAAACAATAATCGATTATTTTGTTTATTTTTTATAATTGTGCCATCTATCTTCTAGATGATCTGGAGAACTGTTTTCAAAAATTAAAATGTTTTGGTTTTACTAACTTATGCAAATTACATATCAGGGTCTAATATGTGAAGTTTTGTAATCATAATTCTTACTTTTTTTTATCAATATAACACATTAACACTATATGTATTGATAAATAAATTATTTACATCAGTATACTATATTTTTTTTTGTTTTCATCAGGGTATACTATTAAACATAACATCAAGTTGACAGAAATATTATTATTAGCAACACTCCTCTCTTTTATAAAGAGTATCATTTTAAAATTAAATTTTTGTTTTAGAAAAAATATCACTTTAACCTTATATTTTGAATATAATATTTTGAATAAAATTTCAGTTTTAACCTTATAATTGTAATGTATTAATTAATTAGAAAGATAAATTTATTTATTGTATTAATAAAAAGTAGAATATTTTAATAGTTTTTTTAATATGTGTGCAAAAGTATAAAATGATATTTTTATGAAACAGATGAAGTATTAATTAAATAATATATAGTGGTCGATAAATTGGAGTTAAAAAAGATCATCGATATTTTGGCAAAGAAAGAAAAGAGTTACGTTACAGTAGAGCTCTTCGATGGGAAGCTATAAAAAAAACACAAAACAAAGGAACATATTCATATAAGTGATCAATCATTAGTTCCAGTAGTTCATTACCCAAAGAACTATAAATGTGAATTTCTATTTCATGGAAGAAGTACATAAAAGTAAATAGCCTGATACTAGTAAACATTTCATACAAAAATAAGAACTTTAAAACACAATAAAATGAAATTAAACGAATAAATTGCGGACCGAATATTAATGACAACCGAAATACTGTATGTGAGCGGTGTCCACAAAGTTCAATTCAATTATTCAAGTAATAAATGTAAATTGCTTTCAAAAGTAGTCAACTAATTAGGAATATATATAATACCCTAATTAGAATAAAATAGAAGTATACATTAAAATATATAAATTAACGAAAGTTGGTCAATGTTATTAGTTTTTTTTTTGTCATCACCAAAAGACCGATTACATAATCGACAAGAAAGAATGCCGATAAAACAGTAACATTAACCAAAAAGATTAATCAAATGAGGAATACTAAACCGATAGGCTACACACCTTCGGAGACACCGTCCCAAATATGGAAAATTTAAACTTTTACAAAAGAAAACCCCAAAAAGCTAAAACATATATAGCTTACAAGAATGAAAGCAAAGTAAACCTAATTATAAGTTATTGTTGTGAATAAGAGAAGAAACAAGAGAAGAGATAGAAGGAATTGATGTTGTTATATTATTCTAATGAATAAGAGGTCCTTTATATAGGAGTACAAGGGAAGGTTTTACTTGGTGACAAAGTAAAACCTAATGGGTTTATGGGCTTATAATGGACATCACATAATAATTCATAACACTCCTTGATGTTCATTATACAAAAATATTTCCTAAGCGCGTATGATGCTGCCTCGTTAAAAAACTTACTAGGAAAACCCAATGGGAAAAACCATAGCTAAGGGAAAAAGAGTGCAGCGCGCATTAACTCCCCCTCATGAGTACATCACTTGAGATCTTTGAGATGACGCAATCCAATATGATGAAATAACTTCTTGAAAGTAACGCCTTGGTAAATCTGTCTGTTGAATCTTCACTTGAATGAATTTGTAGAATTCTTACATCGCCATTCTTCTGCAGTGCATGAGTCTTGCTAATGATTCGTCTTGATCATTCTCTTTGTTTCACTTGTTCTCATTAAAGTATGACAAATACTTTGGAAGGGTGATAGACTTTCATCTTTACATTTCCCTTTAGATGTCTATCATTTGCGTGTTCTTTGTTGCCTCGTTAAAATCTTTCATGGAAAACCCAGTGGGATAAAAACCATGATAAGGAAAAAGAGTACAACCACGCACATCATTATATTTCTCCCCTTGGAATCATCTTCTTCAAGAGATGCATTCCAATCATATACCATCTTTTGGGAATTGTTATAAGCATAAGCTTAATTAACAAAATCGTATGATTATCTTGTAATCTCTTAGATTACTGAACTTTTTATCCATAACAACATTTTTACATAAAAGTTAATTTCTTAACTCTATTTGGACTTCAAGCCAAATTTCTATTTACATACATTTTTCTAAACTTGTATTGTACGTACTTGTATATAACATTTTATTCATGCTCTTCTTTATTGTTTTACCTTTCTTTTTTGTTATGTGAAAACACATCTTTCAATCATGAAAGAGATCAATACATTGCTTAACTATCATTTTAAGTATGGTCCTTCGAGACCAAGTATATGTGAGCATTCATTATGTAATCCTGCAAGGATCCTTTGAGATAACATCTCTTTCACTAAATGTTTTAATTTGGAATACTTAAAGACAATGTTGTCTTTCCAAAATCTTTTCTTATATTAACTCTTCAAGAGTTTCAACTATATTCAAATTAAAGATCTCAATGATCCATAATCTTTTGATAAATACACATGGGTATATTGGTTAACTTTATAATATTCACTTATACCTCATGAAATATATATGTCATAATTCGATCAAATATCTTAAGTTCCCGGGAATATAATTTTGACATATCAATCCTTCGGAGATTGTATCAATTTGACATCTTTAATCCTTCGGGTATTGTATCCTTCATGAATTATATCCTTCGAGGATTTTTACTCTAAGTATCATTTTCCAGTGGGTCGAATAAGTCAAGTTCTTCTCTTATTGCCAGACTGATAAGGAACTTGAAAGTAGTTGCATCCACCACAGAAGAGTATGTCTCTTCATAATCAATTTCATATTCATCATAAAATCTCATTTATCTTCCACTGGTTTTACACTCTTAGGTGTATGGACAACTGGTCCAAATACT
>JAHZTW010000002.1:119358054-119423245 GCA_020283515.1 Alliaria petiolata | reverse complement strand
AAAACATACAACCTAGGGTCTCTATTTATAGAGAAAGTCTAATGCATAAAATAGGAAAATTACTAGAATCCTAATTAGAAAAGGAAAACACTAAAATAGGAAAATATCTTGTTAACCGTCTCCTGCATCAATGTTCCACTTATATGAATTGTGAGATTCTTCGCCTCTCCTTTATCAATGATTCATCAAGTCTATCTTGAGTGTGAACATAATCTTCTAGATGTTCTACTTACTATTGATTGTGGGATTCATCGATTCTTCCCCTCGAGATGATGACACTTCAGGTTCATCCATCTCGAATTGAATCCTAGTATAGAATCAGTAACTTGGATCATGTATTATATCTTGATTCTTTTAACCTTTGAGACAAATTTCAAATTCTATTTTCATAGGCAAAAAAATATGCTCTTCCAGAGCTTTCAATAATCTTTATATTACTAGATCTTGTACACACACAAGTTTCTTTTATCATTAGATAAGATAAATATCTCTTGTTTGGATCATCTTTATTTTCTCACTTCTTGTGAGAATTTGAGTTTTTCAAGTAAACTCTTTGATCTTTAACCTCGATTATTTTATTTTCATTTATGAGATATATCTTTTCTTTGTTACCATCTTTATTTTCTCACTTCTGATGAGAATTTGAGTTCTTGAAAGAAACTCTTTGATCTTGACATTGACCTTAACCATATCTATATTCACATTTACGACCACTTCTTGAGCCACTTCCTTGGCTATTGTTATTCACACAATTATTTTATATCCCACTATATGATGTCATATTCGCTTCAATGAATGGATCATAACTAATTGGACATGATTCATTACTTTTAATAGATCATTTTTTTTTTCAAAATAATTCTAAACTTATTTCATAGTATTGTGTCTTCAAGACAACATTATTTGGCTAAAGAATAGAGTATGACTTCTAGCATCTCTGCATCATTTATATTCTCTTCACATAATCTTTAACATAATTAATGATTATTTACAGACTTCAAGTCTTGTAATCTTAGATGCAAAGTCTCATAATGAGCTTTATGATACAGACTTCAAGTCTTGTAATCTTAGATGTCAACATATAAATGATGGTAGAAAACTAAATATTATCAAACTACATATGTATAAATAAAATATAAATAAAAGTATAATTAAAACAATTGATATAAATGACATGTACCATTTTTATTATCACTTCATGTGATATAATTTCAAAGTATTTCTTAAATATCTTTATGTTATTGTGTCTGCAAGACAACAATATTTGCGTGATGTATTCTAACATCTTTGTATTAGTGATATTATCTTCAAGTAATATCAACTTGAAATTAAATATAACTGAGTTATATTCAGTTATAGACTTCAAGTCATTCGGTCTTAGATGCAATCTTCCATAATAAGTTAGGTCATATCACTTCTGGTGATCATGCCTTTTCTTTAGATTGTTATATGGTCAAATATTTGATCTTAAGATATCAATGATGTGATGATAGATAAGTATGATCAACACATAATCTAAAAAAAACAATACTAAATATGTGATTTAAATCTCTGTATAAAAATAATACTAAATATGTGATTTAAATCTCTGCCGGAGAATTTATCATAATATAAATCATAAAATAAATATGTGTATTGAATCTCTGCAGGAGAATTCATCATAATATATTGATTGTGTAAAAACAAATAACAATAAAATAAATATATGATTTGAATCTCTGCAGGAGATTATCATAATACTGATAAGTAATCCATTCTTATGAACCATGAATTGATAATAAACATGATTCAAAGTTGGAATATTAAACACTAAAAAACTTTAGAATTGAATACCTCTTAGATCAGGTGGCTAGGGTTTCGTGCTGATAATGTGTTGTGAATAAGAGAAGAAACAAGAGAAGAGATAGAAGGAATTAATGTTGTTGTATTATTCTAATGAATAAGGGGTCCTTTATATAGGAGTACAAGGGAAGGTTTTACTTGGTGACAAAGTAAAATCTAATGGGCTTATGGGCTTATAATGGACATCACATAATAATTCATAACAGTTATAACTTTTTTTTTTGTAGATAACGAAAGTTACGAAAGACCAAAACGAAAAATGTATTCATTATAGAACAGTAGATCTAACTGTACAATATGTTATATGATTTCTAATTTATTTTCTTGAACCGGATAATTTTCTCTGAATTCAACCCGTTCGATGATAAGAATCAATTAATTATACGTATATTTATCGAAAATAATACTATATATACAAAAAATGTATTTACAAAGAGAGGAGACATAGGTACTAAAACAACGTCGTTTTTTTTTTTTTTTTTGGTTAGAAAAGATTTAATAAATAAATGAATATAAATATATATTCGCACAGCAAATTGATACATGAACTCGGGACCGCATCCCATAATTACATAGGCCGTTCCCTCGCATGTGGACTATACCGACCTCAACGTCAAGCGATTAACTTGTCGCACAAGTGGGATACGCATATAAAGCTCTTTTGCGACTCGAATCCTATAAATTAAACTCTTCTCAGGAGAAGTCTTAACCACAAGACTTGTGAAGATATTTTTTTTTTTGTAAAAGAGCCTAACTATATAATTTGGTATTCTGTTGTTGCGTAGCTATGATGCAAATTGCACGCGATGAACGTGAACAAAAGATATGTCAGATCGAGGTGGTCCACTCGTTTAATGTTCGTCAATGAAAACTACACACGTATGTACAAAAAAATTCGATTTGTACTATCGGAGGTGTGGCCTGGCCATCCATCAGAGGCTAACTAAAAGAGAGTGGTCCCATCCCAAACTCAATAGATTTCAGACAAAAGGCTTTTCTTCTGTACCATTCTGTTTGAAATGAATGCCCATATTGTTATCCTTTGGGTCCACATCAATTCATTTTGATTTCAATGATTTGCCACTGTGAGAAGAACTAGTGAGAAAAAGACCACCATCACCATTTTTACTGAACCAGTCATAAGTTAAAACACTTTTATGAAGAATGGCTTTGGGAAAAGAAAAAAGAAAAAAACAGTATACAAATAGAGATAACTTGCAAAGCAAAATCTTTAGCGAAACAAGTGAATGTAAAAGAAGAATGGAGACCAACCGGAAGGAACATAGAAAGTAGAAAACACTTGAGATCAGTTAGTTATATTATGAGATTTTTTTTTTTTTGACATCAGTGTATTCTTTTGTGTCTAAATATATTTTCCAAACAGAATCTGATGTTTCAGCCCATATTTTTTACGTAGCAGGCTCTGTTATTGTGTGGGCCGTATAGGTCCAACTTCCTCAAACATCATTTTCCTAATTACTCTTTTGAACATACTGTACTTTATTTTTCCTTTTTTGGGTCAACGTTATAGTCACATTTTTAATATTGAACATTGATAGATCAAATAAATCAATTCTTAATCTTATATTAGTAAACAATACATGTAAAATATATATTTTAGAGAATGTATACTTCGCTGCATCACATTTAAATATGTGTATAACTTGTATAAACACAATTATAATGTATATTAGATTATGATATGTGTATACGGAATTTATAGTAAAATATTTAAAATCTGTAAAATTAAATTGAAAACAAAATATCAAAATCAAAATGGAATTACTCGTAAAGAAAAAAATTAAGAACACCAAAGTAAAACCACCTAAAAAGCAATATAACATTTGTTTATTTATTTTTATTCTCATTTGCTTACAATTAAATTTAATTACATATTTTCAAATATTTAATATTTTTATATTTTTATCTGAATTATGTTTATTTTTAATGATTTAAATATTTATATATATTTGGACCAAAAAAGCTTTATATACATTTTATCATAAAACTTTAACGAATAGATTATCCTATTTTATTAAAATTAGATTTAATTTTTTTACCATATTTGACATATTTTAATTGAAAAAGTTTATTGCTTGTGTCAAAATCTGATCGACTTACTCACATGCATTGTGTTCATTTTAATCTAGATTATGATGAGCGTATACGTTAATTTATAATTTGCTATTTTATAATCTGTGAAAATAAAATCAATAACAAAAAAAAGTAGAGAACGATAATAGAGTACTTGTGAACATAAAATAATAATATTTAACACATTGACAAAATCACTCATAAAAGAATCTAATTTGATTTTTTTATTTTTTTCCTTTTTTATATATTTTTTAATTAAATATCATTACATATTTCTAAATATATTTTTTTTATTCATAGTTAAATCATAATTGATTTTTATTGTTTAGTTACTCATAAATTTATTTATTCAAGTTTTTACGAATTGGTTCTCGTATAGCATTTCTATTTTAATTAGAATTTTAAATTATCAATTGTTTTTGGTTTTTTCAATTTTATTGATTAAATAATAAAAAATCAATATTTTTATAACCAAATAGAAAAATTTATTATTCTTTTTATTTAATAATAAAAGATATTAATATTTTTACACACATATTAAAAAATTATTTAACTTATTTTTTAAACTATAGTATTGTTTATTATCTATTAAACTCAGTTCAATGAATAATAATAATACTAAAAAATGCATAATTACAAATGGTCAAAAATACAAAAAACTAATTAATTTTGTATTAAAAATTGATAACTATTGTTTTTCTACTGTAATATTGTAAAAAATAGAGATATCAGATTTGCAGAATTAAAATTTAGATTACACAATTTGAAGAGTTTTCTTTGCACCATCTTGGAAAAAATTATGGGCCTAAAATCCAGAATTTACACAGTTTATTAAACAAAAAAAAATTGTTCGAAAAGTACCCCCATTAAGCGTTGCCCTTCGTTAAAAATTACGAACCATTTAACCGTGAAAAGAAAAATTAAAAGAATTCTTGTGTTCAATTTCTGTTTCCACATCGTTTAATCTTTAAAACCCCATCCTCTTTTTGATTTGCGTTCGCCAATAAGAAGATTCTCTTCTCTCCGTGAAATTGATTTTTTCTCGCAACTTTTTCTCCGCCGGCGTCATTCAATTTCTCCGGCTTCTAACAAACCCTAAACCGACACCGCCGTCCCCGCGTTTTCTTCCGGCGTCGTCTTCGCTGCGAAACCGGTAACCATTTCTGGTTTTTATGCACTCCCTCCTTTCGTTAAGCTCTGCTTTTTTTTACGCTCACCTTTTCAGCTTGATCAGTGAGAGAGTAGGACTCAGACTATTCTGCGTTCCAATTCTGAATTACGTTTTTTTCAGTCCGAGAGGGATATGTACATGCTTTTGTTGCATTTTCTCGGGAATTGTCGATACTGATCTCGGGATTCTTATGAATTCTGGATTGATCGTATTTTATGGATTCTGATTTCTTCGTCCTTATCTTGTTTTGACGGTGTATCACAGAGAAGAAGAAGCTTTTGATGGCGGACACCGATATGCAAGATCAGGATGTGCCTTCTGGTGCTGATGCTGCTCCGGTTGAGACCAAAGGTGTAGAAGAAGAAGAGCCATCAGAACCAGCGAAGGACCAAAACTCCATTGGAAAACCCCAGTCCCCTGTTCCCGAGGATAAGACTCTTACTTTGGAGAGTGATGTTCATTTATCTGATGCTCCCATTACTAATGAAACTGAGGCTAGTGAAGAGGTAGGTGGCCAGAAAAGTGTTGATGTGAAGAATGGTGATGTTGATCAGTCTCAAAAGAAGGTTACGAGTGTTGGAGGTCAAGAGGAAACAACACTGGAGGAATCAACTCCTCTGAAGGGGGAACCATCGACTCCTCAAGTTGCAGGTGAAAGTGTTAAGAAGTGGAAGACGTGGTTGCTGAGTGATTCCGAGGTAATAGAAGCTTGTTTCTATCACATTTGAGACAACAAGACTGCTTGCATCTGCCTTCAGCATTGAAGATCATTGTTTTGTATATCTAAGGAATCGAGATTTGTGGTCATCAGTGGCTCTATTTCATTGCAAGTTCACGTTTGTTTACAGGTCAGGGAAGCTGATGAAACAGGGACGCCAGAGGATCAAGAGGCGTTTATTAAAGAAGTGGAGGCCTTCCACAAGGAGAATTTCCTGGAATTTAAAGCCCCAAAGTTTTATGGACAGCCCTTAAATTGTCTCAAGTGAGTTGCTGGAAAGTATTGCTTTAACTCTTGAAAAATCCCATCTTTCTGGTTAATCCTTGTTTGACTTCTGCATGCTTTGCTTTGCAATGTAGGCTGTGGCGAGCCGTCATCAAGTTAGGCGGCTATGACGTGGTAACTATTCACTTTCGTTCTTTAGAAAATTTCATGTTTACTAAGATATTGTCCTTTCTCTCCCCATTTAGTAGGGTAAAAATCTTCTAGGTCATTTGACATAATTTCTCATTTATGTTTTGCGTATTGGATAACGCATGAACTATAATAAGCTAGAAAGTTGGTAATATTAGCCAATGAATGATTAGATTATCTAAGACTGAGGAATGGATTCCGGGAAGGAATAAGTTAAGTTCAGTTATATGTTATCTGTGTTAGGTCTGTGCTTCGGCAACTTATTTATTTTACTGTCATCTGCTTTGTTTGAAAGATTGTACTGAGATCTAGTCCTCGCTGGCTGACATTCTATGTATTTGATTTTCATTTTCTTACAAAGGTCACCACATCTAAGCTATGGCGGCAAGTTGGAGAATCCTTCAATCCTCCAAAGTATGGCTCGTTTTGTACTTAAACTCCCATATCTATCCGTCTTTGTATGATTTTAACTTCCACATTTTCTTATTCAATTTTCTTATTCAGGACATGCACTACAGTCTCCTGGACATTCCGCATTTTCTATGAGAAGGTGAATTATCATTTTTTTTTCTTAAGTACCCTCTTAACAGTTTGTTTGGACTATCTCTTATGGAACTTTGATAGTTCTGGTTGATTTCCATCCTATCGAATCATATGGATGTACAATACTTCATGATTTGTATCCTTATTTTCCAAATGCAGGCACTTTTAGAGTATGAAAAGTTTTTAAGGCAAAATGGCGAACTTAACCTTCCTGGTTCAGCTTTTCTTCCTTCTTCCGGCCTTGAAAAGGAGGTTAGCATTTCATATGAAAATGTGTAATTTTTATGCTTTTGGGTAGGTGAACACTTGGGGGTCGATTTAAGGATATTTATCAGTGCTGTTAGAAAAGAAGAAGTGAAAGCTCTGCAGTTCTTTTAGCAAATAACACAGGAGAATTTCGGGCATGCATAATATCAGCTAAACATGTTGAAGACTGATTGAATAAAGCCGTACCTTCTTTTGTGTCAAATGGGGAAGTCCATAAGAAAACAATATGTATAAGACCCATATAATTACCCTTGAAGTTCCAGAAAACAGAAATGTAAATTTTCACATACCCCCATGTTTCTCTCATTGATATAAGGACACTTATGCAGGCAAGTAGCCATCAAGGTTCTGGGTCAGGGAGAGCACGAAGAGATGCTGCAGCTCGTGCTATGCAAGGTTGGCATTCTCAGCGCCTTCTTGGATCTGGGGAGGTTACTGAGCCTGTTGTTAAGGTATCTATTTAGACATTACCACGCTTCATGGTTTACTATGCCCAAACTTGCGCAGGGCCATGATGCTGTTTGTACTTCTTCTTCGTAGGATAAAGGCTTAAATTCAACCCCGAAGCAAAAGAACCTCAAAAACATTGGTAATATTCCCAAAGAGCTGTTATTATTCTCTATGATTTACAGAAGGGTTACCTAATGCCACCGTTTATTTTATGTTTTTTTTCAGGTGTCCAGAAACAAAAAACACCAACTGGCATGGACCTTGTTTTATCACACGAAACAGACAAACAGTTACGAAAGCTAACCAGCTCCTGTATATTTGTGTCTCTTATGCAACCTCGCTTTACCATGTGCAATGACACAGAGTCTTCTGTCCACTGAGAAACCCTGTTTTATCGTCTAATGTTTGCTGGAGCGCAAGCATTGTTCCTGTGGGAGAAATAGTGCAGGAGTAATAGTTATAAGAACCACCATTCCAGAAATAGTGCAGGAGATTAAATGAGTACAGAGAATTTTGTGAACTGAACATATTAAACTGACTCAATACCAAGGTTTCTCTTTTCCTTATCAAAGCGAGAGATTAATAATATGGTTTTGGCTTGATAGGTCAACTGCCGAGGTTATTGATGTTGGACCCCCTGCAGACTGGGTGAAGATAAATGTCAGAGAAACTGTGAGTACCTCTGCCTCTTCCCCTCCCATGTACTGCAACATATACCCAACTCTTGAAACTAGAAGCATGAGAAATGGGAAAAAAAACGAGACAGATTGAAGAAAGGGGGGATAAATGCAATATGGCTCTTTGTTTTGAATCTGAAATCTTACCAAATTTGTTTTGTTGTCTTTATTTACAGAAAGACTGCTTTGAGATATTTGCGCTGGTACCTGGACTTCTTCGCGAAGAGGTGAGCTTTCCTCCTTGGAACTCAGTTTCTTAATCTTAATCACAAATAGATGTATTTTTTGTTGCAAAGAGTCTTGGACCGGGTCATTAGGTACCAAAGCAGTTTATAGTTGCTGTTTCCTATAATATAGATGCAAGCACAGAAATGTTTGGAAGGTTAAGTAGATAGATACTGGATTCTAATCTGGATTACACCATTTTTGTTAGCTAAAATCAACTTGATAGTATGTTTGTGTTATCGCACACGGACTTTAGTTCCTAAACATAAGTTACTTTGTTCTTTCTTTCAGGTCCGCGTTCAATCAGACCCAGCAGGGCGGCTAGTTATAGCAGGCCAACCTGAGCAGCTTGACAATCCTTGGGGAATCACACCCTTCAAAAAGGTTAGATTCTAACACTCCAAACAGAGGCTAGTCGTCTTTTCTCTTTTGATTTTGGTTTTGATCTCGGTTTTGGGCAGATTGTGAACTTTCCAGCAAGAATTGATCCACTGCATACATCAGCGGTTGTGAGCCTCCACGGGCGACTGTTTGTGCGAGTTCCGTTTGAGCAGTGACCGGGTCTCAACTCAAAGTGAGCTCCTTCTTTATCTGTTCCTTTGATGAATTCGACGATCTCTTTGGTTTTTTAGGAATTCGTTTGTATCAGAACTATAAACGTTAGCAAATGTGATAGTTTGACTGTAACATTGATGTTCCATTGAAGTTAGTAGGAGGCTGCTCCTGATACTTGAGTCTAGGATGCAACCAACAATAACAGTGTGGTTTGAATTTGGAAGGTTATATGATTCTCAAATAATTTTGTTGCTCTTATAGGATAAGCTGTTCATGTATGTATATGTATTATTTATTAAGGTATTTTTAAAATCCTTTAATAAAGTTATTCAAGATCTTTTTGTCGATGTTGAGTCACTCAATTAATCAACCAGTTTAGTTTCGGTGGTTTTGCTTTAGAGGTGGCCAATTTGAATTTCGGTTGAAGTAATATAGATTAAATTTAATTTTAATGTTGTTTGGTATGGTTTTGGTTTCGTAACGAAATTAAAGTTTTGATTTGTTTCTGTTTTTATTTTAGCTTCAGTTTTTACTTTTTAGATAAAGAGAACTTGCAAACTATAAGTAAGTTTTATTTCGACGTTCGATCAATTTTTTAACTAGGTAGAGTGGTAAAGTTTAATGGGCCGGAAAATTATTTGGGCCGAATTTAATTGGCTGAAAACCAGGGCTTACATGTGCCGTGTTGCTTTCGTGATACATAAAAAATAAAAAAAGTCTTACGGAGTGTCCCTCATTTTTTTTTAAGAAGGAAATAAGAAATATTCAACTACAAATATTATTTTATGCAAATGTATATTCAGGAAAGAAAACTAATAGTAAAAATTCTAACTAACGTTACAATCAGCATTCTATATTGCAACATCTTTACATTTAACACGTTTTTATAATTCAAGGATATTTTTGCTTTTGTAATTTCTAATGTATATTTGTGTGTACAAACATATATGAGGTTTTTGATAAATTTCATTCCAGATAAAAATTTATGGATGTAATTAATAAAATCTTTTTTTTTTGTCGACTTAATAAAATATTGGTTTATAATAGTTTTTCTATTATTTATGGCATATATCGTTGTGTAATCTCTGTTTCAATTTTTTTTTTTTTTTTTAAGAAAAGTTTCAGTTTTTTTTTCTATGACTGAAATTTTAGATTAAAATTTCTAGAAGTCGTGGACGAGTTTGCAGATAATTACTGTTATGCAGGCAGACGTTTACGATAACTAACCATCATTAAAATTGCTTTAGAAGAATTTAAGAAAGGTCTAGTGGAAGTTGGATTTATTTTTTCGACAACAAAATCTGTATTATATCAATCCAAACATACATTTGCATTTGTATTTACTTATCTGCATAAGTAGAAAAAGCACACAATATACAAGACCATAGAATTTTTAATATAGAAAATAAAATAAAATCCAATTTCTTGTTCTCAGTAATCAGTATGCTGATCATTGCATGTAAGGCACATGACATGACCACCACATGGATATATTCAAAAGATAAAGTCTTGCATGCTTCAAGAAAAGGTCCCCAAAGTACAATACTCTTTAATTCTCGATCTCTTTACATGCTTCAAGCCCTAAAAAGCCAAATATATGAAAATTATGAAACCTTCATTCAAAAAAAAAACACGTAATGTCCAATTATGAAACCTTCATTCATATTATAACAATTATATTGGGAGATCGAGAAAATAACCGTATCAAAATTATAGAAATTATGAAGATCAAAATTCTTTTAGAAAATTATGAATATTTGTTAATATCCGAGAATAGGAAATTTAGCGGATAATATATTCATTTAATCTTTAAATATTAATGTTCTTACTGTGTCATTACCCATTTTTATTTCCACATGATTCATATTATAAACAAAATAAAAAAATAAACTTGAAATTACTCAATTTACTATATACACAAATAAACCAAATTATCCCTAGCTCATTGGAAAATTTTCACCAAAAAGCTCTTTTGGACATGCATTGGTCATGTAAAAGCTTTTCGTTTTCATAATTTCATATAAACAAATATTCCTTCCGTTGTTTTTTAATTGTTGTTTTACATGATTTTACATATGAAAAAAAATAAATTTTCTGTTTTGCTCCTAATTAATATGTTATTTTATATGATAAGATCAATTAATAACTAAAAAATAATGATAAAACTGGAAAAATTATCATAAAATTGCATTGAAAATCTGAATGACAAATATTTTAAAAACAAAAAAAAAAGAATAAAACGACACTTAAAAAAAAAAATAGAGGAAGTATGAAACTTCAAAATTTATAAGTTTATATATTGTCCATACATATTTTCCCTAGGGACTTGATGAATTCCTCATTTTCACACATCTTGGTACTTAATAACTCACTTGGTTATCTTGTCACAGAGTTCCCTAATCATCTAAAGGGAAACGGATGAAACTCTCAGCCAAATATTTTTCATGTCTTGGTTTTGGCAGGTCATGTAATGTTCACGTGTTTTCGCCATTAATTTAGTCATTGTAACCGTCGAAAAATCATCTGTTACTGTATGTTTATATCGTTGTAACAGACAAAAACAAATTCATAATGATATGTTTTATTGTCGTAACCGTTATTTTAATTAATTTTTTCGTAAATTTTCAAGGCGTTTTATTTATCTTTTTCATAAATTTTTAAACCGTTATTTTTGTGATTGATCAATAAAATTGAAGAAATATCCATTTCAATCTCATCTAAAAACAAAGTAGAACTCCGTTGGTTAAAACATCTATAGTCAAACAAAGATATTATGCTTAAACTTGATCAGAAGTCTTTCAATATGTTCAAGGACAACACTTTACCAAATAGAATGATGGTATTCCCTCCGTTTTGTTTTAATTGTCGTTTTAAAATTGTTTTTTTGTTTCAAAATAATTGTCGTTTTCAGTTTTTAATGCAAATTTATGATAAATTTTTCAGTTTTATCCATACTTTTAAAACTTATTAATGACTCATATCAAGCAAAATAATGTATTAATTAAGAGGTAAAACAGAAAAAGTAGTTGTTTTCTTAATCTGTGTGAAACAACCTAAAACGACAATAAAAAAAAAAACGGAGAAAGTACTAAATAACATTCTATTCTACATCTTCAATGTTAATAACATAAATTTTGAAGCACAACACAAGATATTCATAAGATTCCCAAATCATACGTACAATCTTGAGGATTTCATATATGTGGTAACTATATGAATTGAAAAGAATAAGAATGCTTGGTTCGTTAGTTGATATACATAGCAACATAGATTAGTGATTACCTTTCATACCTACCACAAAAAGGGGATTTCATACCAATATGAGCCATATACATATGTGGAACTCAATAACGTTATTTTTATCAACACGAAGGTAAGTCATAGAGTAAAAATTGGCTTCTGATATCAATTTTCATTTTCTTTGTGAAGTAAAGCATATAACAAATAAAATATAAGGTTAGCACATAACCCTAGCTAGTGATTTAAAAAAGAAGCTAGAGAAAATGTAGATGGAGAAGTATATCAAGACTGAATTTAAATATTCATATTATGATAAACTAAATTCAAAACCAAAAGAACCCCAAATAATTAAGAAGATGTCATTATCATAATGATTTCTTATTTTCAAAAATTAAAATTTATAGTTATAGCTATTTTACGGACATAATTTTCAAATCTAAAATGGTGGTCTTGTAGCGGCTCCGGCTCCCCAACCAAGCAAATGAGGATCACCGGAAAACTGATCATAACCACTCATATTACCTCTCAACTCTCCCTGACCAGCTCCAGACGGTGGTGATGCTGACTTGGCCGGAGGTGGACCTCCTCCTCCTCCTCCTCCTCCGGCTTCTCCTCCGCCTTCTCCTCCTTCATCTTCAAGCGGAAGCCTTTCGAAAGTTGCATTAGAGAACGATGCAGCCATTAGTATCACTGGACCCGAAGCCACAAGCGGAGCCATCACGCTTCCTCCGATCACCTGACCTTGCCCACCAGCAAGAAAGATTGACAGTCCACCGGATCCTGGCGGCGCGGGCGGTGGAAGCACCGTGCCAGTGAGAGAAAGAATGTCAAACCTTCCATGTAAAGTCACAACTCCTCCGGTTCCGGCTCCGGGTCCAATTCCACCATTATTCCCATGAGGCGTCACCGGCTGGCGGAGAGCGACGTTAGACACCGTGCCGTTACCACTGAGAACGGAGACACCTCTCCCTCTCCGGCGAGCGTAGGTGTTGACGCTCTCAACTATGTCGGCTCCAGATGAGACTTCAAGAACGTGAGATCTAAGCACGTTGGGGCTATCTCTTGTCAAAATCACCGGGGGCTTCGGCTTGTTCTTAGATCCCGGAGGACGTCCTCGTGGACGCTTCCCGGGAGTTGAGCCCGAGGTAACCGGGTCGGGATCGGGTCGACCCGGATCCTTGTTGGAGTCAGATTCATCATCTGACCGAGGCTCATGGGGATGAGGTTGAGGCTGAAGCTGAGGACGAGGATGAGTCTGAGCCTGAGCCTGAGCCTGAGGGTGAGGTTGAAGCTGGTGGTGAAGCTCAGGCCTAAAGAGGTTGTGAAAGTATCTAGAAGCTCCTCCGGTTTGATCGTAAGCACCGTCCATCGCCGCCGCATCTACTGAGTCTCGTTCTTGTGTGGCTCATATATAATGATATTGAGAGGGTGAAGATTTATTCATATAAGAGAAACTTTGGTGAGATCCAGTAGAGAAGTCAAATTTCAGGGAGTGAGGAGCCAATAGCTTGAGTTGATCGGTTACACAAACCGACAAAAACAGAGCAAAGAGACACAAATCAAAAGGGTGCTACTTGTGTGTTAAACCCTAACTCGCTTTAGGGCAAGAGAGGAGCAGATTCTTCACTCGGGACGGCGTCGTATTAAGTGATGTGAAAAAAGAACATTTAGAGAAGAAGCTTCAAATTATTTCATGTGCTCATCATGAGTGAGCGACTCTGCAACACTTTTGTTAAACGAGGAAAGCAAAAAAGAAAAGAAAAGCAATAGAACACCCCGAGAATTTAGCTGAAAATCATTCCTTTCACATTTTTATAAAACTTAAATCTACTAATACGCATAGTGTGGCATATTACTATATTCGCATATTAATAATAAATATAATTATAGACATGGGTTTCGAGTTTTCTTCTCTGGATATATTCGTGTTCTTTTTCGGCTTATAGCAAACGGAGAAAATAAAGAAATTCTTTTTCAGACTTAAAACTTAAAAGAGAAAAGAACTTATGAAGCAGATTTGCAATTTTAAAGCCAAAACTTAAAAGAGAAAGGAACTTATGAAGCAGTATAATATATGAATAGAAGATTGCTGGAAAACAGTCTTATATGTGCATAAAACTATTATTTGACTGCTGGAAATTATTATATAAAAAAAAATCAAACATGATTTATCAAGTAGTTGGTGATCTACTGATTTTCAATTAAAATATTCAATATTATTATATTACTAGTTCAGTTCTATTTGAGAGAAAGTGATCTACGCTTTAAATAAGATGTTATCAACGTTTGATCCGAACATCGATAAGATTATAAGTAGGCCAAAAATTCAAAAACTTAAAATTTAACCCAAAAATTGTTCAAAAAATAAACACAAAGCCTAAATATAAAACTAGCAATGAATCCAACCAATCGCTTTGAAACGAGTGCATGTAATGCCAATTATATTCAATTTCATCATCCGTTAGACCAGAATTATATTCATCAAATTATAATTTTGGTCTCAATAGACTGTAAGCTATTTAGAAAGAAAAAAAAACTTATTACTATGCAGATAATTATGATCATACTACAAGTTTTTTTTTCCAATAATAATATATTTATCATAGAAGAGAATTTTTTTTTTTTTTGAATCTTATATGCAGATAATTATGATCATACTACAAGTTTTTTTTCCAATAATAATATATATCATAGAAGAGAAATGTTTTTTTTTTTTTTTTTGAACCTTATATGTTTCTTTCTTACAAACTGATGATTATATGAATCATATTTACTGTTTTTTGGTTAAAATATACTCCCTTCGTTTTATATTAAGTGTCGTTTTGGCCTTATTTTCTGTTTTAAAATAATTGTCGTTTTTATTTTCCAATGCAGATTTGTGACAAAATTTCCAGTTTTATCCTTATTATTTTAGCTTATTAATTATTCATATCAAACAAAATAATATATTAATTAAGGGTAAAATAGAAAATTTAATGTTTTTTAATCTGTGTGAAATCATGTAGAACGACAATTAAATTAAAATAAAGAGAATACTACATACGAATTAGAATAATTCTAATTGTTTAAACGTACTTTCTTGATTAATGAACAACGTTATATATTAATTTGCACGCATATTCCCTCCTCTATGCTGCTACTCGATCTTGGTGGTGCCATGCTATATGTTAAAGAAGTTGAATTTCTTACCAAAGTTTTCCCACTTGTTTATTTAATAGGTATAATTATATATCCACTTTTACTGTACTAGAAGTGGGGGCGGACATGACCAAGAATAATTTATGGCTTAGTAGATAAGAACGAATGATTAGTTATCTATTTTCTTAATACTAGATGAATCTTTACCATCTCAAACATTTATTTCATAATACATATGTGCATATCTAAAAGCATTTGTATCATTGTGTGCACATTAATTAGTGTACTTTATACGGATTGATTCATATGTGTAAGCTTTATAATATGCAAAATCTTATTATATAAATTTCGAATTTCAAAATTGAGAACTAACACCGCAACACGTGTTAAATTAATTGATAATATTTTAATATTTATTGCGATTACAAAAAATTAGTAAATAAAAAAATTATTAAAAAAATCATATAATTAAATACTAATCACAAAAACAAAAGAACTTCATTAAAAAAATAACAAAAGCAAATAAAATTAATTTTAGTTGAAGAAAATATACAATCAAATACTAGTAAATAAATAAAAATACTACTAACTTTTATATAAATAAAAATAAATAAAATTAACTTCAATTTAGAAAATATATAATCAAATACTAAAGGTAAAAGAAAAATAAAAATACTATTAACTTTTATATAAATAACTAAAGTATCTTATAATTTGTCAGCAAACAAAATAATATTCTCAAATAATAATACTATTTTCGTTTCAGATTCATTTTAAATCGTAAATTTTTGAAAAATCGAAATCAAAATTTACTATTTACGCATAAAAAGTCAAAAACAAAAAAAGAAATGAAAAAACGATATTAGATTATCTTGAGACGAAAAGGAAAAAATTGTGAACATATGTGATTAATAAACGATGTTAGCACATTAATAGAGTTGTTCAAAAATTGCAAATGAGACTCTCGATCAGAGCCGTTCATTTACATGATGACCGGCGCAATCGGACGACTAATGACGTGGCGATGCAATCACAGTCTGGTTGATCCACACGTGCACGGAGCAAAGTCACGTACGGTCAAAATGTCAGAGCAGAAGCTGAGCTGTTTTACCACGTGGAGGCGGTCGGATGCATCGGTACTTGGTCCACGTGGAGGTTTCCCCCAATCTATCTTACTACGCATAAGCTATTAAACACCTCGACCCTCGTATTTATTTTTTTCTTTTAAAAATATTCCTATCAAAATATTCTGAATTACTCACTGTTCAGAATCATACCTTTTTTTAAAAAATTTTTTTGTAAAGGTGCACTTGAAAATGATTAATTGCATGTTTATAACATGATGATTTTACCACAAACAAAATGTTTATAGCACAATGCACGACATATCACATATCATGCAAGTTTTATTGTAACTAGTAGAGAACTACGCTTTGTGCAGATGTTGTTTTAGTTTATATTTAAAATAATATATTTTTAAATTTTTATTTTGATTATTAATTTTTTGTGTTTTTAAAGAATTTTTTATTTTATTTTATTTTTTATTGATGATTTTTGTAATCTCTTATATATATATATATATATTATTTTATGAATATTTATTTGTTGTTCAATCTTAGTATTTCTTTTCATTCGTCTAACTTTAAATCTTATTATTATAATACATTTTAACTTTTTCAATTTACTATTTTAATTTTTTTCTTTTTGTATATTTTTCACTGATTCTAACTTTTTCATATTTTAAAATTTAACTATATATGGAAATACGAATTTAGTTTGAATTAAATATATTGGTCGAATCTCTTAATTTACAATTTAAAATATTATTCGAAAACTACTCGATTGAATTAGTGACATTAAGATTTTTTATAAGATTACAGTAGTTAGTGGTATGCATAATAGTTTCCTACAAAACTATCATCATATATGTACATCATCACTGGACTAAAACATTTGTGACAAAATCATTTATAAAATATTGTATTTTATTATACATAAATCAATAAATCAAACATGCCACCTCAGAATGGACCGAATGTATATATTATATTAGTCGTTGGACTTGGAACTCACCTTGCAATCTTGCATAGTGCATTGCATCAATTAGTAGTGTAAATTAAGTTATAGGAATCAACAACACCCATACAAAATTGAATTTCTTTCCATCCTTAACTCCACGTGGCATATATTGACTGATAAAATTTTGAACTGAGATCATCTCCGGGTCCATACATATATATATTGATAAATATGTCCATATCTTGGGTTTGATTGGTAACGCAAAGCAAAGCGTTATCGAAAAACTATATACAATTTATACCGTTTTAATAGTTACCAATCACAAAAGCAGCACGGAAAGCGTTAGCAATAGTATTATACTCAGTTTTTTTGTACAGCTTTTGTTTACAGCTCTTTTCTTACAGTTTTCAACTATTTCAAAAGTACTTATCACTTCAGTTTACCGCTAAAAAATACAGCTTACCGCTAAAAATTATTGGTTACCAATCAGACCTTTTGTTTTTTTGTTTTTCGCACTACAAGATCGGTGTTCGGCCAATAAGGGATGAATCCAAAACTTGGAATCTATTAGGGCATGTGCATTGGAGACTTTAAAAGTGGATGTCTAAAAAATATTTTTTGATTAAATTTAAATAAGTTTAATGTTTTAAGACACTTTAGTTATGAAGAGATGTCTAAAGCCTAAAAATAAATCATATATTAGACATTTTTTATCAGTTTTGGATCTTTAGTCTTAAGATTTATTATTTTAATAATGTTATTAGATCTTTTAATGTCTCCAATACATATGCCCTTAGCTTCACAATGAATGTAATGCATAGTAAATGTTACATGGCTAAATCAGTGAGTTGTTGACTAATGCAATTATTTTCCAACATCCAGACTAATAAAATAATAATGTAATAAAAAATTATGTAAAATTGTTGACAAAAATATATTAAAAAAATAAAATGTCGACAGGAGAGATTGAAGATGATTATAAATTAGAATCGAATGAATTTTTTTTGATAACTTTAAAAAAGCAGTAAGTAAAGCAAGATGATTACGGGAACAACATTTTTGACAAAACACTATCTCATTTCCATATAACTTTGGCGACTTGTGATCTGCCACAAACCCATTAACCCCATCCACCAATTATCATGTCTTTTTCATTATTATTTTATTAGCTTTACTGCCGAAGAAGGTAACAAAAATAAAACCGAAGTCCATTCGAATTTTAGTGCTTTTTCCAAATGAATAAGGAGCAATGGAGCATGCATATCTGTTGGAATAATTAGTTTACACGTATATATATATATATATATTTTTGGTAAATAATTAACCTCATATGCCAATGATTACAAACATCTTTTTTTTGTTTGAAACCAATTCATAAGTCGAAGGATCAAAGTTCAAATATTTCCACGATTTTAATCATATTGGTAATTAATACGTATAAATGATAAAATTACTTTTCAATCTACACTTCTACTAAGATTCACGAGTTATATGCGTTTAGGTCCGGAATCCCCCATCAGATGATGGGAAAGAAAAAACAAAAAACGTCACATGAGTACACAAACTTTCCATATAAAGGAGAACGATGGGAGCAAATTACCAAAATGGCTTGGGGGAAAAAAGGCCCACAAGTCTACCTAACCGTTACTGACTTTGTGAGTTATTGTCGAGGATTTGGGCCCAAGTAGAGAGACTTACACAGATAGGACAAATTCCAGTAGTCTACATGAAGACGATGGATGACGTAGCGAAAATCGTGAACGAAACAGTGTTTTCGGCCCATGAAACTTGAACTTTCTGTAACATTATATTTGTGTATAGTAAATGTAGTCTAAGAGTGGCCCAATGACAAATGCCCCTCAGTCTCAATTTCACTTTATGAAAAACTGAATAATCTAAATCTCAATCATGGAACATAATATAAAAGCTATTGATCACTTGACCCAGTGGACCAAAAGAAACTCTTTCTTTGTTCCTTTTTAAAACAAGGTGGTAAAAGGTAGTGTCGAGTGTCGACCCAAAGATGGGAATATAAATATAGTTGGAGTCTTCCGGAGGAAAGAAGATCCGTATCTTACCACTTACCAACAACTACTAAGAGAGATGTCCCAACACACAGGGAAATTTTTATATATATATATATATATAAATGAAAGAAACAAACAGAGAAAAATTCTGAGAGAGTGCACTCATGTCCCCAAACGCAACTGCATACATTTTTTATCATATAGACACCACTTCCTAACAAACAAAGACAAAGCTTAGACAAAGATCAAAAGCGAACACGAATTATCCATGAGATAGAGAAAGAGGAAAGAGGGAGAATTGAAAATCCCAAATCTCTCTCTCTCTCTTCCACCCTTAATCCCCCAAAAAAAAAAAAAAAAGATTCAAGTCAAAACAAAAACAAAAAAATAAGTTTTTATTGAACAAAAGAAGGCACGCACGCACATGGCTTAATCTGTCCACCAGAGAGAGTTTTGAGTGAATGAGTTGTAAAAGCCTGCCTTCTTTGGATTTTTGTCCTTCTTTGAGTTTTTTTGGCCCAGAGAGATGATGATGATGATGATTCAGATCATGTTGTTGTCGCTGTCGTTGCTCCAGAGATGTCTCTGCTGGATCTATTGTATTTCATGTGACTCCTCACCAGTTGTCCAGCTGCAATTGCTGACATTAGAGATAACTCTCCGGCCAATACTGCTCCCGCCACTATCGTCGCTAGCCTCCTTGAGTTCATCCCCGGCGACTCCGTGCTCGCTCCTTTAACTCCCAGCAGGTTTAAACACGCTGACTGAGACGCAAGCTGTGTTCCTCCTCCCACTGTCCCAACCTGAAAACCCAACAATTAAGTCTCTCAAATCCTAAAAAAAATAACTTCACAGTGAGCTTTAAAGACCCAAGAGAGAGAGATTCGATCAATTACCTCGATAGATGGCATAGTGACAGAGATATGGATATCTTTGCCGTCGTTAATGGCTTCCATCATTGTGATGCATTGAGAGCTCTCCACGTTTTGAGCTGGATCTTGGCCAGTGGCTATGAATACAGCAGAGACTATGTTGCTGGCGTGAGCGTTGAATCCACCCAGAGAGCCTGCCACAGCTGAGCCCGTGAGGTTCTTGAGCATATTGAGCTCGACCAAAGCAGCCACGCTCGTTTTCAAGACCTTGTTCACGATCTCTCCTCTGATTACTGCCTCGCAAACAACTGATTTGCCACGTCCCTCGATCCAGTTCACAGCAGCAGGTTTCTTGTCCGAACAGAAGTTACCTGAGCAGTTACGACAAATGTGAATCCAGAAGATAAGAAAGGAGAGAAACGCTTCTCAGAATTTCACAAGATACCATCAAACAATAAATCTAGAGTCTTTTAAGTATCAAGAGAGAGGAACTCACCAGAGATTCCGATCACATCCATGTCGGGAAAGTCATCGGTGAGGAACTCGAGAACATTCTGCACACCTTTGGATACCATATTCATCCCCATGGCATCACCGGTGCTACAACAGAACCTTACATAAGCATTCTTCCCGGCGATTGTGCACTTAACACTTTGCAGCCTTGCGAATCTACTTGACCTGCATCCAGAAAAATCACTTCGTCGTCAGTGAATCCCCTTTGGAAAAAAAAATTCAATCTTAAATCAAATCACTCCACAAACAGTTTCAACGCAAATTGTTTTAAAAGCTTCCTGTCAAATCTAAGAAGTTTGGAACAAGTCTCATCACTGGGAAATATCTAAAATTTATTCATACCAGATGACATCTTGCAAACGCATTAAAAGTCAAATCAAATCAAAACAAATAAAAATCGTCGTATATCAGTCAAATTCGGGGAATCAAAGTGGACCTGTTGAAAACGACGGCCAAGGTGTCGAAGTTCTCTGGATTCTCCAAGAAAAACTTGAGCTCCGAAGCTCGTCTTGCCGACGCGAACCGGACGACGGGTGCTCGTGTCATACCGTCCTTGAGAACCGTGCTGGTCGCTCCGCCGGAGACATACATGGCCTTGCAGCCTCTGTTGGTGCTAGCAACCAAACATCCCTCGGTTGTGGCCATCGGGACCGAATACTCGTAACCATCGAGCAACAATGGTCCAGCGATCCCCACCGGAATCTGCACGTATCCAACAGGCATCTCGCAGCATTGCCCCAATATCGATTCGTAATCAAATCCATCCAACGGCAACCCTTCGATCGATCTCCCCGTTATCCTCTGCAGCGCCTCCCGCCGGATCGACGCCGCTCTCTTGCAATCGCCGAGACGAGATTCGAGCGAGTAGGATGGGATCGTGCCGGCGAGGACCGATTTCACGATCTCTTCGTCTTCCTCGGGAAGCGACTCGGTGACGATGGGCTCCGGGTTGGGTAATTTGGCAACGGAAACGATCGGATGCGAAGGGGAGCACGTGACGAGGCGGTGGTCGTCGTCGATGAGGAAATTCCTGTCGGCGTCGTTGGTATCGGCGAGATCCCAAGAGTCACCGGAGGCGCGTGAGATGAATGACTGAACAAAGTCAATGCCGAAAAATCCTAGGAGATAGATGAAAGAGGCGATGAGAGCGATAAGGGCGCCGAGCTCGGTGACTGTGACGACGTGGAGAGGGGTGTTGTAACGGATCTTGTCGCGCCACCGGTGGAGGAGATAATAAGCGACGGAGAAGAAGAGCGTGAAGAAGACGGCGTTGGTGAGGTAGAGAGGGAGGGGGAGCGCGTCGGAGGCCTTGGGAGGAGGAGCAATAGCGGACCGGCGATGATCGTCATCGGAGGAAGGAGAGCGATCCTTGTGGAAGCGGTAGGAACCGTCGGGGTTAACCGGCGGTTTGGGAGGCCTCCGTCGGATATCCATGGGAGGAATATCCAGCGAGAGGGAGAGGGGAAGAAGGAGGGTGAGGTGGCGTGATAAGTGTGGAGAGAAAAGAAGGGGAAGAGAGAGATTAAGCAAGTTTTATAGGAGGCGAACGCGCTTTTCTGTTTTGGACCAGCTCCCTCTAACATCAATTTTTACTTTGTTTTTTTTTTTTCCTTTCATTTTTCCTAACTCGTCTATTATTAGGCTTTTTTCACGTTTTTTATTCATAAAAATCAAATTAAATTAGTTGTCATAGGATTAAATGGGATAGAGGAACAGTTAGAAACACGAAACAGTGGAATTAATAAATTAAAATATACCAAAGCTGAAAAACTTAGACTCTTCTTTTTGGAATTAATAAATACCAAAGCTGAAAAACTTAGACTCTTCTTTTTTATAGTATTGAAGTTTGGAGTCGTTCGAACATTAACTATCTAGATCACCACACATTTGCTTAGTTTTTTTTTTTTTTTAGCAAAAAGACTTATATAATTTTTTTTAAAAAGATTAATTATTTCAGTATTTTATATGATTTATGTATTTTATAAATTGATTATGATTTACCATCCGAGATAAATATAAAAGTTTATTGTTTGTAAACGTATTTTATTGGTGAAATCCATTTTGTAAACATAATAACATGAAAACAAACAAAAATAGTGGTTAAGAGGTTTGGCTCTTTTTATAGCCACAAAACATTTGTTCGTATGTGATTTTTATTTTTATATTTTCACCGTTTCAAATGGAGCGGCTAACATAAAATACACCAAATTTTAGGGGAAAAAAAACACAAGGTTTCATAAGGTTTCAACATAAAAAATATGTATTGATATTAAGGACGTGAATATCCATATTAATTTCAAATCGTAGTAGGTAATGGGTCCACTGAGTAGTGTGGACCAATATAAAAATGTATAACATACATAAACTGAAAATGTAAATGAAAACTTGTAACAATATTATGTTTTTTATTTGACGAAAGAAAAAAAATAGTAAAATGTTTTATATGGGTTGCTACAAATACTTTTTTATTCTGTTGTGATATGTGACATGATGAAAAAATGTAATTCCTTCAAAAAAGAGTAATTCTCATTGTATTGCTATTATAATAACACATTGACATATATTATATACATTTAATTTATTAAACGTGACACTGAATGATATAATATATTCCTTTTTTATCTTACGTATGGAAGATATAATATATTCCTTTTTTGGGATAAAGATCTATTCATTTAATTCATGTCAATGTCTTATGTTTTTATAGAAAATACACATTATATACCAATTCATCATTTTGCAGATACAAGTAGAAATCAACTCTTCACGTAGAGTAGTAGAGCATCCATTTTAAATAAAATTATCTTAAATCAGTATTTAGTATAGATTATTCTTTTTTTTGATAAAAGTATAGATTATTCGATTTGGCTCATATAATACATATGGAGTTTTATAAAGATTTACACGTTGTAACAAATATGGGGTTTAATAATAATTCTTATGTAATTTAAAAGCAAATGAAATATTTTACGTTATACTATAAGGTTGAGAATGTTTAAAATTATAGCGTAAATAATAGCACGAACAAAAAAAATCTAAATGATAGCAGCAGAAACGAGATAATTATAAGAATAAAATAGGCTAAAATGAACAGAAATATTAATTTAGTGAGGTGGGGTGTATATGTTTTGTCCCGAAGCAGTGGAAGTCACAGTCACATTGTCACGTTCTGGATCTGGACCTTACTCGAAGTATGCAGACAAAGTAAACCAAACCTCCCTAAGTTAACAAATATTAGTAAGCCTTTGGATTGCTGCTTCAGTATACCTTTGGTTTTATATTTCTCAGATTCCTTCGCACAAACGTACAAATCCTTTCTGGTTTAATAATAATAAAAAAAAAAACATAAAGAAATAATAAAAAGAGAATCACAATCACCTAACTAGAAGAGTGTCTTGCTAGGATTCAGCCATCTTCGCTGGCTTGTTCCAGTTTAGATCGATTAATTAGTTTAGTTGATTAGTCGATCTCGATTAATTACTGTATCTTATGTATGACTTTTTTTGTTTTCTATGAACGAACTTTAAATAAGCTTTATGTTGACGGTCAATAAGCTTTATATCAATTTTGCACACACAAAAAAAAAGCTTTATATAAATTTAAATAAACGAAAATTCGCGATTACAGAGCCGGCAGCAAAAAAATCGCGTTTACCAAAACGCCGTCATATAATCACACGAGATTCTTTTTCAATCTTCCTCACTTTAATCTCTGTAAATTCCAATCTATCATTTGAAGGCACTGCGCTAAGAGATGATGTATGAGTACGGACTCTCTCTCTCTCTCTCTCTCTCTGCTTCCTACTGATATTTGGGCTAATCTGCAACTATCGTACTTGTGTCAGATGTGGTCCTCTTTTGTCCAGAAGAATGTCTTCTTTTACGTAATTAAAAACGAGCCAAGTTACTCAAAATCTCAGAATGTTGCCATTTTAGTGATCTCTGATTCAAGAGAATTTGTTCTGTGTCTTAATTTGGGTTTGATTCTCATTGTCAGTGCCTTTTTTTTAAAATAATTTCCCCGTTTGAGTAAGGTCGCACCTAGCCGAAATCAGTTTGTTTTGTTTACTTGGGGATTCTACGATTTCAGGGTTTGTGATTACAAGCTTGGAATCAGACAAGAGCCACTGTGCTACTTACTGTTATGTCTTGTCGTCTTGGTAAATGGCTTGCCTTGTCTCGGCCACGAGAACATGTTAGTGTTCTCGAAACTTCTCAATCTTTCAATTGCCACCTTTGTTTCCACAGCCTAAGGCTAAGTAGCCTAAGTGTTATTATTGTGTTCTTGATTTTTTTGATAAGGTTCGATGTGAAAGCTTTATATGTTGGGAAGGAATTGTGGAAGGAGACTCTGCCATTGCAATCAGGTTCTCGAGTTTACAAGTTAGAAGGACTTAACTCGGATTCTTGGTATGAAGTGAAGATATCATACCCTGCTTCTGTATGTAAACTCTCGTTTTTTTCTTTTCTTTTGATAGACTTTCTTTCAATTGAATTGATATCTTATGTTCCTTTGCTTTTAACAGATACCCGTTCAGTTTTCGCTGCAACAAATAAAGAACGGTGAAATGGGGTTGAAGCTAAACCAGATGAGGAGATTACTAAACACTGAGAAGTTGATCTTCAAATCGGAAAGTCTCGAAGAAGCTAACAACAAGGTATTGCCATCAAGAGTATTTGCTTCTGTTGATTCCCTTCAACCTGGAAGAAAGAATTGTATCCTGAGCTTCTTTTTCTGTTTCAGGGTGGATTGTATGTTTTGGTGACTGTGGAACCAGAGGGGATCGTGGCAAAACCAGATTCTGAAGAAAGATCTTTCATCATTTACAACATAGGCAAGCTTACATTATCAACCCACTTACCTTGACCCTTTGCATCTCTTTGCCCTCGTCTAAGTCTCTAGATATTCTTGGTTACAAAACAGTTTGTGAAGAACAACTCATGGGCATACCTTACTCAAGCTGGTCAGTGGTTATGTTAGTAGTTTTGTGTCTCGTGGTGGCGTTCATAGCTCCCTGGTTTCTACCATCTTCTCTTCTTATAAAGAATCAAGGTGCAAGTTCTTGCAGCGACGGAAAGGATACTTGAGGTCACAGATGTTTCTTCTTGTTATATAACTTGTCCATGTCTAATTATCATTTTTATCATCTCTAGGTTCAGGAGAAATCTCCATTTTTACTACGAAATGATAAAGCTCTAGGTATGTAAATCCTTCCTTGGGATTCACTTTGAATCAGTTATTGTACAATCCAAAATTGTCTTCTACTTTTTTTGAAACAAAAACAAAATCGTCGTCTTCTTCTTCATTTTTTGATTCTTTAACATTTGGAGACTTTAATGCCCAAAAGTGCGAGCGAGAAAAAGTAAGCAGAGATCCACACTGCTCAAAGACTGTAAATTATTGAGAAAGATCAAATATGGCTGTGGACTATGTGCATGATAAAATGCAAAGTATGTTTTCCCTTTAGATTGTTTTTTTTTGTAAAAGTGGCCGCCTATGAAAATTACGAGAAAGATGTCAAATTAGGCTGCTATGACTTGCAATATATTTTCCCCGTTTGTATTTTTTGAAGCCAAAGAAAAAACCACATGCAAAAATGTATTCCCCTCTTCAGATATTTCATTTTTAAGATGCTCACATATGTTAAATATATAGATGAATTAATAACTACAAAACTTGAGAAAAGCTTAACAAAATTTAATTAATTATAAAAAGGTATTCCTTCGATGCAAAAATGGTTTCATTTGAATATTCCAATGTTTTAAAATCTGAACTGCAATCTTTATCCACCTTAATTCCCTCATAATTATACGCTACTTCAGGTAAAGATGATGAGTTTGCTAAAGTCAGATTTGACTTGTGTATAAAATACTTGTGAACCTGTTTCCTCCTTCGTTCACTCCAAAGCGCATCTTAAAAGTTGCTACAATGGCAGAAAAGCAGAGGGTCTGTGTTACTGGTTCAGGAGGATATATCGCTTCATGGCTCGTCAAGTCTCTCCTCTCCCGTGGCTACACTGTCCATGGAACCGTTCGAGATCCTTGTAAGGAGGAAGAAACACACAAAACATCTCATCTTTCTTTTTTTTCCGTTTACTTTGGGGACTTTTGACTATTCTCTGTTTCTTGATGTTACATGCGCTGATTCATTGTTCTCAGGTGATGAAAAGAACGATCATTTGAAGAAATTGGATAATGCTGCAAAGAATCTGAAACTTTTCAAGGCAGATTTGTTTGATTGTGAAGGTCTTTCTTCAGCTATTTCTGGTTGCTCTGGTGTTTTCCATATTGCTGGTCGTGTGCCTTTTGAAGGAGTTCCTCTCACAGAGGCAAGTGCTTAGATTTTTCATCTTCTTTTCTTTGTTTCTTTCTTGAATCACATTTTGAAAAAAAACACCGGCTTTGAATATGAAACATTCAGGAAGAACTGATTAAACCAGCTCTCACTGGCACCAAAAACGTTCTAGAAGCATGCACAGAAGCTAAAGTGAAGAAAGTTGTGGTTGTATCATCAATTTCTGCACTTGTTTACAACCCAAAATGGCCTAAAGATGTTGCCATGGACGAGGATTGTTGGTCAGACACTCGATACATTCACTCACTTGAGGTATTATTGTATCTTTGAATAGCAGCATTTGGTCAGATGACTCTGTTTTTGTTATATATACACCAAAGACAGTAAAAGATTTGTGCTTTTCCATGACTATGCAAAACCTGAGGATCTCAGGGTTATTGGCCTTATTACTATCTTTCCAAAACATTAATGGAACGTGAAGCTCTAGAGTGGAGCAAGAACAGCTTAGCTGATGTTGTCACGGTCTTGCCCTCTGTCACCATAGGCCCTAGGCTTCAATCAACGCTTAACTCTAGTAGCTTGGGACTTCTCAGATTCATAAAAGGTGATGTGATATGTTTCTTCTTCTAATTACATATCTTGGTTCAATGACTCATTCTTGAAAGTTTGATGAAACTGTCGTCTCTCAGGCGGTGTAAAGTCGTTGTTGAGCGACCAACTGTATCTTGTGGACGTGCGTGATGTTGCGGACGCGCTTTTGTTGGTGTATGAAAATCCAGAAGCAAAAGGAAGATACATATGCAATTCTCATTCGCTTCACAACAATTCTCTTGTTGAGAAGCTGAAGAATATGTATCCTAACCGCAACTTTCCTGAAAGGTAAGAATAGAGAAAATCGGTTTCTTTCAGACGTTGAGATTCCGGTCTGATCAAACGTGTAATGATGGCAGTTTCACTGAGATAAAAGAGAAGAAGGCGAATGGAGAGATGATGCTTCGACTAAGTTCAGAGAAGTTGCAGAATTTGGGGTGGAAGTTTAGGCCATTAGAAGAAACCATCGATGATTCTGTTGTGAGCTTTGAAGTTGCTGGTGATCTTCCAAAGCCCATAGCTAACTCGTAGCGAAGGAGGAAGAGAGGCTTCTTCACTTGTTATATTACTCTTGAAATAAAAAGTGATTCCATGGAAAAATCGGACTTTTTGTTATCACTTCCAATTATATGAATAATTTGATGGAACATTTCAGATTCTCTTTATCTCAGAACAATTTGGTTTTTAGTGGATTTGAATCCAACCACTAGACTGTGAAATGTCCGCGGCAAAATTAAAACTAAATTTAGTTATGTCGTTATAGCTTTGTAGTCTAGTAGATTTTAACATTAATTACGCTACTTCGTTGACATTGGACCACAATTGTGGGGTTTTTAAAAACGAGTAATGAGCTCAAGAAACCCTAGCCATTGATTCGGGATTTTCCGAGGATAAGGATTCATCTACACCGTCCAAAATCGATAAATGATGGCAGATTTCTTCCTTTTATTGTTGTTGTGAGTAGAATTTTGACTAAATTCACATTTTGTCCAAAATCGATAAATCGATAAATCGATAAAAACTAAATTCACATTTTGTGTAAGGTTAGTTCCTGCTAGAACGGATAAATTTGATAAGACAACACAGAGATCGATAATTACAACGTTAATTACACAATTAGAGTATAAATGTATGGGTCCCGCGTCATTTACAATGGCCCAAAACAAAAGTATCTCTTTCTCTCTTGTTCAACAAATCAAGCACCATCATCATCATCATCAACTTCTTCTTCATCATCACCATCAATGGGAATTTCCAAAACTAAAAACCTCCCTTTTCTTAAATCGATTCATCTTTCTTCCTTCCTTTGATTTTTTTATATGTTAGTTTGCTCTAATTCTTTCTCCAGATTTTCGAATTCGTCGTGTACCTTCGTTTTTGTTTATAATATTTTTTTTTTCCTTTTCTTTTGAGTGATCCTGCTGTACAGAAACCCTAATTCCACCCACTGACTTCGTCCTCTGTCTGGCCCATACTAAAACCCACACTGCTTTTGCTTTTCTTTTCTTTTTTTTTTTCCCGGGAAACTTGATCTCTTTTCCTCCTTTCGCCATTATTAGTAGGGAATGATCTTTTAGGTTTTTGATTTCCCCCGATCTCGCTTTATTTTTTCACCATCTCCGAGTAAACCCTAGAATCTCCGCTTCTAATTCGATGGATTCTAGGGGTTTCATCTCTACTCCCTACGGTTTTCACTGGGCTTAATCATTGTAATTATGCCTAGGGTTTACTCGGCCACCTTTATTATCGCTTAGAATTTGATCCTTGTCCATAATTCATCCTCTTTTCTTTCTTTAGTTGCCGTAAAAGTTTCCATTTTTATCTCCTTCTCTTTCCTTCTCCCTCTCTCACTCACTCTATAATCATGGCGTATCAGTCCGTTCCGGGTTCTGGGTTTCACTACTTGAGTTCCCCTTTCGGAGATACAACCTTCACAAAGGTATTCGTCGGTGGCCTTGCTTGGGAGACTCAAAGTGAAACCCTTCGCCGCCATTTCGAACAGTACGGCGAAATCCTTGAAGCTGTCGTCATTGCCGATAAGAACACTGGCCGATCCAAAGGATACGGTTTTGTGAGTCTCCTCTTCTCATTCATTCTTTGTTGCTGGCTAATTTCTGCTTATAATGACATCTTCCTCTGTCTCTAGTGATGCTAAAATGTTGCTTTAGAGATAAAATCTTGCTTTATAGATACAACATTGCAATTTTCGTAGATCAGTGCCATTAGCCCGATAGTTAGATACTCAGTTTCCTTATTTTAGGTTCATAGGTAATGGCATCACCAGAAGCTTACATTCCAATGTCATGTAACTCTATGGATCGTGTTAATTAACCACAGAACATAGAAACTCAATTGTTCTAAATGCCTTTTAGTTTTGACTATTTTCAAGTTTGTAAGAATGACTCAGTGCTCTGTTTCTATTTCATATGGAGGATTTAGGTGACTTTTAGAGATCAAGAAGCTGCTAAGAGAGCTTGTGCTGACCCAACTCCCATTATAGATGGTAGACGTGCAAACTGTAATCTTGCTTCCCTCGGGAGACCTCGGCCTCCATTGCCCTATGCGCTGAAACCTAACATGCCTGGTCAGTCTTACTGCAATACTCATCCATGCCCGAATACGTTGCAATGGATCATTGCTGGTGTAGATTACCTGTAATTTAGTGCATTGGTGGTTTTTCTTTTTTTCTTTGGTTAGGACTCTTAAGACCTGCTTCCCCGTACATTGGAAATATGCAGGGTCCTCGTGGTTCGGTTTTCGGAAATTATCCGTATCAGCAACCGCTTCCATATAACTACCAGCAAGGAGTTGTGTATCCTTATGGGTGATTCATGCTCTCTGATATTACACATTGCACTAACGTCTTTGCGCAAGTGTCACTTGTTCATTAATGTGCTTCGAATGTTTGTTTTATTTTTGCTCTCAGGGTAACCGCATATGGACCCGAGTACATGTACCCACAGTCACAGGTTGAGAATGGCTCTCAACATTTGAAGTTCCTTCTTGGTTTCTCTTCGTATTATTATTATATCTTATCTCGTTTCATGGTCTAGGGTTTATATGGTCCATACATGGGCCAGCAGTACCTTCAGGTCTACGGAGTACCTGGGGCAGTTAATCCGCCAGTTTATCAATACGGTCAAGTAAATCAGAGTATTCCCACTGGCCACGGTTATACAGCAATTCAAGGGTATTCGGTTCCAGGAAGCCATGTTCTTCAGCTTGGTGGACCAACCGCCAGCGCGATGACCACTTCATCTATGTCTGTTCTTCAAGCACCATACCCTTCAGGTGCATTTTTACTGTCTTACGCATCATAACCTTATTCACTATTCAAATTTCATAGTACAAGCATTATGGAAAAGCTAAGTTTAAGTGCAATTAGGTTATGTCCTCTTTTGAATGTTTTTCAGGCCCTGCTCCAGTACAGTCGCATATCATTGTCCATTCCCCTCAATTTATGCAGAGTACCGGCTCTGACCAAACAACAAGGTAAAGATCGATTCAGCGCTTTCTTTAATTTGGGTGTGGTGGTGAGGGGAAAATATGCACATTTGTTTTTTTTCCCCCATAACTTTGTATGATATTAATGGTTTCAGTTATCCTTGAAGACTGAGGAGAAAGGAAGTTACACGGTAGCGAAATTGCTATTCTAGGTGGCAGCAGAGGCTTCCTATTTTATTAAGTCTTGCACGTGATTTATCTTGCATCCTAAAGGTATGTGTTTCACATTCGACGGTACTGTAAATGGCATCATCATAATAATGCCTTGATCTCATTAACGTCAAAATCTTATCACGCTACAGGTTATATAAAGTTGTCTTGCTCACTTGGAGGGCGCAGAAGGAAAAGAGAAAAGGAAATTGGAGCTTCAGGGTTTGTGCTTCCGTTTTCTTACCCATCCGTCAATGTGTATATCTAAACACAGCCACAAAAATGCTGCTGGCTCAAGCTCGGGTTGAGTTTGCAGGCACTATAACGGTTTTCCCTCGGAGGGGCAAACCGTTGGTAATAAGTTGCATATATATATATATATACACACACATACACAAGCATGTACATGGTAGAATCAAAATCTGATTCTTTTTAGTCTAAAGTCGTAATACTCCTACACTTCCTTCAGGTACAGGAGTGTAGTGAGTAACACTAATAGGTGTATAGCCTTTGTCCCAAAGTCCTGCATTGTAAGTAAAACATGTCCATGTTCTTGTCTGTCACTGCATATATATATCTTTTAGTTGTGTAGGGTTTCTCTCTTCTTCCATGTCTGAACACACTGATGAATTGTAATTCGAAGCTTACTTCAAAGTATGGAGTCAGTTTTTATCTCAGAATTTGATTGAAAAAGTGATTGTTCAGTAAACAAAATATTTGATCAATGGGAGGAGTGAAAAAAGATCAATTTGGTTCCGGTGATAGATATGAATGACATTCTCATATGAATTTGAAAGACTTGACTGCCTGCAAAAACAGAGAAAACAAAAAGTATAAGCAAACAGGTTTTGGTGAAATCCTTCATTGTTGTTGTGTCTTCTTTCTTACCTTCTGGATCTTGGAACTTTGTTCAGCAGATTCTTCATCTGTAAACTGTAATAACCATAGAGGGTCATTGTATTAGACATAAGAAACTAATCAGAGAGATTATTGTGGAAGTAGGACAAGACTTACCTGCCCTGTGACAGTGTATAAACGGTTGTACCAACCGTTTGTAGCCATTCCAATTGCAGAGTACAAATGCTTACGAGCTTCTCCAGGGTTTTGTAAGGTGTACTCGATGTAATAGAATCCTGATCATAGATCCAAGAGACATAACTTGTCTCAACAAACAAAGCAGATACATGAGAGATTTTCACTAAATTTTCTTTTCTTACCCTTGGAAGATCTGCTATCGACTAGCTTTGCAGTCACTCCTGCTGGTTTCTGCCAGCTTCTATCCAATCCACTGACCTATAAACAAATGCCATATCCAAAATTTTAAGGAACTCTTTTTGCAGGAGAGTTTGTTTTTTTTTCTTTGGTCAGCAGATTTGGAGAGACTTAACCAGTGTTTCGGCGAAAGCTTCGACCTTTCCAAAAGATTCCATCCGAGTGAAATCCGGACCAAGTCCAGTGATCGCTACGCTCACTGAGACGACAAACCATATTCACCTATCAGTTAGCTCATGGTTTCTGAACAAACCAAAGAAAGAAAAACAAAACTTCTTTCTGATAATATATTATTATTATTATTACCATTGTAAGTTGCAGTTTCTTCAGGGTAAAAGGCTGTGATTGACTTGAATCCGTTGGGTTCTGCTTGTCCGATTTTCCAGTCTTTGCGCGAATGCAATCAGATTCATTAGTCAATCATGATTTGGGCTAAGTATCTAAAAACAGAGCTTGATAGATTTACCTTGCGGAATTGATATCTCGAATTTGTTCGTTTCATCTGTGTACACACGGAAAGTTTCTGACGCATCTGTGAAAGAAAAAGAAAAAAAAAGGAGAGATAGTTTGGGTTTATTAGCTTCTACGCTCTCACGGAATCAACATGAAAACGAGCTTGAATCGACAATACTTGTCTCTGCAAATGAAGGTGATACGGCCAATGGAAGGAAGAAAGCAGAGGAAGCTATCTGTAACATGACTTCCCTTCTCTTCATCCCAACATGATCTCTAGAACAACTGTTAACAGAGGAAAACAAAGACTGAGACTTTAATCAGATTCAGAACAAACCCAGATAATGAAAAGTAGTGACTTTCACTGGGACATAAATAGAGTCTTACGAAATCTGTTGTTGTTCCTCGTTGGAATTGTCTAGAGAAGAGATGACAGCAGGAATTGATGTACATCTTTTGGAATCTGGAAAGAACTGGCTCCAAGAATATGAAATTTGAAACAAGAACGGCGATGAAATAGTGAAGTGCCATAGAGAGAGATCGAGGACCTGTAGTGATCTTAATATAACGAGTCGAAACGCGGGGATTCGAAAAGCTCTGTGGAGAAGAAAACCATGGAGAAATCGCTGCCATGTGTTTCAAGATATGTCCGCTTCTGAGAGAAATCTATCGCCGTTTGGTGTTTCTATTTTTTATTTTTTATTCTAAATTATATTTTGCTTTGACAAAAAGAAAAATATTTATACATTTTGCTATGTGGGTGAGAGATATATTACTTATGTACATTTATAAAGTTATTTAAAATTTTCAAAATATAATTTTTTTTAAATTCTAAATCCTAAAGCTAAAAAATTGCTGGAAAACAAAAATTTTGTTTGTGTGTATTAAATATAAATTACATATTGGATTTGACCCATAAACAATGACACTAGTGTTCGAATTAACAGTGTTTCCATACAACAATATCCACACAAATTTTGTAGTTACAAGTTAAAAGCTTTATCTGAAAAGAGCGGATTATTCTTGTCATATAAAATTTCTAAAATGATCAGATCATAAATTAAGTACTTGAAACATGGTTTAAACCTGCATGACGTATCTTGTGTCACTAAACTGACAATGAGTTGGTTAGAAGACCTTCTCTTATTGTTGCTTGCTTCACTTCCTTGGCTCTTTTCAAAAGCAAACGAAGCGAGAATGTAGCGAGAAGCAGCGTCCGCCAAAACCAAGCCTTTGCATTCTTAGGATCCACTCTCCGAGCAAGCCACAACGCATAGACCGCTTCACTCACGTGCGCTGTCACCACGATCCCCGACGCTATCCGCAACACCAACATCGACCTGAAGAAAACCAGCGCAATGGCTCTAAGGAACGGTATGGGTCCAATGTCCGGTAGCCATGCGACCGATATGATGGCAGGCAATCCAATCACACAGAAAAGCCACGCGTAGATGCTCGGTCCATCGACTTCTCTCCTCTTCTTGTCTTTAAAATACGAAATGGTTTCGGTCATGGCTTCTTCCGGTTGTGTCTTGGGCTCGTACCCGAGTTCCTCCTTGGCTTTCTTGATCGAGTAGTAATGAGTCACCCCGACCTGTTCCATTAAGCTTAAGAAAATCGGTTTTTCTTTTTCTTCAATATATTCTCTAGTGTCATCAAGACTAGTCTCTAACAAACCTTGTAAACTTCTGGTGGGAGAATCAATGGCTGTGGAATCCACCACTGGTTAAGCAACGGTGATAGCATTGTGTATATAGCTTTGCATATATTTCCGAGTGAAACCGCAAGCGGAATAGATAGCCATGACTTGGGCAGGTCATAATCTAAACTCTTCAATAGTGGCTGGAGAAACTCGAAGAAGTTTATCGGATTACCTGCGAAAAAAACAAACATCAGGAATCGGTCGGCCTCGGAATAAATCGATCAGAGGAAAGTCTATTAAGAGTGTAAATTTTAGTATTTTATTACCATCAGAAACAAAGTAGGCCTTCCCTGCAGCTTTCGAGTGTTGAGAGAGTAAACCGTTGGTCGCTAGCATGAGCGCGAGGACAATATTATCCACGTAAATCCAGTCGGTTTTCGAGTTTGAATCGCCGATTTTGAAGAGGAATAAACCCAATCTTGCATCAGAGATTATCCTATCAAGATACTTCTCTTCACCCGGTCCATAAACAAGTGGACAACGAATCGCGCACGTAGACAAATGACTTTCATGTCCATTCCTAAACCCCCATTAACATATATATACAAAACGACGTAATTAGCATTACCATGTCCTCATTCGTTTTCCCAAGTTAGCTTAGGATCTATAACATTGTATACAACAACATATTGATTTAATTTTCACTTACTCAACGGTGCGACCGTTGTTCTTCAAAACCAACTGTTCGGCAATAGATTTAGTCTGATCATATGGACCGACGTATTGTTTTGAAGCTAAATAAGGGAGAGCTTCATCTCCATTCTCAATCTCTTTCCCACCAAAAACAACACCGTTCGAGCTCAAATACACTACCTTCGTGATCCCTTTCTTCACGCAGGTTTCCAAAACGTTACGCGTCCCTTCCACGTTGACTTCCTCGATCCGACGAGTCTGAACCATTTCTTTACCGGAGCCACCGTACGAAGCAAGATGAATAACACAGTCTACCCCATCAAGAGCCTCTTCTACGTCCTCTCTACTCACAACATCTCCTGACATATATATTAGGAACAAAGTATATTGTTAGAACATTTCATATTAGAATGGAAATAGATCTAACGACTAACAATATATTAAAATATGGACTAATTCACTCGTTGTCAATTGTTCTTGAGTCGGAAACATGATTTCAAAAATGTATGGTCAAGTTAATCATAATCTTGAGCTAGTGGATTCGGGTATATAGAGAGATATAAAAAATTTGAATACCGTATATGCAGTGGACGCCGGATTCTGTGAGACGGTCGGGCCAAGGAGAGGTGGTGCGGCAGTCGAAGGAGCGGACTTGGAGAGCACCACGGCGGAGCAGCTCAAGGCACACGGCGGAGCCGACTAAACCCAACCCACCGGTCACGGCAACAACTTTGCCTTGTATTCCTCTGTTCTCCTCTTCAATCACCTCCATTTTTTCGGTATGGTTTCTTCTTCGATATTCAATTTTGATATTGTTCCCAAAAATGGTCAACGAAGAGTTCAGTATATAAATTAAGGGCATGGCATGTTATGACATAAATTATATATATATATATATATAATAGGCGTTAAGGAGAAGAATCTCGTTGTCGTTTGAAGCACGTGTGCCAGCGGGATCACGTAGTGTTGATTGATCAAGACGATAAAGTTAACATGTTCATGTAGAATCAGAATCCGCCAGTTATGCTAATCGTTAAATACGACTTCTTGTTAATCAGCCAACGACAAAACGGAAGAAAGGTTACTTACGAAAATTATAGCTAATGGATGTTTGAGGTTTTCAAATCTCGAGTACGATAATACATTTACTTAGGACATGCAACACGCATATTAGCAATGACCTGGATTCTATGAATTTGTATCCGTGTTGTTGTTTTATAAAATCAAAAATCCAAATGACTGGTTGATTTATTATAATTGCATTATTGAAGACGAGTTTTTTTTTATAATTAAAACATTAAAGTTCAAATGTGGCAAAACATCGATACATAGAGAAGCATCAAATGTGGGTAATTTGGTTACAGGATTGCTTAGTCAGCTTGGTCAACAAAGTCTTAACACGTGGCTTCATCAGAGTGGTTACTTTGACCAGTTATATGATGGCTTCCTCATCCCGTCTCAACAAAATTCACCACCGGCAAGGTAATCGAGTGACGACGGTCAACCCTTTTCTGAAACGGAAGCTTCGCAGTCAACACCACCGGAACTCACCGGAGATCGCTACGGTACCCCCTCTCCGTTTTCATTCTGTTGATTATCTCTTCTCGAGTTACTTCGTTTTCGCCCCCAAGATATTTCCTGGGTTTTCAGCTTAGAATGTAGATTAGGTTTTTTTCTTTTAGGGTGTTGTCTTTTCTCCTTTACTTGTTCTTCTCAGCTTTGATTTTGGTTTTTCAAATCATAGCCTTCTCCAGGGCGACGATTAGTCATCGCTATATCGATGTTTATAGTCTAGGGTTTTAATCAGAAGATCCCAAATTATGCCCAATTTTGGATGCGAAAAAGGACGATTTCGAGAACTTTCAGCAATTAAATTCGTAGACATGATTGAGCTTTATATGATAATTCGACTGATTTGTACTATGAAACGCATTTTTCCAGATTTGAGTTTGAGTTTGAGCTTTATATGAAAATTCCAAATCATGTCTCTCTGTTCATTACCATTACAGAAAACTAACTTTCCATCTTTCTAATGATTTGAGTTTGGAAATTTGGCTCATCAGAAGTGATAAGCTTGTTCTTGGATCCAGCATAATTTGTCTGTTCTCTTGTTCGTCAAATTCTATGGTATAAAAATGGGATTGAAATGATTGAACTTGCTTCTTAGGATTAGCCCCTTTTAACTTTGCTTACTTCTTGTATAGAAAAGTCTTACTGGCCTCTTTGCTTACGTCTTCAAACATGACATGTTCCATGATTTGATTGTTTGTTAACTCCTTCTTTTTCTTCCTTAATAGAGAGGTAGGTTTGGATTCTATCCCTTGTGGAACACCATGAACCATCAGAATCATCAAGCTACTCACTCGAAAGTGATCTCTCATGTATTTTTCACCGGTACTGCTAAGCAAGGCTGTGCTGCTCCACCCATCGGTCTCGTCGACATTGGTGTGAGCGAAGCTGCCTACATCTTCAGGGTCTCTCTCCCAGGCATTGAGAAAAATCAAAGTAAGCTTTCACATTTCTTTTCTCCAAATGTGCTTTCAATACTATGGCTTTTGTTGGATAGTCAAAGAGCCGTCTCAATACAAAAGCTTTCCTCTACTTGTGCCACCTGTTGAAACCGGAATGGATTCATTATGTTTTGGGTTTCATAATGACCAATGACATGAGAAGAAAGTTTCATTCTTTCACAGTCTGTGTGTGAAAGAATTGTGATCCCAAATGCAATCTTCTTCTCATGTGTTGATAGATAAGATCAAATGTGAGATCCAGAGGGAGGGAAGAGTATGCATACAAGGAGTAGTACCTGAGATTGCGATTCCAAGCGACTCAGGATGCTTATACAGAATGCAAGTGCAGCAGCTCTGCCCGCCTGGTCCATTTTCCATCACGTTTAATCTTCCGGGACAAGTGGATCCTCGCTTGTTTTCTCCAAAGTTTAGACCTGATGGCATCTTTGAAGTTGTTGTCGTCAAGCTCGGAGTAGGCATCCCAACTTCATAGTTTTCACTAACTAGGATATTGTCAAGTGTTTTGTGTAGAAACATATGTTCACGATGATGCGATTTCTTAAGATGTGAAAATGGTACTGCTTTTATCAAATTGAATTTTAACGTTTCCACAATATTTTGGTCTCCATTTCAGATCACCTGATCCGTATTCGATCAAAATTTTATAAAATTATTTTAAGAAAAAAAAAATAACTCTTCAAAGAAAAACCTTTTTTTTTTTTGTTGTGCCCATCGTGAGAACAGAAGTAAAAAGGGAACTTTTTATAAATAACGTTGTGGAAGTCAACTAAAGAAAGTGGACTCGATCAACGGAGGTGTTTGTGTTGTTCCTCGCAGACAAAACAAAAGCATATTCCATAACCTCTCTCTCTCTCTCGAAGAAACTCTCCAAACATTAAAATGAAGAGACAGAGGCTTCCATTGTTCTCAGTTTCTGTGTCCTCAAAAATTAAGAATAAAAAAACCAAATTTTTATCTAAAACAATCGACGATGCCGGCGTTAAGAGTGTTATCGGCGTTAGATGCGGCGAGGATACAGTGGTACCACTTCAAGGCGATAATAGTCGCCGGAATGGGTCTCTTCACCGACGCATACGATCTCTTCTGTATAGCTCCGGTCATGAAAATGATCAGCCAAATCTATTACCACAAGGACTCAATCGGAACCGCCGTTCTCTCCACTTCCTACGCCATCGCTCTCCTCGGCACCGCCTTGGGTCAGCTCATCTTCGGCTACTTAGGCGACCGAGTCGGACGCCGCCGAGTCTACGGGCTCTGCCTCTTAATCATGGTTTTAAGCTCCTTCGGCTGCGGATTCTCCGTCTGCACGACTCGCCGATCTTGCGTCATGGCGAGTCTCGGATTCTTCAGATTCGTCCTCGGGCTCGGGATCGGTGGCGATTACCCTCTCTCCGCCACGATTATGTCGGAATTCGCTAATAAAAGGACGCGAGGAGCTTTTATCGCCGCCGTGTTCTCGATGCAGGGGCTCGGGATTTTGATGAGCTCCGCCGTGACGATGGCTGTGTGCGTGGCGTTTAAGAGCGCCGGAGAGGGGAGTTCGGAGGAAACGAGAGCGGCGGGGATGGAGACTTTGGCTCCGGCGGAATCGGATATTGCTTGGAGGTTGATTCTTACGATCGGTGCTCTTCCCGCGGCGATTACGTTCTACTGGCGAATGCTCATGCCTGAAACCGCCAGGTTCCGTTCACTTGAACTCTTTTCTTCTGCTCAAATTTTTTTTTTTTCCTATCTCAAATTTTTAATTATTTTCTGGCGTAAAAATAAAACAAGTATATTCGCGTATGGCACAAAAATATATTTTCCGTATTTTAATGTTTCTATGCATCATGTACTGTATATACTATTTCTGTCATTTTTTTGTCTTTTTGTTCACCAATTTTTTTTTATCTTTTAATATCGCCGTAATATAGATAAATAATTTTCTGCACTATCTTGTGTGACTTTGCTTCCTATACATCCCACATACAAACAAACCTTTGAAGTTTCTTAGATTATTAAAGTCTAACTACTAGCAATCGCGAGAAGAAACTATTTTTAAATAACTCTTTTATACGATAACAATTGTCACTATAGGTTACTTCGATCACAAACTAGATTCGTTTGATTACACCACTCAAACTTTAGTGTATTAATATAACATACGTATATGCTTCTGTATTTTGATAGCAATAATAATATCTAACAGTACTAATGTAAATGAATGTCTTGATTGACTTATAGTCCTCAAACAAGCGTTGGAAATTTTCAAATATGTAATGAAATCTCAATGTAGAATTATAATTTAAGTTAGTATTAGAAACTTTAGTCGTGTGCTAAACAAAAGTTCCACCCATGTGTTCCGTACGAAATAATGTTGGAGAAACTGAAACTAAATTCATGAAATTTAACCTAAATTCGATCTGATTTTGATCCGATGATAAACATAAATTATTAGTATATAGTATATTAGTATACCCTGTAATAATGTAAAGAGTGGGAACATCGTGGTTTGTTCCTAGGAAGTAATTAAGTTGACTTGTGAGGGAGATATACCGAACACAGTGGTATATACCTTTTAAGCTACCTCTCATGTTAACGTATCCAGATAGTATTCCGTTTTATTATGCAAAAATGTATAATATATAGTTTTAGTATGCCTTGTATGTATTAAGTATTCTTCCCAGGTATAATAAGCTCCAGCTAATAAACAGAGTCATATATAAGACTTTTTCTTAGTCAACTCTTTTATCAAGCTATCAAGTTATTTTCCTCTTTCGGTATATCTTTTATGAGTTACGAGTCTTATGACTAATTATCTCACTGATAATAAAACCTAGTATGTTAACTAACTAAAGTTTAATTAATTAATCCTATAACCTATTACTTATAATGCATGATGTTGACTAAAGTTTTTGAAAATGCATACAGATACACAGCACTAGTGGAGAACAATGTAGTCCAAGCAGCAAAAGACATGCAAAGAGTCATGTCCGTATCCATAACATCTCAAATGAACGAAGAAGACTCATTATCGGAAACACACCAACAACCACCGTCCTACAAACTCTTCTCTCGCCGTTTCCTCAGCCTTCACGGCCGTGACCTCTTCGCAGCCTCAGCCAATTGGTTCCTAGTCGACGTCGTCTTCTACACAAGCAACCTCCTCCTCTCTCAAATCTTCAATTTCTCCAACAAGCCTCTCAATTCCTCAAACGTCTACGACTCAGCCTTCGAGGTAGCTAAGCTCGCAGCCATCGTAGCCGCTTGCTCCACCATCCCCGGTTACTGGTTCACCGTTTACTTCATCGATAAAATCGGTCGAGTCAAGATTCAGATAATGGGGTTTTTCTTTATGGCAATTGTTTACTTGGTCGCTGGGATTCCGTACAGTTGGTATTGGTCTAAGCATGAGAAGACTAACAAAGGCTTTATGGTTCTCTACGGATTGATTTTCTTCTTTAGCAACTTTGGTCCTAACACGACTACGTTTATCATCCCGGCGGAGCTTTTTCCGGCGAGGTTTAGGTCAACGTGTCACGGGATATCCGGAGCTGCTGGGAAGTTTGGGGCGATTGTTGGGACTGTTGGTTTCTTGTGGGCCACGAAACACGATGAAGAGGACAAAGAGGACGTTTTTCCGGACGTGAAACGCGTGAGAATCGCGTTTTTGATCCTTGGTGGCGTTTGTATCGCTGGAATGTTGGTGACGTATTTCTTCACGCGTGAAACTATGGGAAGGTCGTTAGAAGAGAACGAAGAGGACGAGCTTGGTTCAACGTCAGCACCAGGATCATCTTCTGCGAGTGAGTTACTTGCGAGACAATAATGATTTTGAGATCAAACNTTTCTGGATGTTTGATACTCAACTTTTTCTTTTTTTGGTTCTTTCAGTTTTTTTTTTCTCATGCTTACTCGAATATTTTTTTCCGTTTTATAATTCGGTGATATATAAATGTCAAAGCTATAATCCTTTTATTCAATTTTTCTTCTTAACCAATTTATAAACAAAAGAAAGTTAAAATTGAGAATATGTGATATCAAACATGATTGAATATATCACTTGGTTTTGGTTGGGAAAGAAGCCATCTTGTTGATTCCACACAAACCTTGTGGTTTACCAGTGTTCCTCTTCATCCTAATGAAACCTTTTTCTCCCCATTTTGGTCCCCAAGAATTCTTCACTATGATGTAATCCATGCCCTTGCTTGTTCCGTACCCAACCGCGGCTACACCATGGTCTAGCTCGTCCCCGCACCGCCCATTAAACACGCCCTTCACACCACCCAATAAGAATTATTCAAAACCTCAAGAAAATAATATGTATTTCATTCAATTCATTAATTATTGATGATTTCTTGAAGATTGTAAAAGGTTAGAAATGAATGGATGTTAACTTACACCCTTATAGAACTGAAAGTCTCTACCAGAGGCTTCGATTGCGACACTGACTGGCTGATGAGCCAATGCCTTCAATAGACTCTTCTCGTCGTTAGTAGGCACATCTTGGTGCCCATTAATAGTTACCATCTCGGACTCATCCTGAAAAGAAAGAAAAAAAGAAAAAGAAAACGATGAGATTATAGGCTCTTTCTACTTTTCTATGCCGGATTCCTAACGCATATAGAGAGACCTTTTGCGTTTCGCAGATTCCTTCTTTCATAGCGTAAGGATAGTCTTCTTCCTTGCGAAGACCTCCGTTCTTGACTATATACTCAAAAGCATAGTCCATAAGACCACCGTTGCACCCATTGTTGTATGTTGTGTCACAATCTATGAGTTCTTGTTCAGACAATGTTGTCAAATTCCCAGTCACAATCTTGTTTATACCTTCCACTGCAGCAACGGTAGAGAAAGCCCAGCAACTTCCACAAGATCCCTGATTCTTTACGTAGCTCACAGCTCCTTTCTTTCTCCAGTCAACGGATTTAGGCAGAGCTTCGAAATCTCTGTAAGCAAACTCTTCGTGAGACCTCTCCTCGCGTCTCCTAGAGACAAGATCGGGTTTGAGCCCCAAATACTTCTTCTTGAACTCTTCCTGAGACATATCCGCAAACTCGTTGAGTCCGAGCCAATAGCTTTTCGTTTTCTTATTAGTCTCGTCGATGTGTTTTAGGTTGTCCTTGAAAACTTCAAACCTAAGAAACTTCTCCTCAACGCTCTCGTAAAGCTTTTCGGAATTGGAGATCCAATTCTCAAAGAGTTGGAAGAGTTTTTCGTGAGATTCCAAGTCTTCAGGTGCGTATCCAACGATGGAGTAATCGTGAGAAGCGGCAAAAGAGAGGGAGAAAGATGTGGCGGATAAGGCAAGAGCAAAACAGAGGATTCTAGAGGAGATAGCCATTTTTTGGGTTTAAAACTCTGTAATTGATTAGTCTGTTTATATAAGTCTCTGACTCTTAGAAGGATTAATAAATTATATCGATCATGTTGCTTTAAGGATAAATCTGTTTGAATCTCAATCTTGAATGAAGACTCAGTCTTTAAGCTTAGTTATGTTGCCCTTATGGTTTACTTTGAATCCAAGAAAACCTTTGTCTCAGAGTTTATGTTCCATTGATTGGGAAACAAGAGCAATAGTTAAGCCCATTCAGGCCCGTATATTAAACGCAAAAATATATGTTCGTTCGATGCGCAAGGCAAACAGAATACAGTTATTTTAAATTGTATATTAGTTTCCATAACATGACGATATTTAATGACAAAAAAGGTTGTGTAATTTAAATGGAAACGTACCATCAAAACACCCTCAAAAAAAATCTATAACAAATGTTGGAAAGATGCTTTCACGTTTTATATTCACATTCGAGTTACACATAACATACGTATTGGGTAACCTATCTTATCATCCTTAATACCATTTTTATATAATATTATCCAACATACCTATATGGCTACATATGATCATAAACAAACGCTGCAAAAAAAATTATATGATGAACAAAGGTTGAAAATATTTGTAATTTTGCCGTTTCTACGCTTATTATGTTCTAACCTTTTCATTCTTGAAGAAGTTTTCTTAATTAAAAAGAAAATAATAATAAGTTTTCTTAGGAGCTAATACTTTAATGTTACAATACAGAATAGAATTTGTTTCTAAAACAATAAGTTTTCTTAAGAACTAATACTTTAATGTTTCAATAAAGAATAGAATTTTGTCTAATGTCATTTGCTATATGTTTTTAATATCAGTCTACAACTAATCAGTTAGATACTAATTAGAGATACAATACAAGCATACGATTAAAAAAGGTTCGTAATCATAAATGCAATATTATATATATAGGATATAGAAAACCCTTTAACAAAATAAAAAAAAATGTGCATGCACGGTTGTATTGCCCCCCCCCCCCCCCCCCCCCCCCCCCCCAAATTTGCAACTTCTCAATCTCACCCATATTTATGAAGGCTTCGTCTGTCCCAATATCCTCAAGACATTTCACATTTATTGCCCATCCACTGTACGGACATCGTTCAATAATTCATAAACCAATCTACGCATCAAATTATCATTAAACTGGACCAAAATTATACATTAACCCATAAAGGTGTCATACATATCATATACATATAGAAATATCCATCTCTCTTGTAGAGTTGTAGTTGATTATATGATCAAGACTATGAGAATCAGACTACTCGCGTGACAATATTGTATATATAGGCTATGATTGCTACCCCCAAGATGAATGATGTACTGATTATTATATATGTAAGTTTTTATCAATCATATAGCGATTTGTGTTCAATTAGTTAAGTTTCACTTTTTCTTTTAGTACTTTTGTGTGTGCGTGTGTGTGTGTTTTTGTATGATTTTTCTATTACAGAGTGTTTTCAACTAGAATCGAATAAACTATATTTACTGGGTTCTAAGTGATTAATTATAAATTAAAATGAAATTTTGGATAAAACCAATTTATTTCGTAGAAATTTAAGAAGCAAAAGGCGAGAACAAAAAAAAAAGGATTGATTGTGAAGGGAAATGAGTGAGAGGTCGTTCTCTGGTGGAGCAGGTCGGTGCTGCCATTGTCCTTTCCCCTTCCTCCTTCATTTATTAGTTCTCCACCTTCTCCTTCTAACTTCCTCTTCGCCTTTTTTTTTTTTAATTTCAAATTTTCTTAAGATTTGGTGATATAGAGTGACTACTTTGTATGTATTTTGGTATATAACTTTTCAAATAAAACATAATTTAATATGAATATATGATCTTAGTTTAAGTTAATTTGAACTTGTGAAAACGAACGAAATGAGACGGCCATGTATATATATTTATGCGAGATGTTTATATTCAGGTGAAGCCGATATTTCACTCCTAATTGTAATTAATATTTTCCAACTTGGTATTTTCTCTAGCGAGCATTTTTTTTCTTGTCATTTTTCTAAGCTAAAATTTTATTATGGGCTTTTTGAAATAAACTTCGATAGATACATATATTAAATACAAACAGACAAAGACGAGCGATGGACCCCTTTGTCATTTGATTGACACATACTATAAGAGAAGTGTGACAAACAGTGTTCTATATTCATTTTAGTGATTTTTGTTTCACCTAATTTCTCAAACTTTAGTGTCACATATACTATATGTGAAATTATATACTAGCACAGTAATTCTGAAAAATATGGACTATTAATTTTGTACATTACTTCTGTTACACAGAAGCCAGTACCGTTTCTGCTTTGTTGAGTGGTCTAACTTTAATCGTTTTATTTCAAAATAAATTAAATGAAATAGCGTTACTGATTTTTTTTTTTTTACTAAAAATAAAAAATAGTGTTACTGAAATGACGTAGTACGACGATAAAAAAAAGGTTTCCAAAGTATGCTAGCCCTTGCTGCTTTAACTACTAATTGATATTCTGCCAAGTTTAATGATATTATAGCAGACAAATTAATTTAATATATAACTAAATGAAAAATTGTTACTTTTTTTTGACAGGGCCAATAATATTTGTTTGTGATGCAGATGATGAACAGCACTATAATTTAGTAGACCGACTGTATCACTTGGGCAATAATTAACTGAAATAGGAAAAAAATAACAATTTTGAGGAGAAATAAAAAGGATAAAAAAGAGAGTCACAGAAATATCATCAGAGCTAGAGGGATAGACCCCCTGGAGAAAAATAATTTTAGATTTTAAATAGTACAGAAACTATATAATAAGCTTTTAATAATGGGTAGGCTTAGGTAAGCCTATGCAAGTACAGCAGGTTTTGAATTATTGGATGAAACATTTGTTCAGTATCGAGATTTACTTTTATAAATCTATTTATATAAAATTATAAATTGTAGGGTTGTGTAGGATTTAGGGTAAAAGAATGACTTGGGAGATTTAACATAAGATCGTGTGGGCAGTTAATATTTAGTGAGATAGATAGTGTATAGTACGTTTGCATTTATTACAATTTTACCTGATTTTTATATCATTCTACGCACGTGTCACCGCCGACATCTGCTATCCTCTACTGTTTCATTTCATTTTATACTCCAAACAAATTTCGATAATAAATAAAAATGAAATAATTTCATTCCATCTGTTTGTGTTTCGCAAAATTATGTGTGCCTGAATATTGTACACCAAACGAAACGTAAATACTATACAGTAACAAATTTGTTTTTGTGTGGTTGATTTATGGATTTTGATTTCAGATAACCCCAACAAATTTGATTCGAACCGAATCGAAAAAGTTGACAAAGGTAATAAACAATTTAATTTGGTTAAAATGGTGTAAGTTTTAGATATCCCAAATTTCAATAAAACCGAGTAAGAAAATGTACCAATTTTTTTTATAAAAAAGTTGTAATACAGAAATGATTTTAACCGTTGTGAAATATAAAAGAGAGAGTGGTTACAGAAAACAAATAAGGAAATGAAAGGAATTGGGATCTCAGGGCGAATGTGTATAAAATAATAAATAAAAAGGTCTGACTCATGAATGTATAATGATATGCTTACACCCGCACGCATAAACCTCTGCCATCTTTACTGCACACTCTTTTCCTTTTTCTTCTTAAAAGTAAAATCTAGAGTATTTGCTTTCGTTTTGATGATAACCATAAAATGCAAACTTCTTTCAATGACATTATTTATTTGATATTTCTTGAAATCTGAAAACTTCAACTGAGACGATAAATCTTTTTGGTTGAGAAATCATCGATTGGTATGATGAGATAACCTCATTCTCAGAATCTTTAATGTATAACGGTTTACTCTTTTCAAACTGCACACTGCAAATTTTTAAATAGTTTTATTGAATCAAATGTAATTTTGATATATCCTAGAAACACACATAATTTAGTGGTGTGTTGGATCAACTTTATTACTATTTATCAACCAGGATAAGATAATCTTGAAGAGTTGATATACGCACTTTTACCAAAAAAACTGGTTTAGTGAAGAACTCTTAAAATATCGAATGGGTGTTGGTAGGGATCTATTTCAACTACCCCAAAAATATGTTTTATGAACCAGTTCTATTTCGTCTTTAGTTAATATAACAAAAAAAACAAATGCTTGGTTTCTGTTGAAAAATATAATTAGTCATATCTTACAGTAAAATTTAGATAAAAGATAAAAAATAACTATAAATGTGACTTAAAAACTGAAATGATCCATTGACCAATCGAGTAGTCATTAACGAAAGATCATAACTTAACATCACATTGTCTCAATCAAAACTCCAAAGACCATAAGAATTTCGCTAGAGCAGTGTAGTGATAAAAACACAAAACGGCAAAAAGTTGTTTTTGCATTTTAGAATGTTATAAAAAATTGATTATTTGCATAGGAAATAAAAAGAGGAAAATAGAAAGAGACTCCTGAAAGCTCCCCAGGTGAGGGCAAATAGCAGCCACTGCTCCCTGAATTTCACAGCCTTTATCATCAATGCTCCTCTAACCTCAAACACTCAAAATCCACACATCTATACACACACCTCTACATATACTCTATCTCTCTCTCTCTCTCTCTCTCTTATATCTCTATTATATCTTCGATTAATGTGCCGTTTTGTATATAAATATATAATCTTGCACACAATAAGGTTATACTCACCATCACCTTTTCTATCATTGCTCTCTTTGTTCTCCTTTTTCGTGTCTCTTCGAGTAACAAGACTTTAAAAAGTCTCTTTCCGGCCGTTATAGTAAAAGATGATGCTTGCCGTGGAAGATGTTTTGAGCGAACTTGCCGGAGAGGAAAGGAACGATAGAGGATTACCACCTGGTTTCCGGTTTCACCCGACAGACGAAGAGCTCATAACATTCTACTTAGCCTCCAAAGTCTTCCATGGAGGTCTCTGCGGCATTCACATCGCCGAAGTTGATCTTAATCGCTGCGAACCTTGGGAACTTCCTGGTAAAACATTCATTATATCTTTTTTGTTGGTCTAAGTGTTAAGAAAAAAACATTCATATCTTCTTTCCTCTAAAAAGATCTTTTCTAAACATCTTCTTAATTTTGTTGTATGAAGAAATGGCGAAGATGGGAGAGAAAGAGTGGTACTTTTATAGTCTAAGGGATAGGAAATATCCAACGGGGCTAAGGACTAATAGAGCCACTAGTGCTGGTTATTGGAAGGCTACCGGAAAAGACAAAGAAATATTTGCCGGCGGCGGCGGTGGAGGAGGAGGAGGAGCCCTTGTTGGGATGAAGAAGACGCTTGTGTTCTACAAGGGGAGGGCCCCACGTGGCGTCAAGACTAAGTGGGTCATGCATGAGTATCGCCTCGAAACCGACCTTTCACACCGCCACACGTGCAAGGTAAAAATAAACTCTGTTACTTTAGCCCCACACGTGCGTCTCTTTAAATTTTTATACTACTCCCAATTTAATACAGTATGACATTATTATTTTTCTTGTCGATTTATGAGTTGACTTTATTGACACGAAAAGCTGAAAAGAAAATATTTCTCCTTCGTTTTTACAATTTTAACTCTGTTACTTTACTCCCACATTTGCGAATACTAAACATTAATACGAATTTGATGTTTTTATTGTCAACTAATGAGTTGACTTTTTACAACGCTGAGTTGAAAAGAAAGGTTTAACCGAAAATATTTCACCTTTTTCCCCATTTTACATTTTTTATTTTTATTTTTATTTCCCAGTAGTAGTAATGTGTATTGTCATTATTTTGGTTTGGCTGGTATGGGGAGGGACAGGGGAGAGAGCAGTTTAGATGTGATAGATTTGATATAAAACTGTACGTGTGGATGTCAACAACACCAAACACACCTTGCCGTTTCCTGTTCTTCCATGCTACACTGTTGTGTCGTTTTCATCACTATTGCTTTCTTTAATTAATTACATTCATGTATCATCATCATAAATCAGTTGGTCAGGCTCACATTTCAAACAAGATCTCTACCGATCTTGGTTAGGTGTGAATATTATGAATAATACATATATGTTTAAATAACTATATACATATTACTTGGAAAACAAAATGTCTAATAACATTTTTGATGTTACACAGGAGGAATGGGTTATTTGCAGAGTGTTCAATAAAACAGGAGATAGAAAAAATGTTGGAATCCATAACCAAATCAGCTACCTCCATAACCATTCACTCTCAACAACACATCATACTCATAACCATAACCATTATCATCATCTTGAAACCTTGCCTCCTCTTCTAGAACCTTCCAAAACNATTGATTATTTGCATAGGAAATAAAAAGAGGAAAATAGAAAGAGACTCCTGAAAGCTCCCCAGGTGAGGGCAAATAGCAGCCACTGCTCCCTGAATTTCACAGCCTTTATCATCAATGCTCCTCTAACCTCAAACACTCAAAATCCACACATCTATACACACACCTCTACATATATACTCTCTCTCTCTCTCTCTCTCTCTCTCTCTCTCTATTATATCTTCGATTAATGTGCCGTTTTGTATATATAAATATATAATCTTGCACACAATAAGGTTATACTCACCATCACCTTTTCTATCATTGCTCTCTTTGTTCTCCTTTTTCGTGTCTCTTCGAGTAACAAGACTTAAAAAAGTCTCTTTCCGGTTATAGTAAAAGATGATGCTTGCCGTGGAAGATGTTTTGAGCGAACTTGCCGGAGAGGAAAGGAACGATAGAGGATTACCACCTGGCTTTCGGTTTCACCCGACAGACGAAGAGCTCATAACTTTCTACTTAGCTTCCAAAGTCTTCCATGGAGGTCTCTGCGGCATTCACATCGCCGAAGTTGATCTTAACCGCTGCGAACCTTGGGAACTTCCTGGTAAAACATTCATTATATCTTTTTTGTTGGTCTAAGTGTTTAAGAAAAAACATTCATATCTTCTTTCCTCTAAAAGGATCTTCTCTAAACATCTTTTATTTTGAGAAGTTTATAAAACTCTTTTATTTTGTTGTATGAAGAAATGGCGAAGATGGGAGAGAAAGAGTGGTACTTCTATAGTCTAAGGGATAGGAAATATCCAACGGGGCTAAGGACTAATAGAGCCACTAGTGCTGGTTATTGGAAGGCTACCGGAAAAGACAAAGAAATATTTGCCGGCGGCGGCGGTGGAGGAGGAGGAGGAGCCCTTGTTGGGATGAAGAAGACGCTTGTGTTCTACAAGGGGAGGGCCCCACGTGGCGTCAAGACTAAGTGGGTCATGCATGAGTATCGCCTCGAAACCGACCTTTCACACCGCCACACGTGCAAGGTAAAAATTAAACTCTGTTACTTTAGCCCCACACGTGCGTCTCTTTAAATTTTTTATACTACTCCCAATTTAATAAGTATGACATTACTATTTTTCTTGTCGATTTATGAGTTGACTTTTTTGACACGAAAAGCTGAAAAGAAAATATTTCTCCAATTCGTTTTACAATTTTAACTCTGTTACTTTACTCCCACATTTGCGAATACTAAACATTAATACGAATTTGATGTTTTTATTGTCAACTAATGAGTTGACTTTTTACAACGCTGAGTTGAAAAGAAAGGTTTAACCCTGTCTCTTATACACATCTTACATATAGAAATATCCATCTCTCTTGTAGAGTTGTAGTTGATTATATGATCAAGACTCAGAGAATCAGACTACTCGCGTGACAATATTGTATATATAGGCTATGATTGCTACCCCAAGATGAATGATGTACTGATTATTATATATGTAAGTTTTTATCAATCATATAGCAGCGATTTGTGTTCAATTAGTTAAGTTTCACTTTTTCTTTTAGTACTTTTTGTGTGTGGTGTGTGTGTGTTTTTGTATGATTTTTCTATTACAAAGTGTTTTCAACTAGAATAAAAAAAACTATATTTACTGGGTTCTACTTCTAAGTGATTAATTATAAATTAAAATGAAAGTTTGGATAAAACCAATTTATTTCGTAGAAATTAAAGAAGCAAAAGGCGAGAAAAAAAAAAAAAGGATTGCTTGTGAAGGGAAATGAGTGAGAGGTCGTTCTCTGGTGGAGCAGGTCGGTGCTGCCATTGTCCTTTCCTCTTCCTCCTTCATTTATTAGTTCTCAACCTTCTCCTTCTCCTTCTAACTTCCTCTTCGCCTTTTTTTTTTGTTTAATTTCAATTTTTTCTTAAGATTTGGTGATATAGAGTGACTATTTTGTATGTATTTTGGTATATAACTTTTCAAATAAAACATAATTTAGTATGATCTTAGTTTAAGTTAATTTGAACTTGTGCAAAACGAACGAAACGAGACGGCCATGTATATATATTTTATGCGAGATGTTTATATTGTGTAGTTTACTTTTAGCAGGTGTAGCCGATATTTCACTCCTAATTGTAATTAATATTTTCCATCTTGGTATTTTCTCTAGCGATCATTTTTTTTTCTTGTCATTTTCTACGCTAAAAAATTATTATGGACTTTTTGAAATAAACTTCATTACATACATATATATTAAATACAAACAGACAAAGACGAGCGATGGACCCCTTTGTCATTTGATTGACACATACTATAAGAGAAGTGTGACAAACAGTGTTCTATATTCATTTTAGTGATTTTTGTTTCACCTAATTTCTCAAACTTTAGTGTCACATATACTCAGTCTGCATATACTATATGTGAAATTACTAGCACAGTAATTCTGAACAAAATGGACTATTAATTTTGTACATTACTTCTGTTACACAGAAGCCAGTACCGTTTCTGCTTTGTTGAGTGGTTTAACTTGAATTGTTTTTTTTTCAAAATAAATTAAATGAAATAGTGTTACTGATTTTCTTTTTTACTAAAAATAAAAATAAAATAGTGTTTACTGAAATGACGTAGTACGACGATAAAAAAAAAGGTTTCCAAAGTATGCTAGCCCTTGCTGCTTTAACTACTAATTGATATTCTGCCAAGTTTAGTGATATTATAGCAGACAAATTAATTTTAATATATAACTAAATGAAAAATTGTTACTTTTTTGACAGGGCCAATAATATTTGTTTGTGATGCAGATGAACAGCACTATAATTTAGTAGACCGACGGTATCACTTGGGCAATAATTAACTGAAATAGGAAAAAATAACAATTTTGAGGAGAAATAAAAAGGATATAAAAGAGAGGGTCACAGAAATATCATCAGAGCTAGAGGGATAGACCCCCTGGAGAAAAATAATTTTAGATTTTAAATAGTACAGAAACTATATAATAAGCTTTTAATAATGGATAGGCTTAGGTAAGCCTATGCAAGTACAGCAGGTTTTGAATTATTGGATGAAACATTTGTTCAGTATCGAGATTTACTTTTATAAATCTATTACTATAAAAATATGTTAATATAAATTGTAGGGTTGTGTAGGGTTTAGGGTAAAAGAATGACTTGGGAGATTTAACATAAGATCGTGTGGGCAGTTAATGTTTTAGTGAGATAGATAGTGTATAGTACGTTTGCATTTATTACAATTTTTTACCTGATTTTTATATCATTCTACGCACGTGTCACCGCCGACATCTGCTATCCTCTACTGTTTCATTTCATTTTATATTTTATCATTATCGNTCCCATCCCTACTCTACGATGATCCCCATCAAAATTACAACAATAACCTTCTCCATGGATCATCAGGCCACAACGTCGACGAGCTCAAAGCCCTCATCAACCCAGTCGTGTCTCAGCTCAACGGAATCATCTTCTCTCCGGGAAACAACAACAACAACAACAACAACAACAATGAAGAAGACGACAACTTCGGCGTCAAGACAGAGCAATATTCGAATGGTGGCAATAACGATCTTGACGTACGAGACTACTTGGATAATCCTCTTTTTCAAGAAGCGGGTTACAGTCTGCTGGGTCTTTCGTCTTCTCCTGGACCTCTTCACATGCTATTAGATTCTCCATATGTCCTTTAGGTTTCCAGCTGTAGAATTTTGGCCCTTGGACTATATATATTTGGCCTTGTTTTATTTCCACGTTTTGTAAAATACTACAAATTAATATAACTATTATTATTCCTAAGATCCAAAGATCTTCTGTAGATTAGGGACTTTCTGATTAAAAAGTTTTTAAAAAGTTATGTGGCTGCTGCAGCCTTGCAGGTAAAGCTATTAGTGTGTTACTTTTGATGAACTGTATTTGTGGGCGTTTCACTGTTCGATGTGATGTCATAAATACGAGTAGTTTTTGTAACTATTCTGACGTCATTGTTTTATGTGTTTTTCTTTGGATGGACTATTTCTTTTCTATTTGCACAAAAAAAAGAGGACTATTTCTTTTCTTTTTTAATTAAATATTTATTTTTTCCAACTTGTGTTCAATATTTCGGCTGAGTTGCTAAATTCGGCCGGTTAGGCGAGCTACTATGACTTTTTGACATTGGATTTTTCACCACGCATAAGCGTTGTTTTGGTTAGCCACGCATAAGCGTTATCCAAAAATATTAATTCCGCGGTGCTCCAGGTTCAAACTGTGAAGCCCATTAAACATCAAGAGGCCCAGGAAACGATAATAACTCAAATACTGCAATATCTCTATATAAAGTACCGCTGATAAAAATAAAAAAAATCAACTATCAATAATAAAAGCAATTATGCAGATCAAACGAGTCAAAAATTGATGGTAAAATGTTAACAAGTGTGTTAGGAATCCATAATCAGAAATATAAGTTGTATGTGCAATCTATTAATTGTCAATTGGTTTAGAATTTAAAGTTCATGAATTATGGAGTATATTGCTAGATCTCATCATATTTCCGATATAAAATGTTTATTATTCATTTTAAAAAATTCGAAATTTTCAGATCAGAAATATAAAATCCTCAAAACTAAGGGGGTGTTATTGGTTCTTGTATTTTAATGGATTTAGAAATTCTCTTTGGATTTCTAAAATCCATGAATTTTAAAATCACGCAAGTGGATTTCAAAGTCAAACAAATGGATTTCAAAATCAAATATATGGATTATTATGGATTTCAAAATCAAATATATGGATTATTATGGATTTCAAAATCAAATATATGAATTATTATGGATTTCAAAATTAAATATATTGATTATTATGAATTTAAATAGTTTAGAAAAAAACAAAACAAAATATTTTTCGTATCATCTATTATTCTATTAAGAATGTAAAAAATTTTCCCACATCTTTGTTGCAATTATTGCTCTCAATTGATTGGCATGTTCTCTTTGTTGATCTTGGGTTCCAAGTACTTCCTCGTGAACATCGTCGTTATTGTTATTAACTTCTTCAAGATCTTCTTCTTCATCACTATTTGTTTCTTACGGAAAATTATCCGTTCGACAAAACTTTCGAAGAAAGTTGTGTAAACCAGCACACGCAAATACGATCTCCGTTTGCGTCTTATAAGGAAAAGGAGGTGCAGACTTAAAAATTAGGAATCGAGATTTGAAGATACCAAAAATTCGCTCAATAAAGTTTCTCAAGAATGCATGGCGATGGTTAAACAACTCCTTTTCATTTTGTGGAGTAGAATCTTGACCAGAAAACTCTTGTAGATGATATCGAACGCCACGATATGGAGCTAAAAAATTTTGACGATTTGAAAATCCACAATCAACTAGATACATTTTTCCTGAAAAAATAATAATAAAGTAATTACTTATCTCATTAAAAATAATAAAGTAGTTACTAATTAAAATAATATATATATTATAATATACCTTCTGGAATTGGTAATCGATTAGTGTTCTTTGTNTTTGCGAATACTAAACATTAATACGAATTTGATGTTTTTATTGTCAACTAATGAGTTGACTTTTTACAACGCTGAGTTGAAAAGAAAGGTTTAACCGAAAATATTTCACCTTTTTCCCCATTTTACATTTTTTATTTTTATTTTTATTTCCCAGTAGTAGTAATGTGTATTGTCATTATTTTGGTTTGGCTGGTATGGGGAGGGACAGGGGAGAGAGCAGTTTAGATGTGATAGATTTGATATAAAACTGTACGTGTGGATGTCAACAACACCAAACACACCTTGCCGTTTCCTGTTCTTCCATGCTACACTGTTGTGTCGTTTTCATCACTATTGCTTTCTTTAATTAATTACATTCATGTATCATCATCATAAATCAGTTGGTCAGGCTCACATTTCAAACAAGATCTCTACCGATCTTGGTTAGGTGTGATTATTATAAATAACACACACACACACACACACATATATATATATATATATATACATATACATTACTTGGAAACAAAATGTCTAATAACATTTTTGATGTTACACAGGAGGAATGGGTTATTTGCAGAGTGTTCAATAAAACAGGAGATAGAAAAAATGTTGGAATCCATAACCAAATCAGCTACCTCCATAACCATTCACTCTCAACAACACATCATACTCATAACCATAACCATTATCATCATCTTGAAACCTTGCCTCCTCTTCTAGAACCTTCCAAAACCCTAGCCAACTTCCCATCCCTACTCTACGATGATCCCCATCAAAATTACAACAATAACCTTCTCCATGGATCATCAGGGCACAACGTCGACGAGCTCAAAGCCCTCATCAACCCAGTTGTGTCTCAGCTGAACGGAATCATCTTCTCTCCGGGAAACAACAACAACAATGAAGAAGACGACAACTTCGGCGTCAAGACAGAGCAATATTCGAACGGTGGTAATAACGATCTTGACGTACGAGACTACTTGGATAATCCTCTTTTTCAAGAAGCGGGTTACAGTCTGCTGGGTCTTTCGTCTTCTCCTGGACCTCTTCACATGCTATTAGATTCTCCATATGTCCTTTAGGTTTCCAGCTGTAGAATCTTGGCCCTTGGATTATATATTTGGCCTTGTTTTATTTCCACGTTTTGTAAAATACTACAAATTAATATAACTATTATTATTCCTAAGATCCAAAGATCTTGATCTTCTGTAGATTAGGGACTTTCTGATTAAAAAGTTTTTAAAAAGTTATGTGGCTGCTGCAGCCTTGCAGGTAAAGCTAGTAGTGTGTTACTTTTGATGAACTGTATTTGTGGGCGTTTCACTGTTCGATGTGATGTCATAAATACGAATAGTATTTGTAACTATTCTGACGTCATTGTTTTATGTGTTTTTCTTTGGGTGGACTTTTTCCTTTTTTTGTAATTAAATATTTATTTTTTCCAACTTGTGTTTAATATTTTGGAACTGTGAAAATGGCATTTCGGCTGAGTTGCTAAATTCGGCCGGTTAGGCGAACTGTAAGCGTTGTTTTGGTTAGCCACGCTTCTTATCCAAAAATTCTGAGCGAGCAAGCGGTTATCTAAAAAATATTAATTCAAGGTTCAAACTGTGAAGCCCATTAAACATCAAGAGGCCCAGGAAACGATAGTAACTAAAATACTATCGGTATGTTATCAGAAATATAAGTTACTAAACGATCAATAATAAAAGCGATTATGCAGATCAAACGAGTCGAAAATTGATGGTCAAATGTTAACAAGTGTGTTAGGAATCCATAATCAGAAATATAAGTTATATATGCAATCTATTAATTGTCAATTGGTTTAGAATTAAAAGTTCATGAATTATTTGGTATATTACTAGATCTCATCATATTTCCGATATAAAATGTTTATTATTCGTTTAAAAATGATGATTTTTCTGTTTCATCTTAAACTGAATTCCATCCATGAAACCTACGAAACTTAAAAGAACTATTATGTAATCTTGTTTTTGAAAAACGTATGATCTAAAAAAATTTGAAATTTTCAGATCAGAAATATCCTCAAAACTAATAATATATATATGCACATATCTATTTCCTATAAAAAAAATACTTTGTGCATTAGGAATGTAGTCTTATTTAAGCGTGCAATACCAAAGAGAAATTGCTTTAAGTCTATCAAATTCAAATTAGAACATTACGTTAATTAATGCGTTCTGAGAAAATATGTACACTTCCTTAAACCTTCATAAATATTCAACCGATGATGATTTTATTTACCTATAACACCTAGCTATGGAATAAAGCAATCATAAAAGTGGTGGTGGTCTAGTGGTTCTTGAGGAAGAGTTGTCCTGTTATTCTAGGCCAGGACCGATTCTTTTTAAATGTGAAATTGTTAATTTAGGAAGAGTATGTGATTCCCTAAATTATATTAAAAAAATATATATAAATTAACAAAAGGATCTAATTAGCTAACAAATCATGCAAAAACATGTACTAGCTATTGACGTAATGTTAATAAAGAGGCTCATCATTTTTCAACGAGAATTTGTAGTTCCTCTTATTAGCAAACAAAAGGCATCTCTTCTCTTTCTACTTCCTACTCTTTCTTTGTGATATTTCGTTGTGATTCAACAGAAAATATTCATTATAATGAGAATTTAGTAATATGATTAGAGAGCTAGGTAACATAATGCTATCATCTATCCATGGAGATAATTAGATAAAGGCATAATGCCAAGGGATAAGCTAACAGATCATGCACATGCACGTACAATATACAACGAAAAAATAAAAGGAGATGCCTGGTATATATGAAAATTGAATTCATTTTTGTGCAGAAAAAATATGAAATTCTATAAGATTGAATTATATTGTTGTCAATAGGTATAAATCAACTACTTTGGGTGAATGGCATATAGTTTGCTTTCAGCTCGAAAGTTTTAATTAATGATTGAGCATTATTATTACCACTACGAGCTATATCATCAAAGCTAATAAGCTAAGCTATAATAGTTAAAGGAAATAATTGATGGATATTTTGTGATAAAATGCTATGTATATTCAATGTCAATTCTGCATTAGGTTTTTTATATCACAAAATTTCTATACACATTTTAAATTATACGATTAAATAAGATCAGCACTTAGCACATGGACTCACTTTCCATAGTGGAAAAACTCGTGGTGAATGCTCTGATAGTTCGCGATGGTGGACCATCATTATTCGTACGTGTTTTATTTGATGGCTACACGGATAAAGATAAATAATCCATATACTTAGTTTTTTTTTCGTGTGCGTAATTATCCTACATCTTGACTAAGTATTATCAAATTACTTTCTCATTGTCTTAATTCGCACTTTAGTTGTACTCTGAAGATATTGGCGATCTTTTGTTAGGTCAATGTTGGACGACAAAATAAGACCATCTTCATGGTCATTTTCGAAGTCCTAATAATTTAAAGTCGCGTTTGATGATTTAGTGGGATACAGGCTCGTGTTCCCAATATTTTATAAAATACTTCTAACAGAAAAACATGAATAAAATTAATATATAAAACCCGACAATTAGTTTGCTGCTTTATTAATGGAAAAGGGAAAAGAGAAAAAACTCACACAATACACATCACACCATCTGTTCCACGCAGACTGGTCCATCTGTCTACTTTCACATGTTTATTATGGAATATTCCATTAGTTATAATCGAATTTGTAGCAACGAACAACTAACATTTTATTAGATTAATTAAGTCCATTATGCTTCTATACATGAAATTAGACGTAAACCACACATACAATACAAGGACAAGGCATATGTATCTTATGTCTTACATGAGATTCATATACAGAACTGGCATGTTCTATCAAATGAAACAAATTGTTTTATGAGGAAATGTTGATTTATATACTATGACAGTTAAAGAAGAGTGTGGAGTTAATTAGATATGATTATATATAACTAATCATATATTCATATTTAACTATTAGTTAGATATTTTACTACGATATTAAGTATTCTTTTGGCACGACATAGAACCATTAATGAATTCATTCACGTTACCATCGCATATCCCCGCACCATATACTCCCTCTATTTCTAAATAAAGATTGTTTTGGAAAAAAAATTTGTTTCAAAATGTTAGTTGTTTTCAATTTTTTAGGTGTATTTATTATCATTTTTTACTTACTTTACCCTTTATAACATTTATTGTTTAAAAAAAAACTTAAGTAACAACTAATTAAACAAGGTTATAAAAGTCTTTGTTTAAGTTTTCTTAATATGTGTGAAAAACTTAAAACAACCTTCTTTAAAAAACAGAGGGAGTATAAGCTAATGGGTACAGATCCCCAAAACAAAAAAAAGTAATCGAGCTTCTGGTAATTTTAATTTTGTATGATCTCTGGTTAGTTCACAAAATTATGCCGATAATCTATAAACGATATATTGATAAAAATTAATTCCTATGCAATCTAAAAATAAATAAAGTGTTTAAAAAAGAAGTGTTCATTAATCATTCCATTCCATAATACATTTACAATAAATATATATACATAATAGACTAACATTATCCTTTAAAAATGACAAGGAACAGTTTCTAATATTTGTGTCATAGATTTATTTATTTTATTTTAAAGGAAACAAAAAATGGGAAAGGTCTAAAAAGAATCAAGGCAAGACGTTATTTGGATCATCTTCGCGTTGCTTGATTCGGGTATCGGGTTCGGATCCTGAGCTCGAGCTACCGGGTAACCCGCCACATTTTTGACACCTGGCAACCACCAAGATCTGACGGCAGGAAGGACACGAAGAGTGAGACCGAAGCCACGTGTCGATACACGACACGTGGAAACCGTGGCCGCACTGCGGCAACACCCTGAGCTCGTCGCCGGCGGCGAATTCCGACAGACAGATCGCGCACTCGGCGAATTTCTCCGCCGGGGGCGAATCCGGCGAGTAGGTGAGCTTCGGCAGAGATCGAAGTACTTTCTTCTTCAATCCTTTGTTAGCCGCAGCTGCCGGCGGTGGATGAGCCTGACCCGAATCAGCGCCGGATCTGTTAGCGGCGGCCATACGACGGAGCCAGGCGCATCGAGAGACGGCGAGTAAGCCGAGGACGCAGATGAGTGCACAGAGAAGAGCCGCTATGATGACTACAAGATCGGAATTCAAAGCCGGAGAAGCTTCAGAAGCCGTTGGAGAATTGGCTTCCTGAAGAAGACGAGAGAGAAGACGCGCCATCGCAGAGAGAGAGAGAGATTAGGAGTGATTAATTTGAAAAATTTGAGAGGGATTAGGAGTGTGAGCGTTTTTTTCGGGAGGCAGAGAGGAAATGGATTTATAGTGAGCGATCATCGATCTTGTTGGTAATAATATCGCTTTCTGTTTTAAGGTTATTTTCGTAATTTAGTAATTAGTCCAAATTTGTTGCCTTTAGTCAAAAGACTCATGAAAACTCTCATTTTGAGTCCTTTTCTTGCAATGTTTTTTTTGTTTGTCGTCTATTAACGACGCTCTCAAGTTTTTACGTAAAACAAGACGAGGATTTTTTTGTTTTTGTTTTTTTAATACCTTAAACCTGTTACCTATATACTATTATCTCGGTACATAAGTAAGTTATATATCATTTACACTTAAATATATCAAAAAGTCTCACACATCTTGTTTGGTTATAATTCCTACCTCATTGCTCCAATTTTTATGGGATGATTACGGTTTACCTAACACCTTTAGACCTAAATATTTAATATTCATTACTAGAAAAATATATGCCTATATATTAATTGGAATGGTCTGATTTTTTTTTTTTTTTATGTATTGGAAATCTGGATTATATAAAAACACTCCAATCTATCGGATTATACAAAAACAAAAAAAAACTATGTGGAATGATTAATAGTTTTGGTGGATTGAAAAAAAAAAACATTTAAATTTGGGTGTATGAGATAGTGGTGCGTGTGGGCTCACACACACATGATGGAAGTGGCAGAAGCGTGTGTGTGCGATGTGATGCCTTCTTCCTTGGACCATTGAACACCAAAACACGAGATAGACTGATAAGCTGTGTGTGTAATTGTGTATCCCTTATCCTAACATTAAACAAACTATTAATCGTCACTTTGTCCTCCACCGCGGTTAAAAACATAATCAACTATATGGAATATGGAATATGGAATATGGAATATGGAATATGGAATATGAACTTAATAGTTTCCATATATATAGTTGATAAATGATGTATAGAACTTGGATCAAATACATTTTTTTAACTAAAAACGCAAAAAAATGAATATAATTGCTCGAGGCTAAGTTCTATTATTGTTTTTTTTTCTCTCCCTTTTATGGTAGAGCCAACATGTGGGAAACTAGACGAATTTTAGAAAAATCAGTCTTACCCAAGAAAGATGATAATGCCTTGGGTAAAGAAAGACTACGTACGTACAACAATTTGTTAAATGCATATTCCACTGGTAGATCTAGACTTCTAGTACTACTATTTTAATCCATTGCTATTCTTTATATTTCGTTAATAATATACTCGAGTATTTTAAGTATATTTTTTGACAATGGATGATACACATGTTGCGATAAATTCTTAATGACGTTTGACCTAGTGGAGAAATGTGATTCTCTCTATCTACGTACTATAACGACCTTTGAAATCACGAAAAGAACATTTTCTTTTTTTATTAATGGCTGCTAGACAATTTAAAAACCACAAAACCTGGATCGTTTGTTATAGCTTATAACTAATAAACTGTAATAACAACTTTTTCAAAAATGTTACGTACGTTAGGAGATAGATGATTTACGAACGTTCTGTGAAGTCTTTTCCAAGTATATAAATTTTTTGATATTGCGTCTCAAGAAATGTTCAAGAAATTTTCGTTTATTAAAACCCCGACAATCCACTTTCAAAATATCCCAATAAGTTTTTAATAAACGAAGAAGACGAACTTTAATGTAATTTTTTATTTTCCTCTTTGCTGCTCGAAGGGATTAGCAGCCAATCAAGCTGACATGGTATGTGGGATTAGGATAAAGACTAATTCACTAAGGAAGACTTTTTTAAGGTTTAGATAAGATCAATCTTAAATCTTAATCCTCCAAAAATAAATAGTATGAACCTTTTCTATATATGGGATAAAATATAAATAATCTTTTTGTGTATAACATAAACAAATAATTATTTAAAATTGACCGTGGAACTGCATATCACACACACATATATATACCACCCCTCAAAGAACAATAAATCCAAAAAAAGAAATAAGTTTCTCTTTACCTTTTTTATACTGTACAAATTATAGGTCTTATCGATTAATCTCTTATATACCAAGAAAAAAAGAAGATATTTTTTCTTATCTTTTGACCAGAGAAAATGTATCACCAAAGCAATCTCATATAGTATCCCTGTAACACAAATAAGTGAAAATTGAATGAAATTTCAGGTCTGTGTCAAAGAAAAAAAATCTCTCTCATATGAAAATTAAACTATATTTTCATATTTTCAAAGCAAATGAATTCACATGCATATATATTCAAACATTCATCTGGAAAACATATATATTTTTAAAAAAGTCTCGTACTAGTACTACACTAGTTGGACAATAGCGAAAAGTTTTTGCTTCCAAGTCTCAACAAATCGACAATAGTTTTGGGAGGCTTTACAGTTTTTGTCCAAAGTATACTTTAGCCATGATAATAATGCCACGTACACACAGAACGAACAACTGAGCCAACCTACGAAAGCGAAGTGGTGATGGTATGGAAGCGCCTGACATTTAAATTTAAAGATAAAAATAATGGTTATTAATGTACATGGACCGTATTCGTAGTTACAAATCAAAATATACGATGAGCATGTTTTTTAATAAAGGATTACGATAAACGCATTCTTAGTTATAGTTATAGATTTTTCTCCTGGCTAAAGTAAATACTAAATACAGTTATAAAATATACGTGAAGAATAATTATTCACCTAATTAATCGGCCTAATATGTAAAGAGAAACTTTTTTCTTCAGNAATAACACTGGATTTCAATATGGATTTTAAAATCATAGAACCAATAACACTGGATTTGATTTGGATTTTCAAATCCATTAAAATACAAGAACCAATAACCCCTAATAATGCATGCACATATCTATTTCCTAGCAAAAAAATACTTTGTGCATTAGGAATGTAGTCTTATTTAAGCGTGCAATACATAGTGCATGAGAGAGAAATTTCTTTAAAAATTACGTTAATTAATGCGTTCTGAGAAAATATGTACACTTTCTTAAACCTTTCATATATATTCAACCGATGATGATTTTATTTACCTATAACACACCACTAGCTATGGAATAAAGCATTCATAATATATAAATTAACAAAAGTATATAATTAGCTAACAAATCATGCAAAAACATGTACTTGCTATTGACGTAATGTTAATCAAGAGGCTCATCATTTTTCAACGAGAATTTGTAGTTCCTCTTATTAGCAAACAAAAGGCATCTCTTCTCTTTCTTTGTGATATTTCGTTGTGATCATTCAACAGAAAATATTCATTATAATTAGAATTTAGTAATATGATTAGAGAGCTAGGCAACATAATGCTATCATCTATCCATGGAGATAATTAGATAAAGGCATAAAGCCAAGGAATAAGCTAACAGTTCATGCACATGCATGCATGCACGTACAATATACAACGAAAAAATAAAAGGAGATGCCTAGTATATATGAAAATTGAATTCATTTTTGTGCAGAAAAATATGAAATTCTATAAGATTGAATTATATTGTTGTCAGTAGGTATAAATCAACTACTTTGGGTGAATGGCATATAGTTTGCTTTCAGCTCGAAAGTTTTAATTAATGATCGAGCATTATTACCACTACGAGCTATATCATCAAAGCTAATAAGCTATAGTAGTAGTTAAAGGAAATAATTGATGGATGTTTTGTGATAAAATGCTATGTATTCAATGTCAATTCTGCAGTAGGTTACTTATATGACAAAATTTCTATACACATTTCAAATTATACGATTAAATAAGATCAGCACTTAGCACATGGACTCACTTTCCATAGTGGAAAAACTCGTGGTGAATGCTCTGATAGTTCGCGATGGTGGACCATCATTATTCGTACGTGTTTTATTTGATGGCTACACGGATAAAGATAAATAATCCATATACTTAGTTTTTTTTTCGTGTGCGTAATTATCCTACATCTTGACTAAGTATTATCAAATTACTTTCTCATTGTCTTAATTCGCACTTTAGTTGTACTCTGAAGATATTGGCGATCTTTTGTTAGGTCAATGTTGGACGACAAAATAAGACCATCTTCATGGTCATTTTCGAAGTCCTAATAATTTAAAGTCGCGTTTGATGATTTAGTGGGATACAGGCTCGTGTTCCCAATATTTTATAAAATACTTCTAACAGAAAAACATGAATAAAATTAATATATAAAACCCGACAATTAGTTTGCTGCTTTATTAATGGAAAAGGGAAAAGAGAAAAAACTCACACAATACACATCACACCATCTGTTCCACGCAGACTGGTCCATCTGTCTACTTTCACATGTTTATTATGGAATATTCCATTAGTTATAATCGAATTTGTAGCAACGAACAACTAACATTTTATTAGATTAATTAAGTCCATTATGCTTCTATACATGAAATTAGACGTAAACCACACATACAATACAAGGACAAGGCATATGTATCTTATGTCTTACATGAGATTCATATACAGAACTGGCATGTTCTATCAAATGAAACAAATTGTTTTATGAGGAAATGTTGATTTATATACTATGACAGTTAAAGAAGAGTGTGGAGTTAATTAGATATGATTATATATAACTAATCATATATTCATATTTAACTATTAGTTAGATATTTTACTACGATATTAAGTATTCTTTTGGCACGACATAGAACCATTAATGAATTCATTCACGTTACCATCGCATATCCCCGCACCATATACTCCCTCTATTTCTAAATAAAGATTGTTTTGGAAAAAAAATTTGTTTCAAAATGTTAGTTGTTTTCAATTTTTTAGGTGTATTTATTATCATTTTTTACTTACTTTACCCTTTATAACATTTATTGTTTAAAAAAAAACTTAAGTAACAACTAATTAAACAAGGTTATAAAAGTCTTTGTTTAAGTTTTCTTAATATGTGTGAAAAACTTAAAACAACCTT